>OX155951.1:12205410-12486580 GCA_944548615.1 Micropterix aruncella
TTGAATTATTTCGTAATGTCACTTTCATTTATAAAACGGCCTTGCCGAAATGATCAATAGTTTAATTTTTAATTTTTTCGCTTAATTCGTCTCATTTGAAGGCATTTTGTGTTGCATAAGGATAAGCCCTATTTATGAGATATATGGATGAATAGTGATCGTTAGTCGACTGCAAAAGGACCTTTAAACTTACATTGCACCTGTCGAAAGTCGTGCACATCCGTAAGTATATCTCATTCAAACATAAGCATTTCCCAATACAACCTGGGATTTCCTTCGCTACTTTTTAAGTAGCTTTTACTAATTTTATTTTAAATAAAAACATATATATATATATATATATATATATATATATATATATATATATATATATATATATATATATATATATATATATATATATATATATATATATATATATATATATATATATATATATATATATATATATATATATATATATATATATATATATATATATATATATATATATATATATATATATATATATATATATATATATATATATATATATATATATATATATATTGCCATTCAAATCCATACGCACAAGAACGGTTTCTCTTATCGATTTCAATGGGCACCATAGTACTTTCCATTTATCGTAGACTCTTTTGAAAGGTAATCTTTACATTTAAAAAATCAGCCTGCTTTGTCTGTGCTCTCAAAACTCGAAAAGTAGTCGGTCGATTGACTGTCAAATTTTGACACAAAGTTGCATTCGAATTTGCGCGACAAAAGTCTTTCCGCACAGGTTAAATCTTTGGTGCGCTTCGACATCGGCGCATTTCCTATTCATTTCATATCAGACTGAGCTACAGCGAAGCGGGGCCGAGTTTAGCAAGTCGCTTATAAAAAAACCTTTACAGTCCTAAGTAGGTACGCCTATACGCTTCGCACTCTGAATTTCTTCGGTGCTCTTTCCCCCTTTTTCATCCACTACATTATTTCTTGTTCGGATTCATGGTCATATTGCGTAGGTAATCCAGGTCTGGTCGACAGTTACAATTCGAGGTAAAACTTTGTAGCGGAACTACATATTCAGTATTCACGCAAGTACACCTCTGGACATTACAACAAACAGAACCTGATACAATGCCCTGACAAGAGAATCGTCTAGGCAAGGTTTAACCAAAGGAACGCCGCGTCAAGTAAGTACTTGACGCATTTCAGAGGGTTTAAAGAGGAAAAGTTGCCTAATCCAATAAGATGGAGGCGAATTTCTTGTCTTAAGGCGACATGAGACCTCAGAAAAATATCCTAAATGGGCGGACACGCGAAAAAATAGGCGGAGTCTATTTCGTAGGGTTTGACCAATAAAAATCCAGCGTTGACGAAGCGTCAAGCGCAGATTCTACGTCCGCTAGCGCCGGGAACCAGACGCATACTAAACGGTCAATCGCAGCGCTAGCACAGAATAACTGTCTTTACGCAGTGGTGTTATAAGGGTGTTAATGGCAAAGCATAAGTAGCGTAACTCTCAGAGCGCTCTCACGTTTTAATTAATTGTAATTAATTTAGGGCCTAAATAAAAAATGTGGCTAAGTGCTGTCCTAGACAATTAACCAGTCAATAAATTGAAATTATTATTATAAGCGGTGAGTGTGTTTTATTAAACACACTCACCGCTTACCTACATTGTAGGACTAAACGCGCCTGAGTCAGTTTAAGGCCTTAATGTCCAAGGCAATGTGCATCTTTTTTGAGTCCAAATTTCAAATTGGTTCTTTATCGAGGGATTCACTTAGAAACTTTTTTAAATTAATTCTTATATTTTAAAAAAAACTCATAAAACTAAAATTCCTCAAATTTGGTCGTTCCCAGGTATCATGTCGCCTTAATGGATTCAGATCCTTTTATCTATAAGCCCACCAAAATAGGTCAAATACATTATTTTAATTTATTTATTTATTCCCCAAAATATAATTGACAATATCCAAATCGTTAATTATTATTCTCGACTCTCTTACAAATATATTTAATAATTGTAAAACCTTTACTTTTATTACTACCTTTTTAAAGGGTTTTAATAGAAAAAAACTGCTAACAGCAGTTTCTTCTATAAAACTGCTAAAGCTTTACTTTAGTGGGGGTAAGACTATAAAAGCGCTATATTGCAGGTAAACGCACATCGGTCCTGGTCGAAGATCACCATAAAAACTAAATTCACCCATTAACCCTCTTCCCTACATGAGGTTTTCAGGTCTACCAGCCAACGGAAGTAAGAGGGTCGCGCCAGCAGCCGAGCAGCATCCGGTAACCCCATTTGTATGTTTCAGGAGCTGCTCAGGACATAGGAATCCGGACACAGACTTCATCCGTACCCTTTATTCAGAATCGGAACACCATGCTTAAATTTAAATGTAGTACTGAACCCCACTTATTACCGAAATCGGACTTCTTCCGTTCCATTTATAGTTTGTCTTGCAAATAGCTTATACAAATGTAGTTTCGAACCATTACTTTGCATCGTAAAACAAAGTGTATAAATGTAAATGTAGAATCAATTCCCTCCTACCCATCTTTGTAACTCTCCTTTTGTAAAGAGCCAAACAGAAAATATATAGGAAAAAAATGAAAATAATAGAAAAAAAAGAAAAGACACAGATTACAAAGGTAGTCAATAAAGCGAATGCCCAGCCTGTGTGCTGGATACATCTGAAACCTCAAATAAGCGCAGAACGCGTGTTGGGTCAAATCCCTTGTGGACGCACAGAGATGCGTTCCACTCGAAGATGATATCACAATTCAAAGTCACATTCTCTATTGAAGAGCGAAGGAATGACAGTCGAATCGACCTCCTTTTGGCCAACAAGAACTCCTGCCTGTATGAATTAGGCACTGTATCCCTAAATTAATATTGTGTCTCTAAATTCATATTGAGCCCCTGAAGAGCTACTCGAGAACTGGTCGAACTCATCAAGTTTATTTGTGAGAAAAACACATTGTCCAAGTTTTAAGTCTCTCCGCGACATTTCCGAATAGCAGTATCGTAGTGTCTGCGGTTTGAATTCCAGTAGCGGCGTAAGAAATCAAGTATGCGCTTGAGATCTACTCTCGGTGTCCGCTTTTGTTGTTTCTTTTTGATAAGTAAGCCTCTCGAATCGAGGGTCTTTCTTCTTTGCGATGCGGCGTTGATCCCGCCGAAGGCAGCTCAGGATGGGATTACACCAACATTAAAAGAATTTTATGGCAAAAAGCATCAATCGAGGCAACAAATTAGAAGCGTAGTGTGGACAACGTTGCTCCAACTGCTCCTTAATATATCGATATTGGCAGTGCCCCGCAGACCATGGCCAGCGCATGTGCGCAAAGCGAAGCACCAATGAAACGCTTGTTTGATTTTGTTAATGAATGAACCGCTTCGCTACTATTGGGAAAAAATGTCAAAAAAGAAGACTCATATTACATAATAATTGTGTATTAGGTACCAACTAATGTAACTTTAAGATGAATTATAAAATATTAAATAGTATGTCCCGCAAGCATATGCAGCAGATAACAAGCAACTAAATATTGCTTGTTATTTTTCTCTCGCTTCACACTCGTCGGCTATCGCTTTGGATCTGGGATTTGATATTTATAACATTTGTAGAAATTAGGATTAAAAAAACTCACGTTTTTTTAAAAATTAGAACACAGTTATAAAACTTCAACTCTTGTATATTTTCTATTTGAAAATTCTTTATTTACTTCGCCGGTATGTATGTACTCGTATTATAAGACATTCTCTTGAGTTGATATTACAGCCAATTTATACATCTTCCATGACTTATTGTTAAATATAAGTATTTTTTTATTAATTTTAACTTTGAAAAAGATCTTTCTGCGCATGCTACTGTGACTGGCTTTGATATCAAAACTCTTAATGATACTGTGATATTAGGGATATTAGTAATATCATATTGGATACAGATTAAAACCAAATCAATGGCTGTTTTTGTTTCCTATACCTTTGAATCTGTTTAGCAATTTACATAACTCGGCTTATTTACCAGCGACAACAACACCAGTGATGTGGTGTCAGCATGTTTAATAACTGCAAATATAACTACAATATAACTGTATGCAAATAGGACTGCATTATGGACTTCAGTCTCAAATGAAATCCCGTTTTTTATCCCGGGGAACGAGGGCAGCCCTCTACAACATTGTTCTCCAACCAATGGCCCGCGGACCAGTGCAGGTTGGTTAGTCCACGGGTCCATAAACTACAAGCTGTTCAAATTGCTGTTTGAGCAGCTTGAAAACATCTACAAAAGAGGACACATCTTTCATGCTTAGTCCATCTGAGAGAAAAAGTAAATTAGTTACTTCTAAAGCATGACTTTGACCGAGTAGAGCCTTTGTTGAATAAAGAATGGATAAGTTTGGCACTGCGGCAGTATTACTGTGACGTAATAAGTGAAAAAAAATAAAAATGCTATTTTAAATGACATTTAACCGAACATGTCAAAAACAAACAATCTTACCAAACACACCAAACAAATTATCCAACTACTATGACGTAATAAGTGAAATAATTTAGGAAGATTTTTTAAAATGACAGTATAATGCCATTATTATATCAATTGTCACAATATAAATCAAAATAATGAAAACAATTCTATTCCGGTGTCTTACAAGGCTAAAATAAATAATTTTTTTGAAAGCTAGTTGGCGTCTGGATTCGGCAGATAGAAGAGATCGTGTTTTGCGGAAGTACGAAAGTTAACTTCGAAAGATCACATGCATGTCTGCAAAATGTAATACAAATCATATGGTCTCTAATTTATTTATCACATTTACCGCATAAACTTTTTTATTAAATCATACAATCATTTTAGCAAAGTTAACAATTGTCTTTTATTTGGAAAAAACTTCAAAAAAGCTCAAACACACTTACGTCTTACACACTGCAATTTAATTTTTGTTGACGCAATATTGATATCGATATATGATTTTTAAATACAACACGTATGTGCGAGGTTTAATACGGTCTGCGTATGTGCGAGGTTTAAAAAGGTTTTTGCGGAATTTTCCACTGGTTGTAGGGATCACGTTAAAATTACTTCGTTAAGGCGACATGATACATGGGAACGACCATATCTGAGGAATTTTAGTTTTATGAGCTTTTTGAAAAATATAAGCAATAATTAAAAAAAGTTTTTAAGTGAATCCCTCGATAAGGAACCAATTTAAAATTTAGACTCAAAAAAGTTGCACATTGCCTTGGATAGTATTGCTTTAAACTGACTTCGAAAACTTTCAGGCGCATTTACTCCTACAATGTAAGCCGTGAGTGTGTTTTATTATAATTTAAATTTATTGACTGGTTAAATGTCTAGGGCAGCACTTAGCCACATTTTTTATTTATACCCTAAATTAATTACAATTAATTCAAACGTGAGAGCGCTCTGAGAGTTGCGCTAATTATGCTTTCCATTAACACCCTTGGTATGCGTCTGGTTCCCGGCGCTATATGGAATCTGCGCTTGACGCTTCGTCAACGCTGGATTTTTATTGGTCAAACCCTACGAAATATACTCCGCCTATTTTTTCGCGTGTCCGCCAAATTCGGATATTTTTCTGAGGTCTCATGTCGCCATATTTTTTCGCCATATTTTTCTCAAGGTTAAAATAAATATTGTTTTTATGTAGCTGCCTTAGTGTTAGCATACTAAACTCTCCAAATAGCATATCAGTTGGGAAACCAATACTACCCTTATAAAGCACTTCTAACCTGCATGCAGAGGATTAATTTTAATCGAGCACAACCATCCCATCCGATAATACCGTATGTCAACATCGACTTCTACAAGGCACGATAGCCCTTGCTGTATAATAAGAATAATAATAGAACGCTTTATTTTTAAAGCAATATATCTTACAGCTAACTTTAACAATACAATACAATACAATACAATACTTACAATAACCTCAGTAAGTAGGCTTTCCTACGTTTGGATACGTTACAAAATTAAATGTTAAAAAATTAATTATTGAAAACATAAGTATCATGATAGTTGTAATGCCTGTAATATTATATTCAATATTACCTATATACAAATAATCAAAATATACCAATATGATTGTATAGTCAGGGAAAGAATATATTAAAATAATCTAATAACAAAACATGTTTTGCGGTAAAAATAAGAAAAAAGTATTATTAAAATCCTTTATAAAGGCACCTCGTATCAAATGTAACTAACATTTAAATCCAGCGGAAAATGAAACATAATTTACATTTAATAAAAAAAAACAATAAATCCATAATGACGCAGGGAAGGGGAGGGAAGGGTACCAGAGAAATGTATAAGCGCGTGTTAAGGCGACATACTATCTGAGAAAAATATCTGAAATGGGCGGACCCGCTAGAAAATAAGCGTGGTCACAGCTGTAGGGTTTGACCAAAAAAAAATCCAGCGATGGTGAAGCGTCAGGCAAGGTTCCAGGTGCGTACGCGCCGGCGAGCAGCAGACACTTAACGTTCGATCGCAGCGCTGTCACGGTAAAACTATCTTTGCGCAGTGGTGGTATAAGGGTGTTAATAATAAAGCATATTTAGCGTTATTCTCAGAAGGCTCTGACGTTTTAATTAATTGTTATTAATTTAGGGCCTAATTAAAAATGTTGCTAAGCGCGGGATTGGAAAAATAACCAGTCAATACAATTAAATTTAAATAACACCGCTTACATTGTAGGATTATTGGCGCCTGAAATTTTTTGAAATCATTTAAAGCCTGAATCTCCTAGACAATAAGCAACCTTTTAAAGTCTGTATTATAAATTGGTTTCTTATTGAGGGATTCGCTTAGAAACTTTCTTAAATTAGTGTTTGTATTTTTCAAAAAAATCGTGAAACGACAGTTCTTCGGATATGGTCGTTCCCAGGTATCTGTCACCTTAATGTGTTCTTTGAGCCTGCGTTTAAAGCAATACAAACTCGGCGATGTCCATAAATGTGGAAGTAAAGCATTCCTAAGACGGGCTGCATGTACAACTAGAGTTGTCAACTACAACGGGCGAACCCGTCACCTCAGGAAGTTTTAACGATTAGTCGTTTTATCTCCCTGGAGTGAGCGCAGAAGATTGGACAAAACAGTCCACAGCCAAGCTCCGCCACATGCCCGTAAGAGGCCAACGCCTTAACCGCGAGATAGCCAGGAGTGTTACCCAGCGGGCTTACACTCACGCCCTTACTTCCAATTGCGACCAGATTACTCCAGTCTCTCGATTGGTTACGAGTTCGAGGTCGCTTGCGCGGTCCTCTCCCTTACGAAGCGGTGAAACAGTGTATACCGAATCTATCGCGGACCACGGCATCCTTAGCCCGGTTGTTCACCGAGGATCGGGTAGCCGATGGTCGTTTCAAGAGCAGTCGGCAAAAGGTCCGCAACCACCCCCGCTCTATAGGAAACATTACTGCTTCCAGACTCCCCCGAAACAGTTAGTCAGAGTGCACAACCGATTGGCTTACGCCGCACGATGCGCAGACCGTCCAGGAGCGCAAAAAGGTTGATTCCTAGGGAAAACTAGCCCTAAGGCCAGAGTCCTGCCCAGGCTCGCACTTCATGCGTGGAGGCCGCCGGAAGGGTGTTGACCTGTGAGTGTGACCAACCCTGAACAGAATGGGTCTTCGTGGCCAACTCAGCAAGGGCCCCTTAGCTCCCAAAATGCATATACAGAGAAGAAGTGCGAGAAGAAATCACTCTTATGACCAGGGATTAAGAGCAGTACAGTGGTGACGACTACAACTGGCGAACCCGTCACCCCAGGCTGGTATAATTATATGTGATCGTTCTTAAAGCCGTGGGACGACCGTAGAAGACTTAGAGGCAAGCTAACCTAACAGTATTATTCGCTATTAAGAGCAGTACGTTGTCATCATATCTCAGAGGGCGCCTTTGAGCTGATAGAGCATTGGACGTGCTTATGAGATGGCTATTAAATAATGCCTTCCACTTATCCTTGTGGACAGCTGAAATACGAGTAAGGAAGGTTTGTTTATTTGTTTATGCTCTTTATTGTGAAAATGTCACAATGGGCGGGTGTATTGTCATATGACAATCTCTTACAACCAACCCTACTATGACGTGTTATATGTATGTGTGCGTGAAACATGTCTGTAAGCATGTGTCTTGTTATTGCATTCGATCGACAGAATTGAAAATGCAATTCCGTTAATTTGATCCAAACGGAAAATGGTGACCCAGCCGGGAATCGAACCCGGGACCTTACAATGTAAGATCAGGCGACCTAACCACTTTGCCACCGAGCCGTGTTGAAGGTGGAGTGGATGAAGGAGAAAACCTTTGACACCATAATTAGGCACATCTTTCAAATGTACACCTTTCGGCAAGAACAAAGGCGTAAACGATAGATAACATGATAGCGAGATAGAGAGATTAGAACTGACGAGTTACTGCCATTATCACTTTATTTTAAGAGATGCAAGACAACGCCGCAGTCGAACGCGTCCGATGATGTCGGATCTCACCGCACCGCACCGCCTGCAAGCGACTCCCGCCGAAATTACCGCCCCGTAATGACGCTCTTTACCGTACCAACAAAGAGCACCAGCGAGCATTAGAGGTTTGGAGATTTGGTGCGTGAAATCTTTCTCGCCAATAGAGTTCAGTGACGCCGTTTTTTTCCTTCTGGCAAAAGCGGAGGCTAACGGTGAACAGTCTTAATGCACATCTCCGCCCGAGCCACACTTGAGTCATGCTCGGCGGAGCATACTTTAAAACTTCACGCTGTGCTCTCGAACCTCCATCCCGATTGAGAGATAAAAGTCACTTCGTAATTATTGTTTAATCCTACACACTCGTGTGTTGTTTCGCTCTACATCTAATGATCTAATCTGATCTACAACCTAGACCGACTAATAATATTTTCGATCAGTTGGACGGTGTGGACTACTTCCAGCAGTGGGAAGAGCGTAGAAGACTTGACAATTCACTATCTAGCTCCGCTAACTAGACCGCGAGAGACCAACCCTTACCGCGCAGCAATGGGTAGTTAGCCCAGCGCGCAGACCAAGCCCCCTCGCTACCACTACTTTCAGTTATGACTAGATTTCTCCGGCCTCCCGACTGGTTACAGGTTCGAAGTCGCTTACGCGGTCCTCTCCTTTGTGTAGCAGTGATTCTGTGTCTATCGAATGTATCGTGGGCCACGGCATCCTTTACCGAGCTGTTCACCCGGTATCGGGCAACCGAATGGTCGTTTCAAGAGCAGCTGCCGTAAGGTTAGCAACTACTGTCGCTCTATAGGAAACAATACTGTTTCCAGACTGCCCCAGCTATCAGTCGGAATGCACAATCGATTGGCTAACGCCGCACGGGCTCATAAATGAGCATGCTTATAAGTATGCTCAAAATTAGCATGCTCCTCAACTGTACACACTTGTTTATTTCAAGCATACTTATTTTAAGCATACTCTTGAATGAGTGTGCTCAAAGCAAACCACTGTACACACGTGCTAGTTAAACGCAGGCTCTCGGCCAAAATGGAAGCTACTTACGTCAGTTCCATCCGCACAGAACTCAACATAATAATACTAATGCTTGCAACAAAATTGTTTAAGAAACTATTGGGGTAAAAAAAGAAAATAAAAAGGATAATTTTGGTCCGTAATTGGATAAATAGAAGACAAACATTTGGAGCAAGTAATCGATTATTGGTGGAGATGCGGCTATAAAAATCAATTACGCATGCTTCCGCAGAAATTTGATGACCTACTTTCTAAAATTGAGAGTAGCATACGAAGTTGGATCGTTCATGTTACTCAAAGTTGGGTCGTTCACGTTACTTAATAAATCTTCATAAGCATTATTCTTGCTATGTAATTTTTATAGAGACGTTACCGGGTATTCCAAAGACATTCGTAACTCCGATGATTCACGAAAAGCAATGTTTTATCGTCAACGGGCCATGTCTTTTATTATTTTTTTTGTGAAGTCGCGCAAACCGCCCGCGAGTAGAGAATTGACACTAGCATGCTCATAATAAGCAAACCTGTTCGCACGTGCTCAAGGGCACACCCCCTTCCACCCGCACCTCATAGGTAGCATGCTCGAAAACCAAACAACTGTTGATTTATGAGCATACTCGAAATGAGCATGTTCATGCGTCGACACGCATGCCACTAAGTGGCAATTGCTCAATAGTAGCATGCTCTTGTGCTATTAATGAGCATGTGTGTCAGTACTTTTACGTACCCTTCTGCTCACTTTCCTCCCACCCTATCCCCTCAAAGCCTTGACACTCGAGAGTGCGCTTACTGTTCTAACTCGGGGTACTCCAGCTACGCACATTGTGAATAATGGGTATATTCCGAATCAAAAAAAAGAATAAGGAAAAACAGGAATACCAATAATCATATTCATAATCATTTTATTAAACTCAACATAAAATTGTACAGAATCGTAATCAAATAATTATTCGGTGCTATGCATAAAAACAAATATAAAACATTGCCTTTTAAATTTTAATATCTAGGAAAAAACCACCGAGTAGGTGCTTACCTACTGCTTCAGGAAAATAAGATAAAAACTAATCAAATAAATAAATAGTCAAATAATTACCCTTAATAATCAACCGAATTCAAGTGATTTTAACTATAAACAGCTGGAGGACATAAAAATATTTAAAAAAAATACGTGTGGCACTCGGGGACTGTCGCGGTAAGGCAAGCATAGCATTTTTAACAACTTATGCAATTATAATTATTTATTTATTTTATTTTTTCTGATATCAGATAACTGCGCTCTATCGGAAAACGTTGAAATTATTCCGAATCATTTGCGGCTGCGGAAGCAAATGATTCGGAATAATTTAGACGTCTTCCGATAGAGCGCCGCGCACGAATTTTTTATTCAATAAAGCAAAAAAACCGGATTATTCGAAAAAAATCGTAGATAAAAAGATAGATAATTAAATTATCTTTAAAATGGTGCAGGTTTCATAATAATACGCCAGATAGTATTTGCGTAGTAGTCGTTTTTGTGTTCGGTTAGACCTAATTTCACAAATTAATTACACTATGTAATATAAACAAAATCTAAAATATTCAAAGCTAAGAATATTAGGAAAATGTTCTTGTTTAAGATATATTTTTTTCGAATCGTAAGCAGTACTCTTTTAGACGTAATTATCAGTTTAAAATCATTAATTTTCGTTAAGAAATTTCTTCATTCGGTCGCCGCGCTGGCCTAGGCCCGCGATAAAAGCTATGCAATAGCTTAAAAACATCAAGGAGATGCTGATACGCCACCCTTTCTATAATCTGGCCGAATTTGAGGGCTATGATTTTTCAAATATTGTGCCCATTTAAATTACTTAAAAAAGTAGAGCCTTATAGTCTGATTATTTTATATGGTCTTATATCTGTTCTTTTGTAGATTTAATTTGATTATTTAACATTTTACTGACATTTTAAATATTACGATGAATAATTTTACTACGTATCTTTTCGAATTACTAACTACTTCAAATATTAGCCTTCTATTTTGATTATTTATATTTATAGTTTGACAATCTAGTAGTTAATTCTTGACTACCTATGCATGTTCAGTAAAGAGTAGTAACGAAACTTACTACCTAACCCAATTATTTGACACGCCCAAGAGCGGTCTTTAGCCGTCAATTGGACACGACGAAAATGTAATGTAATGTAATGTAAAATAATAAAACATAGAGAAAACCGTAAAAAAAAATACGAAGAAAATAAACTGAGAATAAAAACCAATAATAATAATAACCATTAAACGTAAAATATAATAGAGAAATAAGAAAGAAGAATAATAAAATATCACCTAAATTGATAAATCATATAAAATAATGGCAGTAATATGACACGACAGAAATAAAAAATATACTTACCTCCGTTATTACTATATTTTGCTCTCCGTGATAATATTACTATGTATTATCACAATGAAACGTGATACGCTTTATAATGCTAATATTAGGTAGTTAAAGATTCGGCACAATCATAGAACTCATCCAGTCTATAGAAAATGTGTGGATGCCGATTTAAGTTTTATAAATTTTGAAATGGTGTGTGTCAATCAGTCTAGTTTGAGTGTCAACGCAAGCCTTTTCCGGCAAGTAGACAAGCACCCCCCCCCCCCCTTCCGCGCCAATTCAACCTAACCCTGTGCGCCAATTGTTATTATATTTGTATTACTTCCGTGTTATTAAAATGGTATTTTTCCAAAAAAAATGTGTAGTATCTTTTTAAATAAGGCGGACTTTGAATATTATTTGCGTCGCTTGTATACGAGAAATTTAAAGTCTCTAACTGCAATATTTCGAGAATGAAGTATGACTAGCGGCCCCCTCTTTAGGACTGATATCAACTATAATCTTTTCAACTCTTGCCATGACCAAATGATGCCAGCATGCCGAATTTCAGCTCAATCACGTTCTTTTAAGGTGCGACTGAGGTTAGGAATAGCTTTCTCTGCCAATCTTACTTATTCTACAATAAACTTCCATTACACATTGGGTAGGTTCCATTACACATTGGGCCTTGGGGAGGTTCACTTTAAGAAAAAGGTACAGGTATTTTGATTAAAACACCCCATTTATAGAATTGAGGATTTCGACAATATCAATTTTTCACAGATCTATTGACCTACTTGACTATTATTATTCCTTATTCTTTCTATTATTGACTATTTTACAATTGCGTTTTTCTTCTTCTAATTATTAACTATTGACTATTATTATTATTACTGATTTGTTCGTATTTGTGTTTTTTTCTTTAAAATATCTTCCCGTATGATACTTTCTGAAATTATCAAATATTTGTTTGATTATTTAGTACTAGCATGAAAATTCTACGAAATTATGTAAGAATTTTGATTGAAAATATTGTAAAATTTTGTTTCCTCTATATAACCTAGAAAATCTGCGCTTGGATTTTCAACGTTCATTCCTTGCAATACCGACTTTCATACCTTATACCTTAATAGGTATATATGTAAATATTATGCTTGTTATTTTTGTTAGCATTTGACATAACCAAGTGTAGGAATTCCTATCAACTGGTTTAAAATAAAATAAAAAAATCGGATGATGGGTTTAGGCGCTATCGTGGAAGACACACAAACACACACAGATACACACATACTTCAGTCTGGAAATGGTCTTAATCGTATCGGGGGAAGGTCAACATGTATATATTCATCTTCCTCTCGAAAAAAATTTTTTGGGCTTTCACAATACTTTCCCTCTGCCTTTAAAGTAAAATTTAAAGCTTGAGTGATTATAAGACTTCTAAGTTAGAGTCGTCAAAAGAACAATGCTAAATCCCGCGAATGATTGCTATGCTAAATCCCGCAATGCTAAATCCCGCAATTGAAGTCAGAAGAACGCCAAAATTTAATCGAGATAAAAGTTTTCAAACTATCGACTAATATGGAACCATTTAATTAAGAAGATCTAATCGCCGACCCCGACAACAGGAACGTTAAGCAATGCACAGCTAGAGCTGTCAACTACAACGGGCGAACCAGTCACATGAGGTAGTTAACGATATTTGATCATTCTATCTCCTGTGAGGTAAGCGTAGAAGACTTAGGACAAAAACAGTCCACTGTATAGTTACGCCACTCGCCCGTTAGAAGCCAACGCCTTACCGCAAGATAACCAGGTTAATCAACCAGCGGGCCGACACTCGCGACTTTACTTCCAGTTGAAACCAGTTTACTCCGGTATCCCGACTGGTTACAGGTTCGAGGTCGCTTGCGCAGTCATCTCCCTTACGCGATACGGTGTTTACCAAATCTATCGCGGACCACGGCATCTCTTGCCCGGCTGTTCACGTGGAATCGAGTAGCCGAATGATCGTTTCAAGAGCAGTTGCCGTAAGGTTAGCAACTATCCCCGCTCTATAGGAAACAACACTATTTCCAGACTCCCCCAGCTATCAGTCGTAATGCTCAATCACTTGGCTGACGCCGTCCGGTGCCGTCCAGGAGCGCCCGAAGGTTGACTCATGGGGAGACTGGCCCGCAGGCCAGAGTCCTACTGCAACAGGGCCCATTAGCTCCCACAGTGCAATGCACAACTAGAGCTGTCAACTACAACGGGCAAACCCGTCATCTCAGGAAGTTTTAACGAAATTTATCTTTCTGTCTCCCGTACGGTGTGCGCAGAAAACTTACGACGAAAAATAATCCACAGTCTAGCTTCGCCACCTGCCCGTCAAAGGCCATCGCCTTACAACAAGGCCCCGGGAAAGGTTACCAGCCGGCAGCCCCGCCCCCTGACTTCCAGTTTGGAAAGATGTCTCCGTCTGGAATTAACCTTCGGAATTGCTCCTACCTCCTGACTAGTTACAGGATCGAGGTCGCTTGCGCAGACCTCTCCCTTATGCAGCGGTGACACGGTATCAAAGGAATCTATCGCGGACCATGATATCCTTTGTCCGGCTTATTCACCCGGGATCGGGTGGCCGAATGGTCGTTTTAAGAGCAGTTGTCATAAGGTTAACAACCTAAGTGCACAACTGATTGGCTGACGCCGCACGGTGCGCAAACCGTCTAGGAGCGCCCGAAGGTTGACTCCTAGGGGAGATTGGCCCGCAGGCCAGCGTCCAACCTTGGCTCTCCCTTCTGCGTGGAGGCCGCCGGATGGGTGTTGACCCGTGAGTTAGACCGACCCTGAAAGAATGGGTTTTCGTGGGCTAACTGCAACAGGGCCCATTAGCTCCCACAGTGCAATGCACTGTGGGATAAATTTGTCAAAATTCGCGCCAAAATATTCATAGCTACGATCTGCGCCAGCTGGCGTCGCGGCGGTAGAAATTGAACTACCAGCCCCAACACCTAATTAATGCAGAATGCTGCCAAGCGGTGTCCGCGACATTCTCACTTTTATTGTCCCAGTGAAGACGCAAATGTAGCTTTACCGAAACGTTTTCACGCGGTAAGAATCCGTTTTATTTCAATTAAAATATGCTCATATGCCATTATCATATTTTTGTTCAGAAACTATAGAACACCGACACTCGAACACTCATTATGAAATGCCGCATATACATTTGGCTTCATTTCACCAACTCATCACCAGTTTCCCAACTGATGTTAATCACTTTCCCGGCAGCAGGTTATGACGGTTAGGCAACACTTAATTAAATTAACGATTAAAGCGGCTACGCAAATTAATCGAAACGTTGAAATGGTGGGCGCGTAAGCCAAGGCCTGCGAGCCTACATTTTCAATTCAATTATTAAATGTAGGTAATTGCTTTCTTAAGATAATCGATCGGATAGTGCGGGCATGCGTCACGTCGAGCGGTTGCATTCCCATATGATACAACCATAGAAGAGCAAAAGCCGCCGCATCGCATTTAAGTTGCTACTTCTTCTGTCCTACCCCCGAAGAAGTTAGACCAGTTTGTATGGTAATATTTTCGTTTAAAGGTTACCACATTAGCGGAATGCCCAACGATCTCCGTGATATTTAGAAGGTGAATATAAATATAAGTGGTTTTTTTACGTGAGGGTTAAGTTCACCTTTTACTCGCAAATGAATTAACCTGCCTATAATTTGCACTGTGCATTCGTCGTAAACGTTGAACACGTTGGACGAAGAGTACAATTTGGTGATACAATGATATATTATGTATAAGCAAATAATACTAAAGGGATCCCATTAAACCTAAATTGCACTGCCGAAAGTGGTGCTCATCCACACATACATCTCAATTAAAATAAGCATTTCCCAATCCAGTCCGGGAAAACCTTCCAGCTATGTAAGTGGCTTTTATTATTTTAATTTTTTTATCAAAGTGTCATCTTTTAAACGAATTCTTTAAAAAAAGATTTTACAAAAAACCAATCAAATATTAACAATATTTTCATGAATCTAATTTTATATATTATTGAAAATAATTTAAAAAAAATTACACTCTTAAAATATCAATATATATATATATATATATATATATATATATATATATATATATATATATATATATATATATATATATATATATATATATATATATATATATATATATATATATATATATATATATATATATATATATATATATATATATATATATATATATATATATATATATATATATATATATATATATATATATATATATATATATATATATATATAAATAAAATTAGTAAAAGCTACTTGAATAGCAGCGAAGGAAATCCCAGCTTGGATTGGGAAATGCTTATGTTTGAATGAGATATACCTACTTACGGATGTGCACTACTTTTGACTGTGCATGTAAGTTTATGGGTCCCTTTACCGTCGACGAACGATCACTCCTCATCCATAAATCTCAAAAATCAGGCTTTTCCATTTGCAATACAAAATGCCTCCAATTAGGACGAATTAAAGCTAAACTAAAATAAATTACACTGATCACTTCGGCAAAGGCCGTTTCATAAATGAAGGATGACTTAACGAAATAATTCAAATTTTCGAATGTTTCCAACATTTAAAATATGATATTTTGAGAGGCATGTATGGCAATGCATCTTTCTGTCGCAGCCCATTGAAAGTGTAAAAGGGTTCACCAACGATCCCCGTGATATTTAGATGGTGCATATACATTATAGAGTGGAGTTTTTTTTGCTTGAAGGTTTCGCCATTAAACGCGGTCCTCGCCCTTTAAACGAGTGCCTTGCAATTTAATTATGAGTTAAACGCAATTAATTCCCCTGCGAGCGAGAGCACCAGCTAAACATTTCCGCTCGGTTTGACGACCTGTTGCCGGGGGAAAAAAATCCGAAGGGAGAGCCACCTCGCTGCCACAGCCAACAATAATTTATATTAATGTATGCTATGGCGAGTTGCTTCTGTTCCGCTTCGGAACACACCCAAGAGGTAACACCGGTAATAAAGTTCAAGCCAAGAGTCGTTTGACCGGAGGGAGGTACCTATATTAAAATTCTACTGTTCATGTTCTATAGAAACGGAGCCTTGGGCCAAGAAAAGCCTTGCAGACTAGGAGCTCTTAAAAACACATCATAATTTAAGACCTTCGTATTTAAGACCTACTTCGTAAAAAAGCGTACAATTCCTGGTATTAATATAGGTACCTTACTTATTTTTCAGATACATTCGCTACATATATAATTATGAAAATACAGAAAATACCTATTTTCTGTTCTATTTCTAATGTATTCATTCATTTTTATATGTAACTAGATGACCCGGTGAACTTCGTACCACCTAAAATTTATTTCATTGTAACTCTTCATAAGCGTTTATTAATCTTAACGAACCTTCCAAATCTAATTCATTGAAATCTATAGTATGGCCGAATAATGTACGGGTTGTGTTTCGTTTGGTGATTAAATGAAAGACGTTTGTGATTAAAATAAATTCAATGTATTTAATTTACATTATAATATATAAATGCAGTTCACATTCAACACAAAACATTCTGGTAAAATATGTTTTTCGTTTTGTTTTCCGGCGCGTAAATAAACAAAAATGATGGATTTCCGACCGATGGCCTGGCGAACACGGCACATACAGTTGTCCATGCGCGAAATACGGAAATTCCAAGTTAATTCCGCAAACTTCCAACACGCGTGATTTGTCATGGTGAAGGCCAGACGCACGGGGAATCTAAATTCCGCTTTCCAGAATTACCAGGTGTACAACTGTAGATTGTCTTTCGTATGTCGCAAAGGAAAAGATGCGCCAAATCGCCTCGTTGCTGCTGACATAGCGACACGTCTGATACTGAGATACACCTCGTTTGAGTTCCTCACAGCGAAAACAGCTATAACGCTTTATTTTACGTATTTACATATGTAATTTATCGAGTTGATGAAGTTGCAGTATTCCACATTGATTTGCGCTTTAAAAGCCTTGGACAATAAGCCACCATCTAACGATTGACCACATTTACATCTTGCCCTTTGACCTTCACAACTGCAGATCGCCCATTGTCCGCAACTGATCGGCGACGATACAATGGAAATCCGTCATTGCCTGTGATAGTGTTAGCAATCGGGTCTCCCGGGTAACGCCTGGAACAGTTACTATGGAGCATACAGGGTTATAAACTTAGCGAAGTACATAGATCATATTCTTAGGCACCACTGCAAGCAATTTCGGATTAACAGCTTCATCTTGTATTTCGGCCGAGACGATGGAATCATCTTACATCAGTGCGGTTTGCACTTGAAGTAGCTTGCCGTACATTTGACTGACTTTGTCGACCTACGTTATCTCTTCTTCTCGACATTGTAATGGACACTGTAAAACGACACGGAATTGTTTTCACGCTCACTCAAATCGATCTAAATTTCCATGAGGTCTTTACAGTATTGAAATCCCCAAACTAAGTCCAAATTCGTGGTTATGCGATAAAAAAAACGTTTGTGTCACCCCAAGATTTTCCTGTCAAGTAGCCAGGAACGTAATTCATCTGAATATTAATATCATTAATCCTACAACAACAACCCCCCCCCCCACCCCCAACCTAGCGACACCATTTAAAACTCGAAACTCGAAATCGACTTTGACTTCTTTTTCGATTTTTTCGACTCTTTTGGCTTTTTCGACTTTTTCCACTTTTTCCAACTTATTCGACTTTTTCGACTTTTTTAACTTTTGCGACTTTTTTGACTTTTTCGACTTTTTGACTTTATTGACTTTTTTGACTTTTCAGACTTTTTTGACTTTTACGACTTTTCGACCTTTTAAACTTTTTGACTTTTGCGACTTTTTCAACTTTATCGACTTTTTCGTTTTCTTTTTACTTTCTTTCGACTTTTTTGACTTTTTTTTTGTTTTTTTTTACTTTTTTGAATTATTACTTTTCGACTTTTTCGCCTTGTTCGACTTTTTTTGACTTTTTCGGCTTTTTCGACTTTTTTGACTCTTTCGACCTTTTCGACTTTTTTGACTTTTCCGACTTTTTCGACCTTTTCGACTTTTTCGACTTTATCAACTTTTCGACTTTTTTTACTTTTTCGACCTTTTTGACTTTTTTGACTTTTTTGTCTTTCGACTTTTTTGACTTTTTCGCCTTTTTCGACTTTTTTGAATTTTTCGGCCTTTTCGACCTTTTCGACTTTTTCGACTTTTTCCACTTTATCGACTTTTTGACTTTTTTGACTTTACTGACTTTTGCGACTTTTCCGCCTTTTTGGACTTTTTTGACTTTCGCTTTTTTTGACTTTTCGACTTTTTGAAATTTTGCACATTGTACGGCATGAATAACAGTTATGGATAGCGCAGCTGTCAAACAATACGATCGCCGCGATAGCCATCTAGAAAGTGGCCAATGTTCCCAAAATGACCAATTTCGATTTTTTCGATTTTCAGTTGTTTCTTTGAGTTTTCCTAAATATTTTTTTTTGTAAACCACCCCTGAATCAAGGCAAACAAAATAAAAGAAAAATAATTCAAATCGGTCGAGTCATTTCCGAGATCCTGCGAGACTAACGCACGGCGATTCATTTTTATATATAAGATTAACACAACGAGACCACAAAAAAGGAATTGACGAAAATAGCTTGACAATAATATTACCTAAAATTTTGGAGGTTCATTCCAAAAGAGAAACTTATAGAATCCGTCGAAAAATGTTATAATTGATAAGCAGTGGAAATACACTACACAACTTATATGCGTTGAATAAAAAACATTTCACATTAATTAATTTAAAATGTTTTTTTCTTGACTGTTTATGTGTTTTATTCATTGCACTATAGACATGTAAAACATTAAAGAAAATACTTTTTTATTAAATTATTATTATCATATTTTAGAAAATATTATTAAATAATTTACGAAATAGATAATCTGATGAAATGAATCATTTTAATAAATAGAAAAATATTGTCTAATGAAAACTATATTATTATTAGTAACCACCCACCAACTCCCCTCCACAACCCCTCTGTTCCTCCAGCTATCTCTCCGTTCCAAAAATCACATCATTTCATTTGTCCTTTTCGACGTAAGGAAAGGACAAACACATTTTAGTATTTATAATATTTTAAACTATTTTTAAAATGTGCATTGAATTGATAAAAAAAACTATTAAAGATGTTTGTCCGCATTCTAACTTGCTTCTTACTAGTATTTAATAAGCCTAGCCCGAAACTCATCATCGTGTTTGTCCTACACCTGAGATTTAAACCAGCTTTCAAATCGAATTATGATCTATTTTTATGAGGCCTACTGCCGTATTTACTAAATACTTCGTGCAAACAGGAAACATGAATTTTAATATTCTGGAAAGATTTGATGAAGGGTGGCTTTATGATTAATAGTAAAGCATAGTAATGACACTAATAATAGTAGTTATATCAAAGATTATATTATAGTAATAATAGGTATGAAATATTATATTATAGTAGTAATAGTAATCATTATATTAGTATAGTAATAATAGTAGTTATATCATAAAAAAATTGTAAAAAATATGTCTAAGATGTTGAATTCACACAATTGAAAAGGGAAATAGAAAATTTGTTTCAGAAAAATAATTAATTAGGTTTAAAGGATATGCTATTGTCTGTAATCCGTTATAATTTTAACCTCCGCAAATATGACCACGTGTCGGAATATCAAAAACGTATTCCATGTCCTCAAATCCGGAATCGCCGAAATATGCACAATTTAGAACTACTATTTACCATGCCCATTAATCCTACGGCCCCTCTCAATCTTCGGGAGAAGTTTAACATTCTAGCAACTCATGGTCTCCCACTCCGATTAAGACAGAACAATACTATTTATATCCCGCCTCATAACACTACGTTTCTCTCTTATTTTTTCTCTTTTTATAAGGTTCGTCTATAGAACCAGCACCTTTCAAATATTAGTAGTGCTAAGAAGTTTTCCAACCACAAAGAGTTATTGAAAATATATTATACAAGCAATTACACTTTCTTCACCTTCCCAACCCCCAGCGTTTTCCTTTCCATTCTGAAATTATCTTCTAAAAATAAAGTATGTGAATTATTATGTTTAAAAGTTTTGTTTAATTTTATAATTTTTGTTGTCATGAAATTGTTAATTTTAAGCTCGTTAAATGCCGACAATACTCTCCCATATTATCTATTAGTTAATTGTAATATATTGACAACGTGGCGATAAGTCGGCCTTTGTATGGTGGCAACAAATTCTGGAAAATATTCGATTAAATAAATTGGAATATTTGTGTACCTTAGTTTCTTATTATTTTGTTTCTGTAAGTCACAAGAGCGACTAAATCATTATGATATTTTGGTCCCTTCAAAAAATCCTAACTATTTATTAAAATAAAATATAATTAGACAATAAAGGTACAAGCCTCTCAAATATTTCATATTCTTAGACCTCAATGACTTATCTTTGCAAAAACTCCTGTTGCAATATTTTGAATTTTCCTTTCTTGCTGTATATTTGACAATTTTGACTTTTGTACAAGCTTTTATTTACCTTACAATGTTTGTTAGTTTGTTTAGGGCAAATTTTGCAAGCTGAATTAGAACCACTTCCTCTTATTCTATGAATTTGAATATTTACACGTTGGTTCAGTTCCGATAACAATGCATTTTTTGGTGAGCATGACCTGATCCGACACCCAGGATTGGGTCCCGACGAGTATACTCTTCCACGGTCAACATAACAGACGCACAATTTCGTATACGCATTCAATTATGATAGCCCGTTCTAAGTTCCACTATGACATGGCTGTTGCACCCAGGGTTGGGTCGGAGCAGAGCATTTTAATCAAAGCTTGTATTTAAAATTGCGTTTTTATTATTAACTTATTTTGATATAATGACTAATATTGATTATGAAGCAATCTTTCGCCAGTTTTATTTTGTCAGAATTTTAAAATGTGTATTTTCAGTGTAACGAATTTTTTCGGCTCAAAAAATCCTTCCCTTTTCACGGCCTGAAACGAAAGATAATCGACCATTGCAATTAAGATTTCAATAAGCAAACATGACATGTTTTTTTGCGAGCGTATATTCTTATAAAACGACGAGATCTTTTTGTAAGATAACTATGTGAAATATGCACGAAACAAAATCACAATGTCGGTGATTTTTATAGTGCCGGTGCCGAAAGTTCAGTGTCCGACAAATGATCTTTTAACCACCGTGAGTCCGTGACTATAGTCATCATCACTAAGGACTGAGACATTACTGACTGCCACAATGAACCATTTAATTTGTCGTATTTGTTGTAAAGAATATTTTTTAAGTGTAAAATTGTTGAAATATTGTAGTTATGAAGATGTATACCAAAAGAAGATTGGTGAGATTGGAACTAGATAAGAATGAATATTTTTACATTATGTCATGTACATAAATTAATACTATAAAACAAAACTAGTTGTGTATAACTAAACATTTATGATTATATTAGATGTATTTCGACGTACCTCTTATTCATGTACAAGGGTATTTTTTCAGGACCAGAATTGCTTCGAATTCCGCCAACCCTTTTTACTTTGTACGCATGGCTACAGTTTTAACGAGACACACTAACTCAATTAATTGCTTTTCAATCAACTGGTATAAATAATTCCATAGCAGGTAAAAACTACCGGGTTATGCCAGCACAGCTACTATATAGCGTATGAAGGGCTCATGATAACCCTGACCGTGCTACGGTAACCGCAGACAAGTGGGGAGCAAGTACAGCTTGTGCTTCGAAGAAAAAAGGGGATAGGCCGGTGCATGCCTAAAAAATATTTTTAAAGTATGCCAATGAGTTTATTAGACAAATACAGTATCAGCCGTTTTTACAAACGACACATACGGCGCCCCTCGTGTTAAATGTGCCCTAAGTTGGCCGCTTACTATTCAGAAGCCATTTTTCTAGTATAGGTAAGTGAGACGACGAGTATTCTTAATTGTAAGGGAATTAAAATGGCTAACATTTGTATTGATCTACAGTTTCGATAACCATATGGTATATAATCAATTTATTTATTTAATATGTCATATTGACGACTCTTTAAACCTATGAATAACTATAAATGATGTTAAACCCTGATATTATCTTTTATATTATTGAAGAGTCTTGGGCCCAGGAAATACAAGTAACTCTGTGCACGTATTCAGAAGTGAGAAATATTTATAAGGACGTTTTTCAAAGACATATCACTTGGGATTATGATGAGACAACGGCCTTCTTATACTTTTTTATATCTCTGTGTACATTTCTGATTTTACTCTCTAAGGGATGCCCAAGAACGCCATCTCTTTGTACTACCTGTTTTGAAGAGTGGCATCAATATAAATGACGTTGCACAATAATCCTACGAAGTTAATTATAAGATTATTACTAAGTTCCGCTTGTGTTCTCTAACTCATTATTACTAACTCAGTGAGTTCTGTTTTTCTATTTTTCGTGTTCTATGTACATTTCTATTTTATGTGTTCAATGTACATTTCATGTTCAATGGAATTTCGGTTATTATTAGGAATGTAAGAATGTTGTTGTAACATTGATGCTTTTAGTAAAGTTTAAAAATATTTACCTCAGCCTTATTTTATGATATTGGATGAATAGGCGATGACTGTGTTGCCGTATTGCCACATTATGTCATGGCATGATACGGCACAGCGGTCATAACCGTGATTCAGCTATAGCCGCAATGCCGCAATATATACCATAATATTGTATATGGGCTGCACAACAATCATAGCCTTTGCGAGATTTTGTATGAAGAATTTTATTGCCATTCCAAGACCCCTCGGCCAACTTTTACACAATATGTCGAACATTCTAGATACCTACCCAACGCTCACAGCTACCTTCCACACCCACACAATTCAGTCACACACACACACACACCCTAAACACAAACCTCTTATGTACTGGTAAAATTTAGGTATTTTAGTTTTTTTAAGTAATTTAAGTCAACGTAATTTCTGTCAGTATATTGAAATCCGTAACTGGTTTTATTTTATAATAAACTGTATTTTTATTGTAATTATTTACTTTAATATTGTGAGATTTCCGAAAATCAATTGAATAAATTGTGTAATTATCATTGAATTACTTGAATTACTTTAAGTGTAATTACCATTGAATATACAATAGGCAAAGGGGGTAAATTCATTGATTGAATTACTTGAATTACTTTAAGTGTAATTACCATGGAATATACAATAGGCAAAGGGTGTAAATTGATTTATTGAATAACTGATTGGCGTTGATTGATTGATCAATCAATCATCACCAATCAATCATCATCAATAAATCATCATCAAGCAATCATCATCAATCATCATCAATTATCATCAATCAATCATCATTATTCAATCATCATGAATAAATCACCATTGTTCATTTATAATCAATCAATCATCAATAAATAATCATCAATCAATCATCATCAATCAGTAATCATCAATCAATCATCATCAATCATCATCAATGAATCATCATCAATCAATCACCATTAATCAATCACCATCAATCAATAATCATCAATCAATCATCATCAATCAGTCATCATTAATAAATCATCATCAATCAATGTTTATCAATCATTCGTCATCAATCAAGAATCATCAATCATCATCAATCAATCATCATCAATCAATCACCATCAATCAATCATTATCAATCAATTGCAATCCGCTGATTTGATGTCTGTCTCATTTCCTCATTCGACAAATGTTTGGTCAGTATGGATTGGCACGGAAGCTGGCGAATTTCATCGGTTATGGTCTCCTGTTGGGTATTATTGCACCCTTTTCAATGACATTAAACGTGACGCTTTTTGTTAACGTTTTAACGTTCGATTTTAGTATTTATCGAATTGTCATACCGAAGGCTTAAAATTGAATCGATTATTAAGGAGCAAACTCCAATAAAATATAAAAATGTGTTTTACCAGAAATGTACTTTTGACAGATGTCTCGTTTTGCGAAAACGGCCCTCAGTCGTATGAAAGGATACATCTTGCTTTGGTTTCTTACAGCAATGTTTGGAGGTAAGTGGGATGGCGCGGTGCGGTCGGTGGACGGAGGCACGGAGCCACACGGAGCCGCCACGGAGGCCGGAAGCCGCGCGGCCGACCGGAACAGTTCAGTCGCGCCACATTGTTCACACTCCGCCGCCCGCGCCTCTGCCGCCACCACGCACACACGCAAACCTCCTCCTCCACATGCACATCACACACACAGCTGATCCTCGATCCACCTGCTCCACCTCGTAAAGACATCGAGAGGATAATGACAGAGATTTCGAACAGTATTTTCGCTGGTTGAGGTACACAGCGAGGTAGAAAAGGATGTTTAAGTCTCCGGTTAGAAAAGGGATGTTTTACTTTACCGGCCTACCAACCCACAAGGAGGTAAATTATTGTGAACGCGCAAATTTTTTATTTTTGAAATGAAAACGGATATATCAATTTTGACCCCTTTCCCCTTTTCCCCGAGACGATTAAGACCATGTCCAGACTGACGTATGTCTGTGTGTCTGAATATGTGTGTGTGTGTGTATTTCTTCACAATAGCGCCCAAACGCTTTTTCCGATTGATCTGAAATTTGGCCATCACGCTTCCAATATCTTTGCTGGCCTCTTAAAAATATTACTATTATGAATAAATATTTATTTTGAATTATTCTGCACGTGCACGCTTCCAATACTGTTCTTCTTCCAATTCTTTAAATGCCGTTGTTTGGCCTATTAAAAATATTGCCTAACCTAACCTACCTGTCGTTTTCAGCGGTAATTCAATAAGAATTATTCGGTGACCTGGGCGTCCTTTGCCTGTCATATCGCTCGGGATCGGGTGCCCGATAGGTCGTTTCAAGCTCCACCCCCGCTGCTTAGGGAGTGGAGGTTGATTTCCATAGTCTCCAGAACCCTTCAGCAATGAGTCAGAGCGCTTAACCGATTGGCGTCGCTGAACGGTGCGCAAACCGTCCAGTAGCGCCGGGAGGCAATCTCACTAGAAGAAACCGATCCACCTGCCGTGAGGCTTGAGACGCGAGAGTCTTACCCGGGGTAGCCTTCCACACAAAGAGTCTCCTGAACAGGAGTTGAATCGTGAGTTGGGCCGATACGAAAACAAATAGGATCTTATGGCCCAAGCTGCACGAAACCATTCGCTACCGATCAACTGTGCATTCCGGCGAATAACCGTAAAGGGGTCTGTAAACCTGCTGTCAGCTACTCTTGAAACGATACCTCAGCCACCCGATCCCGTGTTAGTTGACGGGCAAAGTGCGCAGCGGTCAGCGATAAATTCGAACTGAATTACAGCTAACATTAGGTAGAGACCGCGCAAGTGACTTGAATCCGCGGCCGGACTGGAGGAAGGAGAAATCCGGCAAATTTGGTGAGGCGAGGGCGGTAGGTCAGGCCGCTGTTTCATTTCTTAGTGCTTCGCGGTAATGTCACAGGCTCGTCGGTGGAGCTAGACGGTGGACTGTCTTTGTCCGCTAAGTCCTCACGTTCACTCCATGGGAGACAGAAGAACCTGATGTCATTAAAACTCCCTGGGGTGACGGGTACGCCCGTTGTATTGTCACCCCGAGATGTGCACAATCAGCAGGCGTATATAGTTAATCAATTACAACTTCAAGTGATGATTTTTTTAATTATATAGTATCGATTTAGCAAGAGTGATCCCGTTTCTCGATTTATGACCTTATATAACTTTTCCTCTTACCATAGAAACATTTTTATTTTGAGGATCACGGTCACGCTCTAATTATTTGAGGAAGATTTTTAACAGTACCTACATGCTTTTGAATAACGATACATGCAAGGATATGCCCACCTTCATACCACAGTTTATTTATTTATTTATTTAAGAATTAATTCATATAAAACATTGATTTTGCTTACGACAATAACTGGAACTGAATGGCAAAACATTTCTCTCACCCAAACTTTTGATTCTCTCACCCAACTGGGACAAGCCCGTTCTAGGGTGGACAGGGCTCTAATGGACAGGACAGTGGAAAGGGGACAATTACAGTGGAACCTCTCATAAAAAGCATCTCTCATAACGAGTAACTCGCAGTAATTTCTCATAAAGAGTGATCGCACCTCTCATAACGAGTATGGGAAAAATTGTTTCGCTTAACGAGGAAGAGTCTGAAACGAAATACTCGTTATGAGAGGTTCCACTGTACTTCAATAACATTCAGGATTTCAAAGGATCACGCCGAATTTACAAGATACACCCTGAAAGAGCCGATTCGTGAAAACTCGTACAGAGGCGGCGCAGGTTACTAACACCGGCACCGACTCGAGTTCACCTGTTGCCCCTCTGTGCAGCGGCGCGTTCTGCGGTGTGCAAATCAGCCCGCTGACGTCAAACTAATAATTGGAATTCCCAAAAGTCATAAAACGAAAAACTCTCGAAATAAATTATTAAATAATATGAGAGCCTACAGAGCAGAAGCCTGGGAGCCTAAACCGAAGGCCATTGGAGGAGGCTTGCTAGAGATAGCTGTAAATGCCAGTAGTCTAGCTGGTCGACTTATTCTAACAGTTAACTTGTAGAATTTGAATATTCTTTAGCATCTACATTGCAACTTTTGATATGTAAAACTCATAAAATTGTACTTAACATTGACAAATACATTTAGTCGTCAAACATAGATCAAGTGAATGAATTAAAAAGAATAAAAAACACGACTGCCGTTACAGAAAGTAAACTATTGTATTTATAACAAGGTAGAGAGGACGAGTAAAGTAAAGTATACTAAATGGGCAGTAAAATTTCCTTTCTGTTAAAATCATAAATATTTCATTCATTACATAGATTTTTGCCCATAATCAACCATTATCCTAAAGGTCTAAGCTATTCAAAAACATATATTTCATTGAGGTACCCGATTTTCCGTTAGCTTCTGGAATCATTTGTAGTACACTTGTAAATAATTATTTTTAATACCGTTTTTTTATGAAATATTTGTGGTTTATGTATTTATCCATAGAGATACATGTATATTTTTAGAATGTACTGTATATTTATGGAATCAGATCTTTCATTTGACACTAAACACAATATAATTATGTTAATTTACCGACATTTGTACCACTGAACATTTAGACAACTACTTACTTAATATTTTGGCAGTTAAGGTAAAGTATCTTAACTATAATTTGGGTATCTTAACTGAAATTTCAGGAGACGCCCGTGTGTGATCTGCTGGTGCAAGAATCTGAAGAACAAACATTTTGAGGTTGTAGATCCCGCGGGCGAACCCATGTTAAGATTTTATAACGATCATCGTCGATTTGTCACCCTGATACCGCTGATTCTTACCCTGATTTCATCCGTCGTCTATTTCTCACCACAAAGACTTTAGGTAGTAACAGTCAGTAACAGTCCATTGATATTGTTACCTATGGCACAGCAGAGTCCTACTTCAAACAGAGAGCGCACTGGAAAGCTAATGGGGCTCCCTCGCTCCCTCTTTGCTTACCAGTTTTGGAAGGACTACTTCTACCACTAGACTAGTGACATCTCGAGGTCACTTGCGTGATTCTCTACCTAGTGAGAGTGTTTACAGCTCGTGCCGCTTTTGTCACCAGGATCGGGTGGCCAAAGAACCAATTGAAATGTAGGTGCCAAAAGGTCGCTCTAGTTCATCTTCTTAAAATACTACGTTTACAGCTCCTTCCTCTTTCCGGTAATTCTCCGGATATAACACTGGTTTCGCAAAGTGCACTGCCCGGGACTGGCCCGAGAAATTATTTTAATTCAATTCACCTCCTTGAGGAGGCTCCTGAATGGCAGCTGAATCATGAGTTGGACCAGTCGCAATACGAGCTGATCTTGTGGCCCAAGCTGCCTGGGATCATTAAGCTCGTGAAGAGCAATTAGACAACTCTCATATCTTTTCTCCTGTGTCGTCAGCCCGCGATTTCTTTCTCTGAACATCGTAATGAGGTAACATTACCTGAGTCCATAATCGTAGGGAAGTCGCTCCATAATATTGCGATATATGGTTGAGAGAAACTTTTTTCGAGTCGCCATAATCAAGAAGAAGTAAATGAATAAACCGACAGACAGACATAAAGATGGGAGGGGGGGGGGGGAGGGCTCTAGATTTGCTAGACGGTGGAGGAATTTGACCAAATCTGGCAGTAAGGGCGCGAGCAAGCCAGCTGGACTGTACTACTCAGTCCAGTCCTTTTAGGGAGCTAACGGGCCCATGATGAGGTGGCCACGATGACCCATGTGTTCAGGGTCGGTCACACTCACGGGTCAACACCCATCCGATGGCCTCCACGCATGGGGTGCGAACCTGGGTAGGACACTGGGTCAACCAGTCTCCCCTGGGAATCAAACCTCTGGCGCTCCTGGACGGTCTGCGCACCGAGCGGCGCAAGCCAATCGACTGTGCTCTCCGACTAACAGTCGGGGGAGTCTGGGAACTGTATTGTTTCCTATAGAGCGGGGGTGGTTGCCTACCTTACGGCTGCTCTTGAAATGACCATTGTCCATCCGATCCCGGTTCAGAGTCGGGCAAAGGACGCCTTGGTCCGCGATAGATTCGGTGGACACCGTTTCACCGCTTCGTAAGGGAGAGGACCGCGCAAGCGACCTCGAACCCGGAACCAATCGAGAGACCGGAGAAATCTGGTCACAATTGGAAGCAAGGGCGCGAGTGTCGGCCCGCCAGGTAACATACTGGCTATCTCGCGGTAAAGGCGTTGGCTTCTTGCGGGTTGTGGCGTAGCTAGACGTCGGATTTGTAATGTCCAAAGTCTTCTACGCTCACAGCACGGTCGATAGAACGATGAATCGTTGAAACGTCCTGCGGTGACGGGTTCGCCCGTTGTGGTTGACATCTCAATATGTACTACTCAGTGCCTTGCGGTAAGACTGCACTTACCAGTGCCTCCCAGACTCTTAGCGTAGGACAGGCCGTTGGCGTATTTTGACTGTGGATAGTGTAAAAAGATTATATCGAAAAAAACTGATTGTCACTCTCTACCGAGATACATGGATTTAAAATAGATGAATGATTGATTGCTCCTAACCTGTATGTCGTATCTTCAACAGTCGTTAGGTTATAGTTATAAATTGCAATAATCAGATGTTCTTATTAAGCTTGGTGCTCAATAAGCGATCTTGGCACTGTTGCATATAAATAAACTGTCAACTAAAGCCGCTACTAAAATGACCTCAAACAAAGTACCCCCTGAGAAACAGACAACCTGAAGTAAGAAAGGAAGAAGGCCACTAGGAGGTCCTCCTCCTAGTCGGCTCTACAGCAGGAGGAAGAAATCGGCTCTAAGTCAGGATAGTAAGAAACCCGCGTAAACGTGGCATCGTAGAAGTTTATGTGACTATCAAGTTTGTGTATTAAAAGTAGTGAGAACACATCCACTTTTAAAAAATATCTAACGGATTGGTTGTTGGAGGTGGGTAGGGACGGTTTAGGGAATATGTTGACTGTTGTATTTTGAATGATAGTATTTAGTACTTAGTATTTAATTTTTCCATGATAATTTTAAATGACTATTATAGGTATGTGAGCGTCATATCAATATGTAATTGATTTATATATGTATATTATTTTAGTTTTTATTTTATTTATTTTGGTTTTATTATTATTTTCGTATAAATATATGTATGTGTATGTGTGCATACATGGATATATATTTTATCTATATATGTATATAAGTATCTATCCATATTTGTATATCCGTAAATATTTGTAGTTTTAAAAATAAGTACTAATTATAGATTAAGTTGACAGTGCACACTTAATATCATCATTAAAAGTCTGCCTTAGAACAGGCCTAGGCCTAGTTAGGCGACTGTGTCAATCATAAAAATAATGTCGCATCAATTTCTTGCTAACATCTTAATCAAATATGACATTAACTTTTTACTAGATGTGTTACTACTGAATAAAAAAATAAAAAAATAATTTAAAAAAAATATATTCCGAGTCAGTGTACGTAATCAATGTACTAACCACTCCATCGCGCGAGGCGTGTCTGACTCATATTTTGATTGTTTTGTTTTTCTCTTACAAACATTAAAATTTTGAGGTTGGTTGGGTTTGTGCGTCTATTTTTATTTATACTCCCGTCTAGTCGGACTTGTTTGAATAAAATTTCCATCAGGTTAACACGCTACTAGCTACTAACGAGCTTGATTTTGATTTATTATGCCGATAAGAATGGCTTGTTCGTTTGTCTATATATTAACACGGCTTTTACGATAGACTTATAACGGGAGAAGGAAATATGGTACTAACATTGTTTATGCATGGTATTAGATTGCTCAACTCCATAGTTTAATTTGGCAACCCTTCTGCGTCAAATCGGCGCGTGACGGTGAAACTAATGGCAATTTATTAGGCCATCTATAAAAACATTGTTAATTAAAGTTTTTTTATAAAGGCCTGATTGATTAATTATAAAAACAAAAAATGTAACCAATAATAACAATAACATTGAATTATTAGTGCAATCTATAGCATTTTTTATATAGGCTGATTACATCACAGAAGTAATACGGAGAGATAGAATGCCATTTGAGGACATCAGGGGAAGAACGATGAGGGTTATGTTTTTGTGTAACTGAGAAAAACGACTTCAAAGATTTGAGGCAAGGATACAAAGTTGTTTTTGATCAGGAGTCATATGTTATTTTAGTATTATTTGACATCATATTTAGTTAGGGTTGATATAATTGTTTAAGAACCTTATGATATGTGTATATAATACATCAGTATTCCCCACAATCGATTCGATTCTCATCGTTTTTCCCCAACATGCTATTTCAAAAATGTCCATTTTTGCCATAATATTTCCTATTTTCATCATCAATATTTCCTATTCGATTTTGCCATAATTTTCTTATGGGTACAACGCACATTTCCTCATACTCAGTTTAAAATGAAAAAAATGGTACATTCATCGTTCTTCCCATGGTGTCCTCATTTATTAGTCTGAACATTTATTACTCACATCTGAACACTATTATTTGTTTAAACTTTTATATTTAATTAAAAATTGATACCATTATGTAAATAATATTACAATAATAAGAGCTATGATTTAAGTATTTGTTTGGTATTATATTATTTTATCTACAATGCGCCGCCATACTGTTATACCACGAAAGTCGTCGTAATTAATCTAATAATAGAAGATAATATATTTCTGGAACTATAAGTGCTTTCTACAAGTTGCGTTTCTTAGTAAAATCCTGGTTGCCAAATCATGTAATCTATTACGCCTACAGTGTTTAGAAAATTTTTTTAGATCGCGACCCCCTTTTTGAATGAAAAAATAAAACCCATACGCGACCCCCCTCAGACTGTTAGTTAGTTCTCTCGACCCCCCTCCCCTCTTCTCTTAGTAGTTTCCACAGCTGTAACTGTAGGCATCAAGTAATTAAATAAAGTTTTTGTAAAAACAATGGCGAAAACCACATAATTTTAACGGTTTTTAATTTTCGAAGCTGTTTGCATTTTAGATCAACATAAAGTTTTGTAAAAGCAATAGCAAAACACGTAATAGATATGTTTCTCTTCCGAAGCTGTTAATGTTGGCATCTAATATATATAAAAATGAATGTTTGTCTGTATGTTCGCTATGGACTACTAAACCGCTAGACCAATTTTGATGAAATTTTGAGGGAAACTTTAGATTAGTTTGGAGATGGTTCCTGTGATGTTGGACTAAAAGGAGAATTTATAGTGTCCTCAAAAAAACCAAAATTCTTATTTTTTTTAAAGCGGCTAATTTGAATTTCGAATGCGACCGATTTGGCGTAGCAACGCGCGCAGGGTACAGCTAGTATTAGATAAATAAAGAATTTGTAATATTTCAATATTTTTTTAAAGATAGCCTGCGACCCACCGGTTGAAAACGACTGCGCTATATAATCAGTGGTACTAATTTAGCCGCCCGAGGAAACTATATTAGCGAGCCACGATACTCTTTTCCCGGTCGGGAACGTACGCTAGTTTTGCCATTCTCGATCCCTCCTGGTCACAAAAAAAGCCATTCAAAAAGATTTGACAAAGATTTAACATATTGCTCTAACCTTACGTAGGTTTTCCTTAGAAAGAAGAGTAAGGCGACTACATTTGATAAGGATCAATAAACTGTTGGTGATTGAAGACTTAGGGCTATTCCGTGAAATTAATTAGAAACATATTATTCATTTATTTAATGAAAATCACAATATTTTTAACTGCAGTGCATTATTGCATTAGCACTATTAGAGGCTTCATTGTAAACAGTAGCAAAAAGGAGAGCACCGCAATCGAGCATTTCTTCAAATCAATGACGCCTAACTAATTAGGCCTAGGGCCCTTACTAAATCAAGCGTACTATGTAAAAAATGGCTCGCGCAAACGTCCAATTACATAGTTTTAAGGCAAAGTGATACCTGGGAACGACCATATCTGAGGAATTTTAGTTTAATGAGTTTTTTGGAAAATATAAGTATTAATTTTTAAAAAGTTTCTAAGTGAATCCCTCGATAAAGAACCAATTTAAAATTTGGACTCAAAAAAGTTGCAAATTGCCTTGGACATTAAGGCTTTAAACTGACTTTCAGGCACGTTTACTCCTACAATGTAAACGGTGAGTGTATTTTATTATAATTTCAATTTATTGACTGGTTAATTGTCTAGGGTAGCACTTAGCCACATTTTTAATTTAGGCCCTAAATTAATTAAAACGTGAGAGCGCTCTGAGAGTTACGCTAATAATGTCAGGAAAACTTAGCTCTGCGGCATACGCAGTTGAAACAATAAGTCGGCTAACTGATGTAACAGCAAGAATAATATACCTTAGTTACTTTCATAGCATTAAATCCTATGGGATTCTTCTCTGGGGAAGCTGTGCGGACATCAATAACATCTTTATATTACAGAAACGTGCTGTAAGCGCTATATATAAACTTGGTCCTCGAGGTTTCCCTTAGAGAAAAATTCAAATAGATAAATATTTTTACTGTTGCATTACAATATATATACGAAAATCTGTAGCATGTCCACAAGAATATTGCAAGATAAAAAAAGCACAATGTTAATACTAGACATACGTATAACCTTGTTGTACGTGCTACTCGTCTCCACAAAATAAGCAATTATTTTTTGTCCCAAAAAAGAATTGCTCCCAATGTTTACGCTTCTATAACAAACTCATACTATTAAAGAACTATCTGTAAATAAGTTTAACGCCAGTATCAAAGCAAAATTGTACAAAAAAGCATACTATACAATATCTGATTATGTAATAAATGACAAAACGGCTTGGGAGTAAGGCTTGGACGCATCGTAAGAATATAAATAAAAATAATATTTAATTGTGTCTATATGAATAAAGTACTTGAATAATGAAGAATTGATTTTATGGTTTGCCATTGACACCCTTATACCCCTACTGCGTAAAGATAGTTATTCTGTGCTAGCGCTGCGATTGACCGTTTAGTATGCGTCTGGTTTCCAGCGCTAGCAGACGTGGAATCTGCGCTTGACACTTCGTCAACGCTGGATTTTTATTGGCCAAACCCTACTAAATAGACTCCACCCTACTAATGTTTGGTGCCGATCCGCTCGCACTTGTGAATAAATTCGACAAAAGAGATGGAATAAGACTACTAGGAATATAAGCAATAAGGCTTCAGAAGCGATTCCGAAATTAATCACAATATTCTGCTACTTTGTAGTTTAACGGCCGATTCGCCACGGTATTAGAAATTATGGTATCTGTTGTGGTCAACGCTTGCTCCACCACCTGATACTGGGGAGATAGAAAGCAGATGTAGATTCATCGAAAGAAATAATTTCATCGATATTTTTCGTTCACCAAGGAGCAACCTAACCTATTGATTGTGAGACAGGCAAACACGCCTGCGAACTCAACATTTGTTCTTCGCTGTATGCACCAATGTCAGTATAAAGCCACCTACAGTAACCAACCTCAAAATTGTAATGTTTGAAAGACAAAAACAAAACAATCAAAATATGAGCCAGACAAGCCTCGCCCGATAGAGTGGTTAATACATTGATTACTCACACTGACTCAGAATATTACTTTATAGTCACATGAACTTCTACTATGCCACGTTTGCTCGGATTTACCTTGCGTTTATAACATTTACGCCAAAGAAATCGTGGCAGCGGTACTCGACAGTTAAAAGTCAAAATATATGGCATCATTTGCATCGTGATGCAGCTTCGAAAATAAAGATGATAGCTATTATAGCTATGAAAGATCGCCAACCTTCTAAAGAAATACATGAGAATACGACCGATATACCGGTACAGACTGCACTGGACTGTTGCCAGACTGTACTTTTGCCTAGGGAGGCTACACTGGAATGAAAGCCAAGTTTGTGGAATTCAATTTTGTGGCGAATTAATTTTACGGAATAGTAGCGACACATAAAAAAAATACTGTGAATTACGACAAAAAAAATAGATAGAAGATGATGTTGCAGCGTGAGTCTAGAACGCATGCGAGTTAATTGTGCCTTCTAGTAGTAAGTTTCGGCAAGGTATTGTGTAACAAAAACGGCATTTTTTTGTTTTGTTTTCGCGCCTGTGTGCCGGTATGTTCGCCGAACCCAATTTTATAACCGAAAAGTTATAACCAACCGTGATTTGAAGAAACACGGCAGAATCATCAAAACCAAATAAAAAGAATTTATATTATGGACGCCACCGCTCTTTTATAGACAAAGACAGAAACTAATTAAAAGAAAATACCCAAAAAAAAATACTAAAAAAAAACCAGATACCCTAAAAAACCCAATCTCAGAGTGTGGGCGAAGTTTGTTTGCATTGGATATGGTGATTCTGCGGTGTTTCTTCAAAACACTGTTGGTTATAACTTTTCTCTTCTAAAGTTGGCGCCCAACGTGGGGCTGCTAATTTTTAAATACGCTTGTTACACAATGTTAAAAAAACTTGCTCTAATAGGTGAGGAAAAGAATTTCCTGAAAGCCGAAATCCAATGTATAGGCCTTCACACTGGGCTGCCAAAATTTTTCATCTAAAACTTTAGCAATTCACAAATAATATTACAATTTACAATTGAAACATCAAATAAAATATTAGACTAAATTACTTAATCTACAGCAAGAAATTAAACTCAATTATTAAATCGGTCTGATGTCGCTCAACTAAGCAAAGAGGACATTCTATTAACAGAGTTACATTAATTAATATACAAGAGTTATAAAAAAAAACACAATGAAATAAATTAAATTACATTAAAAGAAGGATATTTAAAATAATCACAAACATGATATTTAATAAATAATCATAGTCAAGAAATAATAATAATATGTAAATTATGTAATCAATAAATTTATTATATTATTAAAAAAAAATGAACATTAAAATAATCATAATCGTCATAGCAAACAGATAGTCAGAATCATAATCAAAGAATCAGTTATATAATAATTCAATATGACAAATACTCGTAAATAGGTTTATTGAATTATAAAGTTAAGAGCAGTTACAATAATCATAATTGTCATAGTTATAAAAGCACATAATCAAATAATCAAATAATCAGTTTAATATTTTTAAATAGTTGTCTGTCTTCAAGAGCAGCCACCATCACCTAGCAGCCACTTCTTTCTTAGTTTGACAAAACAAAATACTTTTTTTCTGGGCGACATCTCAGTGATAGTTGTCTGTCTTCAAGAGCAGCCACCATCACCTAGCAGCCACTTCTTTCTTAGTTTGACAAAAGAAAATACTTTTTTTTTGGGCGACATCTCAGCGAAGATGGTAAAAATTTTCTTACCATATATCATCAAACATCTAACTGCCCTTATCATTATGGACATTGAGACTAGTGAGGTGCCTCCTCAATGGAAAACTACCTTTTGCTATCGATATTCCAAATGTATTGGAAAGGTTATGTATTACCTATGGGCCCGATTGCGTTTCTTTGCGAACTAAAAATGAAATTAGTTCAAGCGAACGAGATAGAACAATACGTTAGAGCGGAATATGAAACGAACAATTGCCGATAAAAACTACCTGTCGAACGTATACTCGTCCGAATAAATTTGAACACATATCGTGCGGTGTTAGATTCAGATCCTTTATTTTTTGTGGGTAGTTTAAATGCGAAAAAGTGACAACCGTTCATTTCACGTTCCGCTTTAGCGTATTGCCCTGTCTCGTTCAAACGGACTAATATCCGATTGTAATTCACGAAGAAACGCAATCGAGCCCAATGGTAATAGAAAATCTTGACACGAATAAATAGGTGGTTCTTTGGTGGAGCTCATCTTTTCACTCGCCGACTTTTTTTAATGGAGAGCTTACATTTTATAATACCTCAAGATCTACACGACGACGTGTGTGACCAATCATTTGTGTGACCCTTCTGCTGCGGAGTTAGAATGGCCCCCTACCCCCTTGCTCGATGACGTAAACATGCTAAAACGCAAGTTGAATACGCTTAGCAACGGACGATGGCCTTTTTTACACGACTGTTGAACAAAAAAAGAGTGGAATGTGTTAAGGGTTCAACTATGTATGTTTTCCGTTTAGTTATTCCACCATAACTTCTAAATGCTGAAACCGAGAATCGCTATTGTTAGAATCGCTATGTCATCCCAAGTGCCATAAGGTACATTAACTGCTAAATATAAAGTAAATAGTTGTATAAATGTCCAAATCTTCAAATGTCAATAAAATAAAATAAATGTATAATGTTTCGTGTTAAACGAATGGTCTGATTGAGTATATTCCGATAATAGATATGTATATATATGGATAAATACATAAACCATAAATAACTATTAAAAAAAACCGTAATAAAAATAGTTATAAATACATTAATTCACTTTTTGTAACGGAAGTCGTATTTTTCAATCCTTTTAATATTAGAGTATTTTTCAATCCTTTTAATGTTAGATTTAATATTTACTTGTTGGAGTATACGCACCGCTTCGCGACGCAAGCCTCGAACCACTACATATTAATACTCCATATTTTGTGGGCAACAAAAGCGTCATATCGCTTACTCCGACAAGTTGTTAAGTATGGGTTCGTTTCTAAAAAAGTTTTTATGTCAGAGATAAATTTAAGAGCGAAGGAACTTTCAGACAGAGTACGGTTCATTGTTATTTTGTAGATAATTTTATTGTGTGTCGTTTCGAAATAATAATGAGACTCCTCCCCTGATCGATGACGAAAGCATAAAAACACACAAGTTGAATACGGGTAGCAACTGACGATAGCCTATTTTTACATGACTGCCCAACAAAAAAGGCGTGTAATTTGTTCATGGTTAATCTATGCATGTGTTCCGTTTATTTATTCCACGCTAACTTCTAAACGCTATTTAACCGATTTAGAAGTGTGTGGTATTGTTAGAATATTTATGGAATCCTAGTGTCAAAGAGTACCTTAGCTGTCCAAGTATTTAGTAAGTAGTCGTCTAAATGTCCAAATGTCCAAATGTCAATAAATTAACATAAACATAACGCGTTTAGTGTCAAATGGAAGGTCTGATTGAGTACATTCCGGAAACATACATGTATTTATATGGATCAATAAATAAACCACAAATATTTTATAACTGTAATAAATATAACTATTACAAGTAAAGTACTACAAAAGATTCCAGAAGCTAACGGAAAATCGGGTACCTCAATGAAATACATATTTTTGAATAGCTTAGACCTTCAGCATCATGGTTAATTATGGGCAAAAATCGCTCAATACATGGGAAGGGGGTCAAATCGCTCTCATCAATTTTGTTTACACTAATAAACACTAAATTACATCAAGCGACCAGAAATGGTACTAATGTAAAAAGATAGTTCGAAAGAGTACTTACAAATGAGTATAGAGGGCGTTAAATTTTATATAATTATTTGAGGTTTTAATCAAGTGTCATTAAGACAATGAAAGAGGCATTGCATCAGTGTATCAAATATAAATAAGATATTTAATAAAATCAGTCTTATTTTGTTGTTAGGTTCAATACTTTACTCGTCCTCTACCTTGTAATAATTACAATAGTTCACTTTGTGTAACGGCAGTAGTGTTTTTATTCTTTTTAATATATTTACGTGCTAGAATATACACTCCACTTCGCGCTGCAACCCTCGGACCAATAAATTTACTCAATATTTGCGGACAACAAAGCATCATATCCCTTAGTACTTTAGCAGGTTTTATAGACGTTTTAACGTCAGAAATAAATTTAAGAGCGAACAAACGTTTCACACATAATGCGTTTTATTATGACTTTGCAGATAATATTATTGTCAGTCGTTTCCGAAATAATAATGTCCACGGCATCAGAGCCACGTTCGTTAGTTCGGATTATGCGTGATTAACGAACTGTGAGCGCGGAAGCCGATAACGGTAGCCAGGCGTGATGTATGATCAAAAACGTCAAATTTCAGAACCGATGCTCATTTAGAAACAACAGTAAATGACGGCTGGCGCCTTGTAATGTCTGATTTTACAGATAAGTGAAAGAAGCAGTATCGACTACCGTGGGGCAATTATGGTTTTTCGAAACGAATCGGTCTCATCTGCGTTGATATATACACCAAGACAGAATTAATATTAATAATCATTAATTACAACTAGGGATGCCATCACTAATTTTTAAAAAAAGGGGAACAAAAAACCCTGACATTTTCAATAAAAACCTTAAAAGCTGCAAAAAAATTATAACAAGTAAATATATTAAAAAGAATAAAAAACACGAACGTTACAGAAAATGAAATATTGTAGTTATAATTATTTTTAATACGGTTTTTTATGAAATGTGTGTGGTTTACATATGTATCCAGTCTGCTCTCCTCCCCCTTCTGGATTATGGCGATGTCGCATTTGTCGCCCACCAAAGTTGAGCGTCTACAAAATGTTTGCATTCGGTATATCCATGACCTCAGAAAATTTGACTTGCCCAATCGAACTTGCCCAATCGAAGCGTTTTAAATAGCGATGGATGCTGATACAATCTATATTACAATTTATACAACCTAGATACAATTTATACAATCTGGATATAATTTATATTGATAAATAATATTTATTGTAATAATATTTACATTATTAAGTAATATTTATATTATTAAATTATATTTATATAAATAAATAATATTTATAGTAATAAATAATATTTATATTAATAAATAATATTTATATGAAAAATAATATTTATATTAATAAATAATATTTACATTATTAAATAATAATAACATTAATAAATATTATTAATAATAATAAATAATCCTGCATATGGTTTGTATCACCGCTCAATTGGAAAGAATGTGATTTTTTAGACCATGAAGGAAATGCATATAAAAGGCCATGCGAGGTGTGTACTTTTATTATGCAATACGTCAATTAATATGTCAACAAGGAAATTAATATTCTCGAGCATTCTGTAACAATTGCGGGGGACAAATTAAAAATCATTCATTCATGAAAATGGTTTTAGTTAAAAGCAAACGCTTTCTAAGAAATCTGTTGATTTTCCTTATTCCTCTATGTACCTATTCCTCCCATGTACACGAGATTTTGGTGTAATCAAGCGACTCTTGCCCAAAGAACAGAAATTCTATACTATTCGTCAATTGGTTGAAGTGATAATTACCTCCAGCACCTGATCAGGTTTTTTTCGGTACACTGCATTTCAACAAAAGATATTTTTGTTTACAATATTTAATGATCAAAGTATTACAGGAAAACATAGTTATCTATGGGGATAATAGACAAAAACACACCCATAGGGGAAAAGATCCCTTTCACCACCTTAAAGTTCCATCATTTTGTAATCCAGTGGGTTGAAGGCAAAGTACCTGTGCAATGCCAGGAACATATTAATGATTAGGTACACATACCTACTTACTACTTAATTCTCGGCATTCCGCTGCCTACTAAATCTGCATACCCAGATGGGAAGAGGACCATTAATTAAGAAAAAAACATAAGGTGTTTCATAAACATAATTTTTTTTTATTTATTATTTTATTAATTTACAATAACTTTATAATTATGTCATATACACACCATTAACATACTATGGTTGAGTTGGGAGAGATTGAGCACATCCTATGGTGAAAATGTCTATCCGCATTCCTAACTAGGTCAGAGACCCGTATCTAGGGATGCTGCTTTTTGTTTAAAGGTATCGACATTGATTTTTAAAAATCAATGGTATCGATGAGCTGACTCTTTTGAAGTTATGAACTTACGTTGCATTGCATAATACATAAGAATATATACATATATACATACACATACATACACACATACATAAATATATATATACATACCTACACCTATATATACATAAGCAAATAATACACGAGATTTGATATTAGTTAGTAATACATAATTTAATAAAACAACTTAAATTATTAGCGAGAGCAATTGAGACTCAGCATACATTGGACCCCTTTCAAGCAGGTACTTCTTTATAAGTATTTTGAATGAATTTAAGTTGCTTGCATTCTTATAACTCTCATTTAAATTATTATAAAATCTCGGCGCAAGGAAGTAAAAATGCCTTTGCGCAAATGAAGACTTTACAATCGGAATATTATAATTTGACCCAGTAGCTTGCCTTGTGTTTTTAATTTGTTGGCTTTTTGCCTGTTGATCCTTAATTCTGTGAAACTGAATTAGTAACTGTTTTATAAATAATTGCCTCACATCAAGTACTCCATATTCTGTATAGAGTTTCGCTGAGGGGTATCTAGGGTTTTTTTTATTTATGACCTTCAGAATCAGCTTCTGCGCATTGATCAGAGGAAGGAGTACTTGTGTGGTGCAACCACCCCATGCGATTGTGCCATAGGACCACAGGCTTTGGCACAACGCCATATACACAGTTTTGAGAAGGGTCTTTGGTAGAACATTTCGAAGCTCTCTAAACACGTAGGCGAGTTTTCTTGTACTTGTGGCTAGGTTGCTTACATGTTGCTTCCATGTCAATGTTGCATCCATAGTGACACCCAGATACTTATATTCCCTAGTCCTTTCAATGGTTTGACAATTGCAGACGTCAGATCTAGAGCAAAAAGTTGAGTGCATTATTAGTTGGTTTTCGGTTTCTGAATTATTTATTTTTGCCTTGATGTGAAATTGTATAACCTTTGTCTTAGAAATATTCAAAGTGAGAATATGGTTGTCGAGCCACTGCTTCGTCAGATTTAGGTTCGATTGGGCTTTGCGGTAAGCATCTTCCCAATTGTTAGCAGACGTAAGTAACACGGTGTCATCCGCGAACGTCACTATTTTTCCTTTTATTGGTAGATCACATAAATCATTTATATATATTAGGAACAATACGGGTCCCAAGACGCTACCTTGGGGAACACCGAAAGATACATTAAGTGGCGCGCTTTGTTGATCATGTATCGACGTTGTTTGCGTCCTTCCCTCAAGGTAGCTTTGGAACCACTGCAATGCTGTGTCATTTATTCCATAATGTTCCAGTTTTTTGATTAATATTATATGTGACACCGTGTCGAAAGCCTTCGATAAATCTAAAAATGTCGCTAAAACTTTACTACCCTTGTCGAGGTTTTCAACAACGTATTGTGTGAAAGTAAGTAGTGCTTCATTAGTTCCTAAACCGCTTCTAAACCCAAATTGGTTGCTGGATAGAAGACTCTCATTGTCTAGATGGGAGATCAAACGCTTTTTGGCAATTTTTTCCACTACTTTAGACAAGATGTTAAGGAGCGATATTAGACGGTAATTACCAATGTCATTTTCGTCTCCACCCTTATGCAGTGGTCTAACCTTTGCAAACTTCAGCCATTGAGGAAAAACTCCGTTTTCAAAGCTAATATTAATAAGATGGCAAATAGGTTCTGCAATATAATCAATTGACATTTTCAGTATTTCTGTTGTGATGCCGTCGTTTCCTGGCGCAGAATGGTTTTTTAGCGATGTAATAGTTTTGACGACTTCATCTTTAGATGTTTGGTAGAGTTTGAGGTTTGTTTTCGTCTTGGGCTGAGTATTTACTGATGCACCTAGAATCTTTTCAGAAGTATTTAGATTGTTCAAAATATTGTTCGCGAAAGTTTTTCCTACATTTACAAAATATTTATTAAAATGTTCCAGGATTTCTTCGTGATTATCTTCTAATGATTTCATTTCATTATTTATTTTGATCTCCTTTACTTCCGTCAGTTGATTGTTACCGAATGCGATATTTTTAACTAACCTCCAGGTTTTTTTACTGTCCCCGCTTGCTTCTCTAATTTCCTGACTGTAGTATTTAACTTTGCTTTTTTGAATTAGCCTTTTGCAAATGTTTCTGTAAGATTTATAGTACTTGAGAAGTTGAGTGTTATTTGGGAATTTTCTCGTGTCTTTGTGGATTTTGTCTCTTTTCCGAAGGCAGGCTAACAATCCATTTGTTATCCAGGGAGTTAGTTTTTTCTTTGATCTAGGGATTTTTATTGTATTTACTTTCGTCGAACTTTTGATACAGCTAGATAGAGTCTCTAAAAATAGTTCGGCAATTTTTTCGAAGTCGTGTTCACCTAATATTCTATCCCAATTTTGTTTACTCAATTCGTTTAGAAAGAGGACACGGTCAATTGACGATTTAGTTTTCGTTTCCAGATTTTTTGTTCTTTTATTAGTTGTCATTGCAATGCCAATCATGCTATGGTCGGTAATTGTCGTGTGGTAGGTATACGGTTTACATTTTAGTTTAGTTTTGATCATAATGTGATCAATACAAGTCTCATGTTGGCCGTCGATTCTTGTCGGGACATCTATGGCAACATGAATGCCATGGTGCGCCAGTAAGTTAAGATAATCATCTGCCTGATCGTGTTTATTATTAATAATATTAACATTTGTGTCGCCTATTAGAATAGTGTCGTGGTCAGAATGAATAACTTGTAGAATATCGTCTAACGATTGCAGGAAGTTGTTTATATTTCTTTGACTGGGTGATCTGTATAATGCAATAATGTTTATCTTGTGTTCTAAAATGATGTGTAAGCAGTTAGCATCATTTACCTGTTTTTCTGTTACTACTGTGTTCAGGTTAGAACGAATGTACACAACTACACCGTCATTTTGTAATTGCAATGAGTTAGTGTAGAAAACTCGATATCCTGGCAGAGTTTGAGGAGGTTTAGTTTTTTTAGCCAACATTCGGTCAGTATTATTATATCGAATATATTATCGAATGCATATAATGTTACAAGGAAATCATCGAAATTTCTTTTTATAGAACGGATATTCATTGACATAATATTGATATTATCAGATGAATACACATATTTTTTAAGCGTATTTGCGCAGTCAAACTGTTTGCAGGTTGTAAGACTAAAACTATCCAGGTCTTCACTCAATTCAGTCATTGCAAGATTTATACTCATTCCTTTGGAATTGCATTCCTCCTACCAATTGCGGTAGGTAGATTTTAATTCCAGGAAAGAAGTCGTCAATTGCCGAATATTTGGTTATTATGGGAGTTAATAGGGTACATTTTGGATTGGAAAAATCTGTAGATATGCAATTATATTGAGGAATCGTTTTATATGAATATACTAACAATATGAGTTTTTCGGAGTGAGTATGATATATAGCATGTATAATATGTATTTTATTTAGAAAAATTGATTTAAAGTATAATAAGTAATAGATAAAGTATAGATATAATATAGGGTAACGTGCAAAATTGTAGATTACTCGTAGAAGTTTGCTTGAATAAGTAGCTAAGTGCTCTCTGGTATGCTCTCTAGATAATTTGAGACAGGGTATCCTCACTCTGAATTCGAAATGTTTTCGATTTTTCTCCTTTTTTGAGATAGACCCTTCCTCCTTTACACCAACAAAAGGCAAAATCCTGTTCCCTCGCGAATTTTTTTGTTTGCATTAAGAGGTATGTTTTGCATCGAGTTTGTTTCGGAAAAGTACAAAATCTCGTACTGGAATGAAATTTTAACACGGCCGACTATCGAATGTCATTCATTTGATGAATCGATTTGAAATAAGACAATTTGTGTAGAGTGTTAAAATAGAAGTTTTAGTGTCCAAAATAAACTTTATTTTATTTTAAATCCGAATATAGATTGCTATAACAATGCTATAACGAAGTTTAAAAAAAAGGGTTTTCTCAATGCTTTTTCAAGTCTTTTCTCAATGCTAAGTTGTAAAACTACAATGAGAAAAATATAACGATGTAATTCACGGAAATACGCATGTTTCAACAAGGATTACGTATATAACTCGGACTGTGGTCCATACGTATGAAATAACATAACGCTTAACGGTGTCGACGTGATGCTAGTTACAGTGTCGTAATGTTAACATTGAATGTTATTTAATTACCTCGCGACCTTGGAATCTTGCCTCTAACATGACAGCATGTAGTCGTATACGTACGGTTATAGTCTGAAATATGAGTCATGTTGAAACTACAGTATTATGTTATTTACGTATTAGCCGTAATGAAAATGTTAATACATATAATGGAGTAAGGGAGTTTTAACAAAATTCCTTGTAATTCAATAAAATTACGATTGAAACATCGTTATTCCGTATAATAACAAAATAGTAATATAAGAATCAATCCAATATTTTTCTCTATATAGTTTCTCCAGCAGATTGCATTTACAAAATATAAAATAACTGCCTATCTTACGGATAAAACAGTTTTTTTTCGGTTTTCCAACATTTGACTGCATGACATAGATATAACATGTTTTCAATAATATGCATTCCACTTACTGGTCTCGGGATTGCATGGTGAGGAAGAGAACATATGTTGAAAAATTATACAGTATTTTTTTTTGCTATCATTAGACGTTTTAATTCGAGGTAGTCCTTAATGTTTTTAAATATAGCTTATACAATGGATGCATTATAACTTCATCAAGGCTAATCTTCATCTCTATTTTGCCACGATCATTATTTACATTTTCTCTTCGCGCCATCTACAACGTTCATAAGTTGTAAAACTTCGCATATTAATACGAATTACGTTATCCGATAGATCGCCGGTTCATATGTAGTTTTTGACAAGCCAATTCTTCAAAAGATATGAAGACATCGCCCGTAACCAACCAATCTATGTCGGGATGAGTAATTCCATTTTAATTCCGTCCGGTTTTATCTGACGGAGGTCATTAAATTTTACTTAAAAGGTTATACAAGTCTGATGTACGCTTCCAACTAGTCGTTTGAAATCACTTTTTTGTTTCCATAAACGAGACATTGTTATATCATTATTAAAAAAGCTATGAAAATATGAAACGAATCGATTTGTTAAAACGAGCGTGCTTTAAGTCACTAAATCAAAGCGGAACATGAATCATTAATTTTATTAATGTATCGAAAGTAAATCGGATTATTAATAACGTTCTTATTAATATAATAACTTAATAAAACACATATTAAGGGTCACGCAGAAAAACGATCTATATCATCTTTTTTGTGAAAATGAGAATAATACTATCTTGTGGCTTATTCCCAAATGAATCGATATTACAAAGTCTTACCTTAAAATGAAGGGAGAAGTAAGTGTTTGTCATGGTATTGTAAAAAATAATTAAAATAATAACTTACTTTAGAACATTATACAAACATCACAAACAAAGACATACATCATCACAACAGAGAATTATCAATAAATTTCATGAAATACAAAATTATATGGTCTTACAAATATAAAATACAATGGATTATCGGAGAGAAAATAAAATATACGCAATAATAGAAAATGGTAAAAATGTCAAGCTAAAACTGCTATTACCGCCCTCATGGGAAGTGCCCTTTGCCTGTCAGTGGACAAAAATAGCGAATCTCTCAAAAAGCATCAGCTGTAAAGATTGTCTATTTCATATGGACAGAAGTGAGACTCGTAAAGAGCAGAAGTGAGTTTTGAACTCCAGAGGATATTGCTGGCAATCTGGCAACCTGGAAGCGTGGGAATCTTCGAGTGGGATATAGCCTACCGGCCTTTTGCGGCTTCTGTGACCACCGACTGTTGAAGTGCGTTCAACATTTATTGAGGGAACATCTTGATTTTTTATATTGTTTTGTTTTCATACGAGGGTCACACTGACAGTTTCCGGAATGAATATGAAAAATTACGAGGAATGGCCAAAAACCAATTTATTGTTTCTCAAAATGTTATCACACTCAAATTCTCCGTGAGCGTTATTAATACACATTTTCACATGTAAAAACCAATTTTTATAACATTTATTCTATTGCTCCGCGGTGACCTTGGAAACGTGTTTCTTTCAATATAAGTTTAACCAAAGTGGCGCGCGTGTAAAGTGACGCGATGTGGATGATCGCTTCTTTTTCCAGGAAAACTGGACATGTGGCTTCTGTTGCTTTGGAAAACCATGTACTCTGAATCCTGTTCCGTACACAACTATTTGTTTTCCGGGAGTAATTGACGAACTCCATAAAAGCAACCATAAACGCTGATAAACAACCATCATCTTGCTCCATAACACAGCCAGCTCTCACACGGCCAGACAGACAAACGAAATTTTGTATGTAAAAAACATAAAACTCACCTTGTGACCTTCTTATTCCCAAAAAGTAAAAAAAAAATAATTACGAGGTCAACGTCTTTATCATCAGAAGAGGCTGTAAATGTGATCCGTAACTTTCACTTCAATATTAATAAATATTCAGTGATGACGTACACGAGATCGCCTGCTCATCGGATGTATGATTACTCCATCACTGGCTGTGTGTTTCCTAGAGTAACACAAGTCAAGGACTTGGGAGTTTTTTAGACTCCCAGTTAAACTTTAAGGAACACATTAGGCAACTATCTAGAACTTCTTTCAAGCTTCTAGGGTTTATAGTACGGCAATCATAACACCCTCATTTTTTTTTGGGTTATAGATACTTAGTTGAAGGTACTTGTTGGGTTATAGATACTTGGGTTAAAGATACTTATACCCTCATGCTGGAAAAGGAACAAAAGTGTTTTTGGAGATTTTTATACTTCAGGCAGTACGGATATTATCCATTTTTGTATCCGATTGCATTTATCACATGCATGGTTGGATATAATTTTCTCTATCTCAAAAGAGAAATGCTGACTATGTCATACGTTTTTAGTCTGATTCGAGGTAAAATAGATGAGCCTAGCTAAGGTAGATCATTTCGTACCTAATAATTATCTTCGTGCTCATTTCCATCATTTTTCGTGAAGCCGATCTAGCGCACTAACCTTACAAGGTGGAACTTGTTAGCGAGTGCTTTACGGCGCTTAAATGACATTATTTCGATGCTACGAGATTTTGATATTTTTACCGCCAACCCTCATTCGTTTAAGTTACAGATAATTAATTATTTATTTTTATATGACAACTAGTATTTTGCACAACATTTTATTTGTATAGTATCTAGTAGATGTCTTTATAAATTTGTCTATTCAATGCATTGGTTCTTCTGTAATGTTGATTAGTAATAAGCGAATAAACAAGTAAATATATAAACAAATAAAAAAATACGTGTGGCACTCGGGGACTGCCGCGGTAAAGCTATTGCATAGCATTCTAAATAACTTATGCAATTATAATTACGTATTTATTTTATTTATTAAGCTATTGCATATTGCACACTCACGGGTCAACACCCATCCGATGGCCTCCACGCATGGGGTGCGAGCCTGGGTAGGACACTGGGTCAACCAGTCTCCCCCGGGAACAATCCTCTGGCGCTCCTGGACGGTCTGCGCACCGAGCGGCGCAAGCCAATCGATTGTGCTCTCCGACTAACAATCGGGGGAGTCTGGGAACTGTATTGTTTCCTATAGAGCGGGGGCAGTTGTCTACCTTACGGCGACTGCTCTTGAAATGACCATTGGCCATCCGATCCCGGTTCAGAGTCGGGCAAAGGACGCCTTGGTCCGCGACAGATTCGGTGCACTCCGTTTCACCGCTTCGTAAGGGAGAGGACCGCGCAAGCGACCTCGAACTCGGCACCAATCGAGAGACCGGAGAAATCTGGTCACAATTGGAAGTGAGGGCGCGAGTATCTCGAGCCCGCCGGGTTTATTCCTGGCTCACTCGCGGTAAGGCGTTGGACTCTCACGGGTTGTGACGTAGCTGGACGTAGAATGTACTGTCCAAAGTCTTCTACGTTTACTGCAGGGCGACAGAACGACTAATCGTTAAAACGTCCTGTGGTGACGGGCTCGCCCGTTGTAGTTGACACCGCAAGATGCTGTTTCTGAAATGCTCTGGTTATGGCCGCGCTCATCTTAGAATGAACGTCTTATGACGATCGAGGGCACGCCTTATAAAAGTCGAAGAGAAGCATGAGTTTCAACATAGCGGTGCAACAATACCAAGAGTTAGATTTAGTCCATTGTGCGTTGTTATGAATAAGACGTCTTGGAATAAGTATGGAATTGAATTGAATATAAGTAGTACCGGACTACTGGGCGAGCTGCGGCAATTAAGCGGATAATTTCTCGGAATTACAGGCGGGTTTTGCTACGCACCGCCAGATTCGGAAGGTTTACAGCGTAATTATTCACAGATGAGGAATATTGCTAGATCGGATAGATGGCTGAACTGAGAAAATTGTCAAAATGGGATTTGTACATTTGCACGATTCCCTGAGTGAGTTATGTTGGAGCCTTAGTTATCTTAATAACTGCCGTTTTTAAATTCTGGCCGTTTGAAGTTGGATAAATTCGAATTAGGTTGCAAATTGAAACTAAATTTATTTATTTATTTATTAATATTTCACACACATTTAAAACACTAGGTTAATAAGATTAAAATCTACCTTGCTGGAGTGATGGCCGTACTAAGGTAGACTTATGTATTCTTTGTTTTTTTTTTTGTTGCTAAGTGTAACTTAATGTAGCATTGTTTTATGTGGTAGCTCTATATTTACACAGATATTACATATACTTAGTCTATTTTAGTAACATGATATACATAAGAATATTAAATAATCATATATACACATACACCTATATACATATTCATCTACAATGCGATTAAAAAATCTTATGAAATAAAAAAGATGCAGCGATAAACATATTAATGGCTCCCTAAATAATGATTTTGGCAGCGGAGGAGGGGGATATAGGTGTGCAGTCGTTAATTTTGATTTTAAACGTATTATAAAAAAAAACCGTTTCTTTAAAGAATGCCTTTATAATTATAACCTGAAAATAATTTTTAAAAAACAAACAGTTGGGAGATTCTTCATCCTTCGTCGTTAGGACGTCTTCGGAAGCCTTTCCAGATGCACATTGACAAGCCTGTTGATTCTGTTAGTATTTTTTCAGCTACATTATAATGTCACTTGCAACCGACGCGGCGTGCTTTTTTTGGCTGTAGTCATTAATCCCCTCTCCACGGCAGACGCAGCAGAGGCATCATAACCACTGTTATTAAATTGGCAAAACTGTGTAGATAGATTATTATTTATCTACTACTATTTACTACGGGGCCAGTTTCGATTATTTGAATATAGATATTCTAAACCACATTTTAGGTCTTAACATTATTTTATAGAGCGACTAAAAAATATTTCTAGGTAACAGCATTAGTTAAAAAACCTTATTAGAATACCTATAGAATATTGTTGTTTTATTTACCTAGCTAAAAAAATATGTATTATAAGTAGTAACAAAATTTTTATTTTATATATGCTACGTTTTTACATCAAAAAACACAAAAAAGTTACCTTTTACCGTAAACATGAATAAATAAATAAATGTGTTCAGGGTTCATCTATGTATGCTTTCGTTTCTTTATTCCACCATAACCTCTAAACACTTAAACCGATTTAGATGTGTATGGTACTGTTAGAATCGTTATGTTATCCTGAGTGTCACCGTTTCGTTTGCGCTCTTCAGTTTTGTTCAGTCCCAGTTTTCAGTATTTTCGGCAAAATTGATTGCTATGGAGCTTTCACTCGAAAGATAATCTGTTAAATGGATTTATAGGCCAGGTATATACTTAAAGTAAACGTAAAAATAAAGGTAAGTAAACAATATTATTATCATTAAGATAGAAAACTAAAGAAATAATAATGCAATTCTGGAAAACCCAAACGAATAATTTGCAAAACGCAGTCAAGTGATTTTAGTTACGCCTATATCAAACAAGACCCCTTTTTATCTTTTACTTTCCTTTCTATCGTAACGTATTCAACGAGCACGAGACACGCTCCGAAAGAGCCAAATCAACCGAATGAAGGCATCATTTCTCTTAATGCAATGACGAAGTCGGATCAATTTCTAATCATTATACAGGCTTCGTCCGCGGCTGAAGAGAGGCGTAACGATTGGCCTGGGATAATTGGTCATTATTTTCGCTCGTCGGAACAATTTTCTTTAAAATTATTTCCTATTCTATTTAGGTAGGCTCAACTCCCACAAACGAAGGCGGGCAATCTTTCTCCGTGACTGGATAGTACGACATTAATTGAGTAGTTCCCTAACTTATATGATGCAAAAGATGTACTCGTAAAAAAACGATCGAGGAATAATTTTATTAATAAAGATGCTAGTAATATTAAATAAAGATATAATATAGGAAAATTAAACAAATATAACACGCTACTATACCCACATTCCTATCTATGACATTGCCGTTCTATAAATGAAAATAAAAAAACAAAAAATTGGATCAAAAATTCATATATAATTTATTGAAATACTGATCCCAACTACATATGCAGTTTTAGATAGATAGATAAATAGATAGATAAATAGATAGATAAATAAATTTTTATTCGAAGTAGACTTACAGTACTTTCCGAACGTCTTATGTTTCTAGACATTTATGCCTTGCTTGTAGGCTTTACCATTGATTACTACACTATATAATCAATGGCTATACGTAATAGTAATAATAATAATAATAATAATAACACTTTACAAATGGTTTTCATAGCTATGTTACACAAAAACGACTTGACCAGACCAATGTATCGCTTAAAAAATCTTCAATTTTATAATAGCCTTTAGAGCACAAAGTATCTTTAACAATTTTTCTAAATTTAGTGTCTGGTAAAAGGGTTAGTTCCTCAGGCAAAGTGTTATAAAAGCGAACACCGTCTCCAATGAAAGATTTACTCACTTTTGCTAACCTAGAGCCCGTAATGGCTAGTTTATTTTTGAACCTGGTGTTCCTATTTTGAATGTCACCCAACCAACGGAACCTGTGCAAGTTTTTACGAACATACATTATGTTATCGAATAAATACTGACTATAAACCGTCAGAATATTGATCTCTTTAAATTTCTCTTTTAGCGATGTTCGGGAGTTTAAACAATAAATGGAACGTATGGCTCTTTTATGCAAAGTAAATATCGTTTGCACATCGGCTGCGCGGCCCCAGAGCAAAATCCCATATGACATTATACTATAGAAGTAGCTGAAATAGACAGTTCTGGCAGTAGCTTCATCAGTTAGTTGCCTTATTTGACGTACCGCAAATGCTGCCGAGCTAAGTCTTCCAGCTAATAATTTAATATGAGAACCCCATTGAAGTTATTTGTCTATTGTAATTCCTAGAAATTTCGTAGAATCTACAAACTTTAGTATTTCACCGTCCATAACAATATTAATGTCAGAGTCACTAACGTTAGGTGAGATAAATTGAATGCACTTAGTTTTATTAGAATTCAAAAGCAAATTATTGGCGGTGAACCATCCTAAAGCTTTTGTCAGTGTGTTTTCTACTTCATCATAATTATTGGTTTTCCTAGGAACGTTGAATATGAGCGAAGTGTCGTCAGCGAATAAAACTATATTACCTAATTTCTGTACAAGAAATGGCAAGTCATTAACGTAAGTAATGTTTTGTTATTTTAATGGAGTAGTTTTGTTATTTGAACTATCATAACTTATAAATAAGATAAACGCACTCTCTACTCTCTCTCTCTATCTACCACGCACTCTCTACTTTTATGAAGAGCTTTTAAATTATTTTAAGGTTTTCACTCTTAGAAAGAGGAGAGAGTGCGGAACCCGCCAGATTTATTAGAAGCGTTAGATTTCAACGTACCAGCCAGGCGACTGAGGCAGCACCTAACATTTCACCTTCCCACTTCGCAGACAAATCAATCTTTCCAGAATCCTATCTCACGTACATGCCGGTTATACAACACTATAATCGATAATATTGATTTATTTAACCTGGGACCATTAGCAGTTAAGTCCATTATAAATAGCGTATTATGAGACAATTTGATAATTCACCGTATGTTTTTATTATTTTATTCCAGACAATATTTGATATCAAATTATATTTTTTTCCATTTAATTGTTTTTCAGAATTTACTGTAAACTTATTTCAAAAAATTTTAATTTTTGTTTTGATAATTTTTAAGTCTATTAATTTTGGTACTGATACTTTTGTAAATCATGAGATAAACGGCGGATACGCAATTATTAATTAGGCATGCGGAGTACGCATAAAATATTATACTCTAATTAGTAATAATGTAAAAATATTAGCGATAAACATGTATTTTTAGAGTATTGTTTGCGTACCTATTGTCGTTGTCTATGGTAGACTGTCTACTCTAGACAACGGCGGCTGCAACGTAACCAAAACGTCAGGTGTTACAAACTTCAAGCGGTAAATTCGTTTTTTATGTTATTTATAATGTCAAACAACCGCGAAAGTCTCCGATTACATATCATAGCCTACTCCGCACTCACTTCTACTTTAGAGTTGTTCTTGTTCTTGTACTTGTTCGTAGCTTGTCTTCGTCCTTCTTTCCAGTTGTCTGTATCTTTGTCTCGTTTTGAGTCTCGGTATAAGTTCAATATTTTTCTTATATATTAGGTCAAATTCATTGAATGGAATCCTTACCGAAAAGTGAACACCATCTAAAAGCAGACTCAAACGATAATTTGCATAATAAAAAAAACATAATTTCGCCTGGGCCGCCTGCGCGCGTCTTATAAGCCATTCAAGTAGTCCGCTCTCCATCCGTCCATCCATACAGCCGTCAAACTGGACATACTAAACACATTTTGGATCGCCTGTTATTCACGAGTCTCGAGGTATCCGAAGATGTTTTGACATGACAGCGGTAAATACAGGAAGCGGCCGTGTCAGAGCGCAACTTAAAATCTCATTACAGTTTCATACTGGTTACGCAAGCGCAGTCAAAAACATCTCAGCCGAAAGAGTTCCCATACTATTTCTATTAACCGCAAGCAGTGCGGTTCGGCCGACGAAACTTGGATGTTTAAAATTATTATTATTTTATTTATTTGCAGAAAAACTATTTCCCAGAATATACGACAAAGAAACTGATTTTAAAAAATCTGGGTAATACACAGTATAACATCATTTTATTTTAAAAATAGTAACACATTTACACACACACACACATACGCTATACATTTCCTCACATCTCTAACAATATAATTACCTGTATGTAAACAATAGTGAATTCAGCATTTTATTTTTATAAAATAATATTGTGGATTTATTTTATAATAATTTCGCACTATTATTTATATTTATTTGTAAATTTTTTATAACAATTTCTTAACATCTTTTTCATAAAAGCATTAAAAAAAAATAACATCATATAAATTTGGCGTTTTCCTTGGAACAGGCACTGCCTAGTTAGGAGTAACCCAAATCATTGTGTAAAAATATTTCCTATATTTTTTTTAAATAAATATAAATTCACTCATACACAAACATTTAGCAGAAATCGCTTTCTTGTTTGCCAGGCTCTCAAGTCATAGAATCTGTCGCAAACTCGATTTCACATCTACGAGTACTTACATATTTCGTGAAAATCGATGTATTTTTTGGGAAAGTAAAAATGAGACTAGAAGCGCAGCAATTGCGGATATTCTCGAGACTTATTGTTAGATGTATTGATTGTACAGTAAAAAAACCTTGAAAAATATGATAACATACAATAAATCACTGACCGTCGCGCTTAAGGATTTTTATCTAAACGAACTGGTTGCATTTCCGCTCCCAGCTGATTCCATATAACCGCTGAATAGTAGAAGGTGCTACCCCTAAAATTAGTGACCTTGTAATTAGGGATTATGGCTAAATAGTGGCGAGCACGCGCGGATATAAATGAGGAAGGTCATAATTGCATACACATAGGTCAGTTATTGATAATGTACAACCTTTGGTTGACTGAAAGATATTGTTTATGTAGCAATAAGTCCGTCATTGTACCTTAACTGTTTTATTCAGCAATATAGAGATTTATCATTTCGTTTATTTCATTTCAAACTTTTATCACCTGGGTAGCTAGATGAATTGCATTCGTGTTGTGTGGATATTGGATGCCCTGCCAAGGAACGGTTGTCATGTTAACATGAAATATTAAAGCAAAAACGCCCACAACCATTTTGCTTATATTGAAATCTTCACTCAATCTTCTTATAGAGGCGCAAGCCTAAATTTCTTCAAAAACTGTTTTACCTGAGATTCAGGTTTAAAAATAGTTAAGTATGGCGACTGCTTGTTGCGTAAGTTTGTGTTTTTAGCTAATTTTGCCGCATAACCATTTATCTCAACTTTCCAAACGAAAAATATCAGATTTTTAAAAAAAAAACTCAAAATGGAATAGAGAATTGGATATAGGATTTAGAAATTTCTTCAGTTTAGTAATATATTCCTTACTTAAATTTACCTAAAAAACTTAAAAATGTTTGTTTTGTTTGATATATTTTAAATGATTGTGTTAAACAGATTTCAGATTTATTGAATCATTATGAATACAGTACACAGTACATATACATAAAAATGTCTTAAGCTAAGTTATATATTTTAATTAAAATAAGCTAAAAACTATTTACTTAATAATAACGTGAAACGTTTCATTAGTCTTACCTCACTCAATTCCCCTGTTTCTTTTTCTGCTCAATAAAAACGAAACAATGTATATATATTATCATTTTTGGACTTTTAACCTACATTGATTTATAGTAGGAAACATTATATCGGCCAGTTGTACCCGTAATTATAATATTATTTAGGAAGTTGTAGCGCTGTATATTCCCAAACAAAAAATAAATAAATATATTGCTTATGAAAATGATATTTTAATTATATATTATTCAGATTCAATGGAAAGTGTTATGTAGGATTCTATGTGGTTTCGAGCAGTATCTTGGTTTTACAGTTTTTTTCCTCAAGATTAGTTTCCAGGGACAAGATATTTTTATCGCGCTGTAAACAATGCTCTGTGTTGCCTTTGTGACTAGTCTTCGTGAGTATTTTGTGATGCTCACGATTTCACGTCCCAGCCTTAGAAACACGAATGACCCTACTCGGAGGGTAACGTGCCAAGAATTGGAACAACATGGCAACACATTTAGGGCCTATTTGGTAAACTAACATTTTCATTTCTAGATACGCCAATTTAAAATATACTTCCCCGTTTGACGTGATTTCGCTGCTTGACCTTCCGTTGAACTCTCTCGGTATTTTGTGTCGATTTGGTGGGTAATGCGCCGTGAGTACACGAGCTTATTTTCAAAGTGGCGTAGTTGCAAGTTTGAGATCCACGCGGAAATGGAAATTGACACCGAAGAATGGGACTCTGCTAGATTCCCACGTGCAGCACAAGCTGGAGTAATGTAGGGAAGGTTCTGATATTCGATAAGTAGTATGAATTAATGAATTAATCTTTATTAAACATGGTAATGTCATTGTTTACTTTAATGGACTTATATTCTATTACAATTATCACTTCCAGTCAAACAATATGGTGAAAATCATATTATAGTGCCAATAAGAATAATCAAATATTAAGTAGGTAATATAAGGCAATATACAGTATCTAACAAAAAGAAGATGATACAAAGGAATTAGTCGTTTACAGTTTCATAATTTATTTACACGAAAAGCGAAAGAGTTTGATAAACAAGAAGAGTGATAAGACAGAATTGTAATAACATTATTCTCACTGGAGCCAAGTGAAAGACCATGACTTCCCAATAGGTTAATCTTTCGTTTAGGTGGGAAGAAGCAGATATATTGTGAAGGACAAAATAGAGAAGGGACAGGATGTGCAGATTACTATGATTGCTTATCCAAAGAAATTAAAGCCGCTTTCAATAATCGGATATATGATATCCGTAAATTGAAAATAAACTGAAAACAGCTATTTCAAGTGGTTCGAGTTTTTCCGGTATCTATAAAGGGAAATCAAGATAACAAACATCTTCGAAGACTAATATGGGCAATAACAGAATTTGCACCAAGGACTCCTTAAAGTTCACTGGAAATAACTTCTGTAACCGCTGAAGGTTGAGAAAGGTAAGCATGATCCGTTTACTAACGTATTTAATTTGACGTCGCCATGAAAGGAATTGTTCAATAATTACTCTCTAGTCTAAAGCTGACTTAGAGTATTTAATAGTATTATTGACGGCTCACAAAGGAGAAAGACAATGGAGGTTTTCGCTAGATTAATTAAAATTCCATGAGATTAAGCCCAGTTTGCGATGCGCTCTAATTGGTATTAATGTCAGAGGTCGCCAACCCAAAATCTGGTTGTCTCAGTCCTGATTATTTGTGGTTCCTAGACATGTCAGTTTGCTGAGGTACTCAGATGATTTACCACATGCTACTAAGGTAGCAAGATATACTATATCCTCAGACACTGTCATAAAATATTTGATTTTGCTTATATTTAGTTGCGGGTCTCACTCAAAATATGAGCGTATTACCCTACCTAATAAGCATTGCAAACCACCGAGGCTATTAACAATCAGAACTACGTGATCGGCGAACAATAAGTTAGGTGTATTCCATTGATTTTTTTGCCAGCCTCCAAAAATATGTCCAAAATAGATGTTGGAAAGAAGAGACGACAAAATACATCTTAGTCTTACCCCTCACTTGGTTTCAAATTCGTTTATCGGAGTCTTCCTATGTACTTGTTCTCGCTGGCAATATAAATTGGCGATGAAGTGTCGATCCTTTTTAACAAAGCCTGAAAGCTCAATGCATGTAACATTCTCTAAATGCATGTCTCATGTTGCACTCGATGAGATGTTTTCTCGAAGTCGATGAAGCAGAGGTAGACATCGCAATTTATGTCGTGGGCCCGCTGTCCCGAAGACTGAAAAAAGGTTCTCAAGAACTAAGCTCATTAAATTGTGGTAGCCGATACATTCAGTCTAACATTTGTGCATCCGGAATTATCAAACAGAAAATCATCAAAATATATTTTTTTACCCTAATACGCTTGCAATAAGAATACGCCAGTGTTTGACTCGGTCCTTTAAGCCTATTTTGTAAGCTGATTGAGGTGTGGCCTTCAGCTAATACAGCGAATTTTCTTGTATGGCTTCAATCGACTCAAAACGCCTTCCTCGGAGTGATAATTTTAACTTTCAAGAAAGAAAAAGTCAGACGGGTCTATATCAGTTGAGTACGGTGCTCGATCGATGACATTCGTTGAGATTTGGCTAAAAACTCTCGCACAATTATAACTTTGGCCAATATTGACCCCCTCCTACCCTTCATTATTTAAGTAAAAGTAACACTTATTGGAAGCCCATCCCTCTTCTATCCAGCTTACCTAAGATCAAATAATAATGCTAATGTATAGAGTTTAGTTCACTTAGAGGCAATTTACAAATTGTGGGATGGTGTATTATCGTGGTGCAAAATCCATTAAATCTGCTTCCACAAATCTGGCCATTTTTGACGGATATTCTTACGCAAACGCTTTATTACCCCTAATACGTTCTTTGAGGGTAGGTGGCGATTGCGCACAACGTTGCCGGTGTATCGACGGCCTGAGACAATCGCGGCCTGGCCGGATATCGGTCCGGGCGGAGCGGCGACACTCCGTGACGGAATGATCACGCCCGCGACCAATGAATTAACTGACAAACCGGAGCGTGTAAAAACACAATCGTGCCGAGAGGCCGGAGTGCTGCCAGACTACCCGACGATAAAAAGATGGCGACGGAAGCCGTCACGGCGTACACTCTCCCAATAGACACCTCCGCCGACGATCCCGAAGGAATTGGTCAAATTCCAGAGGCAAAACACAAAGAGAGACGAATTTCAAAAAAATAATGCGGTAAGTATTTAAAAATTAAAAATATCTACCATTTGGTGCACAATATATATGTCAAATATAAACGGTATAATGATCAAAACTTTAGTTTTCAACTACTACGGGCGAACCCGCCACCCCAAAAAGGTACAACTATATCGGATCATTCTTTCAACCGTGGGGTGGGCGCAGAGAAGTAGGAACGACACAATTCACCATCTTACATCACACGGCATGGTGGCATAATGGTTAGGTCGTCTGATCTTACACTGTAAAGTCCCGGGTTCGATTCCCGACTGGGTCACCATTTTCCGTTGGGATTAAAATAACGGAATTGCATTTTCGATTCTGTCGATCGAATGCAATAACAAGGCACACCCACCAATTGAATCATCTATACTAATATTATAAAGAGGTAAAGTTTGTGACGTTGTAGGAAGTAATCTTTGAATCTACTGGACCGATTTTGAATAAGTAAATTTGATTTGATTTTGAAGAAGTAAATTTATCGTCTCAAGTGTTTAAAACAAAAGACTTTTCCCTTTTACTGCATATAATTTCACTTTTACTGCATAAATGGTTAAAGAGATAAGACACTCACAAATAAGACGCTCACAAGAAGACACTCACAAATAACGGTAAGATAGTCAAATTGGCATGCAAATACATATATACATATGCAGTAAAAATATAACCCTTCTTTTAAAAGTCAGGAAATAAATCATAGCACTCAGTACTAACCAAACCACACTCATAATTTCATCACAAGTAAAAAGTTTTACCGCCCAACGAAGTGGGCACGGGTCAGCTAGTTTCACAATAAAGAGTATAAACAAACAAGACAAGCCGTTGTCCGGGGTAGTCTACCCTACATAACGGCGGTTGCAACATCGACGAACGATCGGGTGCTACAAAGTTCACGCGGTAAATTCGTGTACCTAATGTCTGTCACCCCTAAACATATATTAATATTAAAATGCAAGTACCGAACTTAGCTTCGTGCTTAAATTGCGTTACTGAAACATCATACCGAAAAGGCTCGGAAGCCATAGGACTTTCATTGGATATATGTATATAACTGAATATCATCAGCAAATATTAAACAATATATCCATAGTCTTTTGTCTAGCTGAAACATAAATGTAACACCTAGCGATTGCTATATTTCTTTTACAATCCGGTATCTAAATCTATGTATTTATTTCTACATCCACCAATAATTACCGCAACCTAAGAATATCTAGAAAATGCCTTCCTGTCCAAATATTTCTACAAAAAAAAAGAAAATAATAATGTAGCGTTGAGTAACTACCGCCTTAATTGTTTAAGGAACATGATTTGTAATTCGCATAATGTGCAGAAAATTGTGGGTACCTAATTAGTTTACAATAAGAACATTATGTAATGCCACAGTTTATTAAATAAACGATATTATATTATATACAAGTTCAACCAAATCCGGTGATGCAAGATAGGCTGGGTTCCGCAGAGCCTGGGAGAATGGCGAGCGGGAGCTCGAAGGCAAGCCATGTCCAGCTGTCAAGCCCTTCTCCGGCTTGGCTGGCGTCGTGACGCTGAGGTCGTGACGGTCTGCTCCTCCGCGAGGAAGCGACCTGGACCCACTCGCACACTTATCGATTACTACTAAATTACATTTCTCATCGAAAGCTTTTCGCAATGAAACGAATTGCATTGTAATCGGCGTATATTACGATACATTCGATACAACAACAATATTAATGATGCATTCGTTTAATTAATGATTAATTACTGTCTTAAAAAGATCATTAGTAGTTTAAATCCCAACTCATTGTACCAATGAAACTAGACACTAGGTACAGTTGTAGAATAGCAATGAGGTATAAATACTTTCCCGTTATTTGTAAAACAATTTGTTGACTATCCTAAGCGCCAAAAGAAACACTTCAAGAAAATACGACTTGTTTAAAATTTCGTTCTCAAATTTATGCTATAACAATACAATGTAGAGATCTAGTTGAAGATGACTGAACAATAACGATCATAAATTCAAATGGAATATTATACCAACTTTTTTGCAAAAACAAACCCTGAATATGGCTTTTGACAGGTAATTTTATTGTACTTTGTATTTAAACATGCAGAAACTTTAGTGTAAAAGTATCCTACGCGCTGATTTGTAGTTTGGTGCAGTCTTACATGCAGTTATTTCACGAGAAAATTAAATAAATCATTAAAGATACATTAAAAAAAAATATTAAGCATAACGTTATAACAAAATTGGTTAGAATTATGAATAAAATGTACTAAATTAAATTAGTCCTAATTAAAGATATTATAAGACAAAAAAATTGATGGAAAAAGTAGGTACTTTATTACTTTGTTAGCCTTTGTTTACTTTGTTGCCTAGTTACTTTGTTGCCTTTGTTAGCTTTCTTTGAATAAAATCACAATAAAACCAAATAATTCATTAGTTTTACACCTCAGCAACTTTAACAATATATATATGTTTTAAATTTCATTATCAAACATCAATTTAAAAGCGAATTCTAGGCCCTTTGCGTTTTAGGATAGTATGTTTTTATTTGTTGTGTGGGGCTTTTTTAAGGTCTTTATGAGCCTTGTAACACTACGACCATTGCTGATCTATTGTGTTCGCCACCAACTATAGTTGGTGGCAGAACCTGCACATTTTCGTGTCCCGGAGCTTGAGGTTGTACATGTGTTTGTTCAGGCCACAATGGCCCGTGAGCTCCCTCACCAGTATGCGTAGATTGCTCCTATTTAGCGATAAGGCCTCACGGCCAGTCTTACGGTCGTAAGCCTTAATTAGCGCTTTGGAATTATTCAAACCTGGCGTGCTGATTTAGTTGTTGACGGATTGTTCGAAACGTTACTAAAGGATAGTTTTACTGCAAGATTACGTTAAATTTTTAATTATATTCTAAACGGTTATGATAATTTTACACTAGCAAAGATTCGGAAATGTCCCTACTATTTTTTTTTTAATTACTTACAATTACATTTTTTCTGACGTTTATGATACTTGCATACGAAAGAGCATGTCGGAAAACCCCATCTTCAAACAAAAAAAGGTTTTTGACTTTTTTGCGTTTAAGACAGTTTATACTACATAGTTTTATACTACATCTTGGACGGAAAGTCACAAATGAAACGGTGCTGTAAAGAATGCACAAAGGATTGGAATTACTGAAGGCCATAAAAAGAAAAATGGTCGGTGACCACAAAGGAAACATGGCAACAAATACCACCTTCCCCTATTAATCCTGCAAGGAAAGATGAAAGGCCGCCGAAGATCTGGCCGAAAAAGAACCCACTGGCTACAAAACCTCGCTGAATGGCTCAACTCAAGCACCACCGAGTTGTTCCGCGCCGCAACATCACGGGCCCCAGTGACCATAATGACCGCCGACCTGCGATAGGAGATGGCACTTTGAGAAGAATAATATTACATAGGCGAATTGATCTTGTCGGAAAATACATTTTCAAAGCCATGTCAGCAAACCCATTTTCGATCAAAAAAATGATTCCATTTTCCGATGGGACAAAATTAACGGAATTGCATTTCAATTCTGACGATCGAATGACAAGTCACACATTACAAACATATTACACGTACACATACATACATATGAACACTTTATAGTAGGGTTGATTGTAAGAGATTGTCGTATGATAATAAACACGCCTATTGCGAAATTTTACAATAAACAGTAGAAACAAACATACAAACAAACATTATGCTGTCACGATTATTGTACTATTACAAATCCGTATGATGTATATATTGAAACAGTATGAAGCCTGTTCCTGCAACCTAAAAATTGTTAAATGATATGCTCCTAATTCTAGTTCTAAATTCATATTTTTTATTTTTCAATTCGTTTTTACGCTCTCCTGAAAAGTCAGTTTTTCAGGTGACGTGGGATATGATCAAATCTATTAGGAATAAAATATTCAGATTCGGTATTACAGCTGAAGCTCCGTTAGTTTCGTACCGGGCGCCTCGGACGGTGGGCGGCGGATTGACGCCCAACTATGTGATTGCATGCTTTGCTAGGAGAAAATGGCAGCAAAATACTCCTTTGTTCTATCCGTTATAAAAAGTACCGATGATCGTCGGTTATTATGCACTAGAATATAAGCCCGTTCATAACGGGCTGTTTGCTTTATTGGCCGATCCCAAAAAGAAATAAGATTGGAAAGGAAATAACGCAGCGTGAGCCTAAAAGAGACTATTTACTTTTATGTAATATATTCGGTTATATTTGATACATTACGGTGACGATTTAACGTTTATGCAGCACGGGGTACGGGCTGGCGTATGGTGCGCGTCACACACCAGCATTGCCAGATCGTTTCGATTAAAATCTTGCTGCGCTCTAAAATTATTTCAATATATTTTCATTTCATATCTTTATCGGCAAGAACAACCTCAAATATCAGTACTCTTTAGAGCCAATTCCGCTACCAAGTGCCAGGAGCGAAAGGATCAGGGCAAAACGTCAGCGAGCGATCTGACGTAGTGTGAGCATATTACACCAATAGGGTGAAATGCGAACTCAATCATGTACCTCATCCGGAAATCATTCCACTATATTAGGGGTCGGCACAGTGACGTAACTAAGAAAAATGGGCTTCAATGTAAAATTGAACAAAAGGCCTCTGACGCTCCCTCTACTTACTTATATTAATTATGGCATTTGAAATATAACTACTGTATAGCTGTCTACATTATATACTTATGTTGTAGCTATATTAATAAATTATTAGTTTGAAAAAAAAACACTAAAAACACGCTTTTATAAATGCAGGTAAAAACCAAAAAAGGTTTGTTATAACCTTGAAACCTGATCGTGTTCAAAGTCCATTACGTGACCTTTCTCACAAGCGCAAACACGACTATGATACGATATTCCATCATGGAATGCCAGTTCCTGTCTTCCGGCTTCATCATCAGACCTTGAAACTTAATCGTGGTCAAAGTTCATTACAAGACCTTTCTAACAAGTCCAAACATGGCTATGATACGATATTCTATCATGGAATGCCAGTGCCTATCTTCCGGCTTCACCATCAGACCTTGAAACCTAATCTTGGTCAAAGTTCATTCCAAGACTTTTCTAACAAGTCTAAACACAGCTATGATACGATTTTACATCATGAAGTTCCAGTTCATATCTTCCGACTCCATCATCAGATCAGGTCGACAGTACCATATTATTGTATTGTCATCAGAACTACATACAGCTGCCAATTTTCATGACGCTGCGTTCCTTGGAAGATGGTTAAATTAGTTACCTATTCCATTACATAGTTATATACAGGTCGACCTAATAAAAGCGTGTTAAAAATCGGTGTAATCATGTATAATAATCTCTCATGCACGGGGGAGTATGTTATAAACATTTGTTCCTACATTAATAGGATGCTCTACTGTTAATTTATTTACTGGAATATATTTAATCCCTTTTAAATGTTGGTGAGAAAAAAAATAATGACACTTTTATTACTTAATTTTGAGTAGAGCTAGTAAGTGCGAAACAGGTATGACCAAAAAATACCCACATAATATTATTACAAAGGTACCAATTTTTGCATATCTAAAATTTTTATGAAAAATATGAACAAATACATTTCTAGAATGGTTTTCGTCTTGATTTCAACTCTGCAAAATCATCCATCACTTTTGAGACATTATTTTTTTCGGCTTCCTCAGCTTCTTAGCAGAGTTGGATAGAACGTCGATCGCAGTCAGAAGTTTCATTTTGGGCCCTCGGATTACCGTGGGCCCCAGTGCGCCGCACCGACTGCACGGGCTTAGTTACGCCACTGTATCGGCAAGTAATTTCAAGTGGGGTCCGGATACTGTTGATTTTTTTTATCGGGATCCAGAAAAAAACTTATAATGGTTTAGTAAGCAATAAACTAGTGTTTATTTTTTTTATTTTGACTTGTTTAAGTACCTAATTATTTAAATTTAATTGAATATGAAACACAATTTAGTCCAAGTAAACGGACATTTGTCGAAAGCCATCGACGTCACCTCCGGTGTGCCACAGGGAAGCCATTTAGGGCCTGTATTATTCACGCTGTTTATCAACGACATCGGAAAATGTTTCAGGAAATCGCAATTCTTACTTTATGCTGATGACCTTAAAATTTTCAATACGATTGCTTCTGCTGATGACTGCTATGATATTCAAGCCGAGCTAATAAATTTACAAAAATATTGCGTAACGAATAAACTGTATTTAAACCTAAATAAATGCAAAACCATGTCTTTCTCTAGATCTCATCGGCCTACACATTACCAATATGATATTAACGCGCATAAATTGGAAAGAGTTTCTGAATTCACCGACTTGGGTATAACATTTAATAGTAAACTTAGCTTCAATACTCATATCGAGCTAATGACTTCCAAATGTTACCAGTTGCTGGGATTCATTTGGAGGGTAACGAAGCCTTTCAAGGATTTCCGCGTTGTTATGCTCCTGTTTACATCGCTTGTCCGGAGTAGATTGGAGTTTGGCAGCGTGATTTGGAATCCATGTTATGAAAAATATGTTTCGGACATTGAAAGAGTTCAGAAAACGGTTCTGAGGTGGATGCGTTTTAAATTCTTTCACGAAATAGAATTCGCCGATTACAACGCCCAAACTCACTTTTTTAAATGTCAATCTCTGAAGACAAGACGTACTCTTACAGATCTTCTGCTCATTAATTCACTCTTTACCCATAAACTCGAGTGCCCTGATCTGCTCAGTTGTTTCCCGCTGAACGTTCCGTCGACCCACAAAACTCGTCGTTGTGATGTCTTCCGCCCGCCGCATTGTTCAACCAATAATAATAAATACAAACGGAGCTGCCATGGAATTCACCGACCGGAGTCGGGCCCATCATAATACTATTTTTTTACACTTCTGGGGGGTGATCAGTGGATTCCGGACTTACGAACCGGCTGTGGTAGGTTTAGGACAGCTGTCTTGCCACATGTGAGCGTTCACCTTGCCACCCATTCACTCCCCCTTCGAAGCCATAGAATTTGAGATGCGCAAATCGCAGTTTTAGATAATTTTTCTAAGAAAGAGTTGATTATTTTTCTGGAAAGGCCAAGATCTTTAAAGAGGTGAAATAGAGATTTAGCTGGCAGGCCACGAGCGCCAACTTCCACCGCGTGAAGGTGAACAGTGAAGCCGTTCCGGGTTACGGCATTTGCAAGATCATGGTATTTATTTAATTTGTACTCGTGGTCTTTTGGGATATTTGATTCCCATGGAACAGTTAATTCTACGATAAGAGCCACCTTCCGAGATAGAGAGTAAAGAGTTATATCTGGACGGAGGGCTGTGCATCCGAGACTTTCAGGGAATTTATACTGCTTAGAGACCGAATCAACCTCCAGAATCCAATCTGTAGCTTTCTCGATTATTGAGAAAGGTTTTGTAGTTAAATGTTTTTTGCCTTTAGAGCCATCCCGCACAAACTGTATTGGGGGTTTGGAGGATACTGTCAAACCCTTGTTGGCACGAGCCACTGAGAGACTAATTACCTCGCGAATAACAGCGAGAACTTTGTCATGGCGGTAAGTGTACCGTCCTTGATCTAAGGCCACCTTGCAGCCAGCTAGAATGTGCCTAGCTGTGCAAGGGGTATTGCTACAGAGGGGACAAGAACTATCCTCGGCAAAGCTCCAACGAGCGAGGTTACTGGGGTCTGGAAGTGTATGCTGAAAGGCATTCAAATAAAATTTCAGCATCTCTGGCGTCCAGTCATAGAGCATTACCTTCCAGTGCATTGGAGGCGGAATGCAAAAGTCACCAATTGTTGTCCAATCATTCTGGCATTGAAGGCCAATAGCATGAGCCATACTCTTGCTGTCGTAATCTCCCCGCAAAAGAGACTTCTTCAAGTCCACGTCGCTCGTGGTTGTAAATTGTCGCTCTATTCTCGCCGGTGCCCCGTATAATGCACTCATATGTGAAAATTGTTAATTGCTTTGATGGTATGCTTCTTAGTAAATCACAATTCAAGCAACTCGAATCTGCAAAAATAACGGACTAACAAAAAAAAAAAACATCAAACTGAAATTAAAATAAAATATTTAAGGTATTAGAAGAGTATAACAAAATAGGTAAATTATCAATAAGTAGAAAACGTTTTTAGATTTATATCAAATAACTTAATGTAATATTATCTCTAGTACGTAAGACTGATGTAAATCTGTTGTTTTTTCAAATAAAGAGAAAAAAAAAAGAGAGAAAAAAATAATAAAAAAATATGTGCGTATTCTTAAACAAAAAACATAATCCAAAATTGATAAAAAGTCATCCTAAATTCATAAAAAGTCATCCTAAATTTGCGATATTTTAAAAAAGAAACAATTCGCAGGTTTTTTTTAAGACTTTGCGTATTTTAGATGATAGTGATCATTAAATTGCATAGATATATAAGTTATGTAACCATATTTGGCGGTCCAAGTTTCGACCTTTCGCGATCCGGATCCGGACCGCGGTCCGCCTGTTGCCGATCGAGGCACTATATCACTCCAGTCTTATTCGTTATAAAAAACCTACATTAGACCAATGTTAGAGATTGAATTTCAGGTTTGTAATCATTACTCTGTGAAAATCAGGATCTGGATCTCTTCGAGAAAGTCCAGCGCAGACCGGCCAAGATCCTAATAAGTTTTAAAAGCTGGAATACTCAGAAAGATGCCTCAGATTGCAACTGCCCACATTCAAGGATTGTCGAATCAGGGATGACCTCATTGAGACTATAATATTCTCAACGGAGGATATAATTGTCTTCAATCTTAAGCGGACCCACATGCATCATCTGCGAGGACACGACTTCAAACTGGAGAAAACACGATTCCACACCAATCTAAGAAAACATTTCCTAGCCAACTGGACTATGAAATAGTGGAACAGTTTACCTGCCAAAGTGGTTAAAGCGTCCGTAAAATAAAACAATAACAATAATAATAATAATAATTCAGGATTTTAAAAATAAATATAATGGTACGTAGCTAATTTTGCACGATATACGATCTAGATTCTAGTTGGTAGATCTTCCGATCGTACATCTTAGGAGTTCTAAAATAGTCGAATTACCTATGGCAACGTTATCACAAGTTCGCTGCTTTGCTCGCCCTCTAAAAATAACTATTCTTTAAATTCGCAAAATCGATCGCTCGGTGGAATCGCTGAAGAAAACATCACATCAATGGCTATTTCATAACGAATGATGATCGGGCGTCACATCACTGCAAGTAAAGAAGTCGGTTGTGTCACCCGCAAGGGTTTCCCGGCAGGTAGCCAAGGACTGATTTCATCTGAATATTAATTTCATAAATAAAATCGATGAGTGCCCTCTCTCGGCCGTCTGAAGAACCGGTTGTTTTCCGGCGGCGCGGTTCGTTTCTCGGTTAAGGGCGGAGGTTTGGCTAAGCGCCAACAGATGGCGTTATCATATGATTAAAATGTATCGAGGAATTTAAATATTACTAAAGTAGCTTGTATACGAGATATTCCAACAATGTGATTTCGGCCTAACAAGGCATCCATGTATCTAGACTTATATACTATTACACTTAGATACTAGTATCTATATCACGCGTCCCTGCGAACGGGTCTTAAGATGAACATGGACAAGACAAAGGTTATGGCGAAAGCCGATCTCACACCGAATCCCATTTCATTGAATGGACAACCGCTGGAGCAGGTGCAGGAGTACACATACCTAGGACAGGTGATAAAGCTCGGCCGGGACTCGATGATGGCAGAGATAAAGCGAAGAAAACAATTGGGATGGGCAGCCTTCGGGAAGCTGAGCTTCGTGCTGAAGTCCAGAATTCCCCAATCGCTCAAGACAAAGGTGTATAATCAGTGTGTGTTACCGGCTATGACATATGCTTGTGAGACATGGACACTGACTGCTGGGATGATCTACAAGCTTAAGGTGGTGCAGCGTAACATGGAGCGAGTCATGCTTGGCATATCGTTGCGCGATCGAGTCCGAAACGAGCTCATCAGACAGCGCACGAAGGTGGTCGACGTGGGTCAAAGAGTGGCCAAGCTGAAGTGGGCTTGGGCCGGCCATGTGGCCCGACAACACGACGAACGGTGGAGCAAGCGCGTTTTGGAGTGGAGACCCCGGCTAGGCAGAAGAAGTGTGGGCAGACCACCGGCCCGATGGTCCGATGACATTAAGGAGACAGCTGGACCAGTCTGGATGAGGGAAACGGACAACCGATCCGGGTGGAGAGTGATTGGAGAGGCGTATGCCCAACGGTGGGCGAATACGCGCTGATGAAGAAGAAGAAGAAGACTAGTATCTAGGTGTGAAAATATATAAGTCTATTTTTAAATAAATACTTTTTTAATTTTTTTTATTGATAGTAATTTTTAATTCTGATTTTTACAGTTTGATAATTTTATTCATGTTTTTATATGTTGTGTGGGGCTTTTCTAAGGTCTTTATGAGTCTTGTAACACTGCGACCAGATTGCTGATCTATTGTGTTCGCCACCTACTATAGTTCTGCGCTAAGCCTTGAGTCTTTTAAGAACCGCAACAGGCTTTTGGCGTCAGATTGTTTTAGCTCCTCAGGTTGGAGGTAATGACCACCCAAGTGGGTGTATCTTTTACGCATCAGCGGCCCACACTCGCACATGAGGTGCAGGGAAGTTTCCTCTGCCCCTTGGCAGAACCTGCACCTTTTTGTGTCTCGGAGCTTGAGGTTGTACATGTGTTTGTTAAGGCCACAACGCTTCGTGAGCGCCCTCACCAGTATGCGTAAATTGTTCCTATTTAGGGATAAGGTCTTACGGTCGTAAGCCTTAATTAGCGCTTTGGATTGATTCAACCCTGGCGTGTTGTTCCAGTGGTTGACGGATTGTTCTAAACATGTTTGAGTATTAGGTTTGCAAGGCTTTCTGGTACACCACAACTTGCGGTGTCAACTACAACAGGCGAGCCCGTCACCACAGGACGTTTTAACGATTTTCTCGTTCTGTCGCCCTGCAGTGAACGTAGAAGACTTTGGACAGAACAAATCCAACGTCCAGCTACGTCACAACCCGCAAGAAGCCAACGCCTTACCGCGAGATAGCCAGTGTTACCTGGCGGGCCGACCCTCGCGCCCTTGCTTCCAATCGTGACCAGATTTCTCCGGTCTCTCGATTGGTTCCGAGTTCGAGGTCGCTTGCGCGGTCCTCTCCCTTACGAAGCGGTGAAACGGTGTGCACCGAATCTACCGCGGACCAAGACGTCCTTTTCCCGACTCTGAACCGGGATCGGATGGCCAATGGTAATTTCAAGAGCAGTCGCCGTAAGGTAGGCAACCACCCCCGCTCTATAGGAAACAATACAGTTCCCAGACTCCCCCGACTGTTAGTCGGAGAGCACAATCGATTGGCTTGCGCCGCTCGGTGCGCAGACCGTCCAGGAGCGCCAGAGGTTTGATTCCCAGGGGAGACTGGTTGACCCAGTGTCCTACCCAAGTTCGCACCCCATGCGTGGAGGCCATCGGATGGGTGTTGACCCGTGAGTGTGACCGACCCTGAACACATGGGTCATCGTGGCCACCTCATCATGGGCCCGTTAGCTCCCCTTCTGGTACACCACAGCAAGGTTCAGGGCCGTATAACGTTCCCTTTGCTCCCGTCTTAGCAAGTTCGTCGGCCATTTTATTTCCCTTGATTCCTGCATGGCCGGGAACCCATCTTAGAATAACCCTGTTCTTTTCGCCCAGGGAATTCAGTAGTGATACGCAGTTTTGCACTAGCTTTGAATTAATGGTATTCGAGGCAAGTGCCATAAGAGCTGCCTTGCTATCCGAGTGGATATAGATACGGTGGTTGGCGTAGTTCTTATGGAGGTTGATATCCGCACAATCAATAATGGCATATACCTCCTTGAAATATGGAGGCGTATTTCCCAAGTTTACGCTTCTTTCGAAGTTTGGTCGCTCTCCATATATACCGTAGACTACGTCCAGTCCCGATTTGGACCCATCAGTATACCTTTATTCATGTTGCTTTTAAATGTTAGTTGATTGTTAATAAATTTGGTTTCTTACTCTAGAACTCTCCTTGGATGCTTTCTATTTCTCTACTTTTCTAGTTTATTAAATTGTTATTACTGAACTACTTATTTTTTTTGTTTTATTCATTATTTCTATTTTTCTATATTTTTGTTACTGAATTTCGTTATTTTCTCATTAATTAGATTATTTAATAGACTTTTTTATAATTGTATGTGTAATTGGAAATGCACTTTTATTTGTAATAATGTTATTGGAAATGTAGTTTCAATACCCAGAACGGGTTTTTTAAAATAAATACCGTAAACTGCTCTAACTATAACCTCCTATCTAAACAATGAACCCCTCCGGTTTTTTTATAAAATAGGTCATACAGTGGAAATGGAGAAAGTTTATACGATTATATTTATTTTGTCATGATCATGACTAGAATTGGTATGAAAGAATTGCTCTGTGCGTGATTAGTCGCCTGCTATTTTGAGTTTAGGATTAATTTCTGTCATCAAAGAACCTCGTCAAACATTATCCGGTGGAAAGGATCTGGTAAGCATCCGGAACTTTTCTCGTAATTAGACTTTCAGACAACTTATCTGCCATCTAGAGTTTTGATATTAATACCTGCACATATGTCTTTTTGTAGGATTTATTCCTAGAATCTGGAGAATTTGAGCATTCTGGACATAACCAGAAGATGAAGATCGGATGCTGTATAAGCCCAAAGACAAAATAAAACCACCAGTTATTGAGTATTCTAAGCGCAATACAAATAAAATATCAGAGTTGCAGAACATACGGGGCATTTAATGTTTAATTCCTGTTAGTTTAACTTTATTTTCGACCTGATTGAACTGATTGGTCATTTTTCTTGTAATGTGAACAAAATTAAAAAAATGTTTTACGTGAAACATAATTTTGATTGCTTATTATTTAGAATGGCCTGCTGTTTATAATCAAATACAACGCAACCCACTAGCTTATCGAATTGATACTGATTTAATGTCATTACTGTGATGGTACATTGTTGGGCACATTGCCACCATTATTGAATGGTACCACATTTCAAAAAATCACAGAAACATCCTGGGATTTTTTTCCTAATATATTAGAACTTTTCCGGATACCATATATGTATAATCTACGAGAGATGTTTCCAAAGTTCTGGGAATTGTGGTATAATTAAATTACGCAGAACTTATAGGCAATGTCATTGGTGCCAGACAAGTCTTGACATGTTTATGCAACTATCTAGTGCAATATTGTTCAGTCTGATTTAGGTATTCGACTGATATAGACACGTTTTCATAACACTGTTTTTGTAACCATGGAAGACGCAGCAAAATCTCAAAGAGCAATAAATTTCTTTTTGTGGAAAGAAGGTGTGAAAACATCAGAAATTATTCAGCGTCTCAAAGTAGTATTTGGTGAGTTTGCAGAATCCCAAAATACTGTTTATCGGTGGATCGATCGTTTTAAAACCGGTAGAACATCACTAGAAGACGATCCACGCAGTGGGCGCCCAAGCACGTCGATAAATGAAAGAAACATTACTGCCGTCGAAGACCTATTGAAAGAGGACAGACGAATGACTATTCGTCAAATTAGTGTGTACCTAGGGATAGGTACACGACAAGTTCATGACATCTTGCATGATTGTTTGGGCGCTAGCAAGGTTTCGGCTCGCTGGGTACCAAGGCTGTTGGGACCAGACCAGAAACTCAATAGGTCTGATACTTGTCGTCAACTTCAAGAGCTGTTAGCCCGTTACGGTGATGAATTTTGGCAACGAATAATGACCACTGACGAAACGTGGATTACATATTTCAATCCTGAGACCAAAAGTCAATCTAAAGAATGGCGCAAACCTGAAGAAGGGCCTCCACTTAAGGCACGTGCAGTTCCGTCTGTTGGAAAGGTAATGCTTAGTGTATTCTGGGATTGCGAAGGAATTATTCTTAAGGATTATCCGGCGAAAGGTATTACAATTAACGCAGAATATTATTCGAATTTATTATCCAGACCGCTGCGACAGGCACTTGTCAAAAAACGGCCTGGAAAGTTGCATAAGCGTCCGTTATTGCAACAGGATAATGCAAGACCACACACTGCAAGAAAAACGAAGGATGTTTTGAACGATTTACGATGGGAATTGCTTCCACACCCACCTTATTCCCTGGATCTTGCACCCAGTGATTATCACCTGTTTCCAGATTTGAAAAAACCCTTACGGGGTGTTCGATTTGACAGTTTAACTGACGTAAAACGTGCCATAAATAGGTGGATTGAGGAGACACCGAAAAAGTTATTTGAGGACGGCTTAAAAAATTAGTTTATCGTTGGGATAAATGTATACAGTTAAATGGAGATTATGTTGAAAAACTGCATTGTAATATTGACGAAAATTAACAAACTAATAAAAATATAGCTAAATTCCCAGAACTTTGGAAACATCCTTAGTAGTTTGAAAAAAATACAACAATTATCTATCTATAAACTATACAGTGTTATCGCAAAAAATATATGAAAATTGGTACATAGTATGGGCAGTTTACGGTATTTATTTACTTACTATGGATATTTCCGTCTTCATCTCGAAAAAAAATTTTGCGCGTTCACAATAATTTCCCTCTTAGTCAATTGGTGGGTCGGAAAAGGAAAGACTACAAAGGGTCTAACACAGCGGTACATCCGAACCATCCGGTCTGACCGATGATCGGTAGGATAGGCGCTGGAGAAGGTATGATAATAATAATAATAATAATAAACTCTTTATTTGCACTTAATTAGTATACAAAAAGGCGAGTTTATTGCCACATTGCAATGTCTTACAACTAGCCTAAACACAGTGGTAGGTACATGCGCGCATTGTGAAAATAACATACAGACAAGTGGAAGAATTTAAAACTAATAATGCCCGAGGAGAGGAAATTGGGAGAGGAACAGGAGAGAAAGGGAAGAACTGGTTACTTCTTAGAAAGGTAGTAATCCTTACGGTGAGTCTTAAACGATGGTAAAGAAGGCGAGTTTCGTATGTTTGCTGGGAGATCATTCCAGAGTCTTGTACCATGGACACAGAAAGAATAGGAATAGAAATCACTATTATTACTCGGAATTTTTAATAAACTGTCGGAGGCTGACCGAAGTACGAGACCGTAAGAACTTAGCGGTTCAAAAAGCTCGTGGAGATAGGATGCTGTTAATTGGGAGAGTACACGATATATAGAGAGGCTATCGAAGGAACTGTGTTCTGCTATTTATGCCATACGAAAAATCAAATTTCTAGCCGGTGAACAAGCCGTAATGAGCACATACTATGCGTGCTTTCATTCGAAGATGGCTTATGGTATCCTAACACGGGGTAATGCACCAGATAGCCATCGTATTTTTATACTGCAAAAGCAAGCTCTCAGGACGATATTTGGGTTAAAAAGAGACGACCACTGTGCTCCGATCTTTAAAAATAAAAAAATATTAACATTTCAATCTGAATTTATATATCAGTGCATAATTTATGCGAAAGCAAATTTGAAAAACGAGGAAAAGCATTCGAGTCTGCATGAACATAACACTCGCAATAAAAATAATGTAGTAAGTGCAGCTTTCTTTATACCAGAGATCATTTTTATATTTGGGGTTTAAATTTTTCAACTCATTGCCAGCAGAAATTAAAATACTTCAAGAGGTTGCATTTAAGAAATGCATAAAAAGAAACTTAGCCATGCATGCTCTCTATAATTTTGATGAATTTGACAAGGCCGTCTTAGTTTTTAAAAAATAAATTAGCTTTTATCAAATTTGTTCTGTATTTTGTCACCGTAGTTTTGATTTTATTGTAAAACTTGTTGTTTATTAACTGATTATTTTAAAATTTCTTGATTGACTATTTTTAAAACTTATTGATAGATTATTTAAAAATGTTGTTCACGTTTTTTTTTGTTATTTGAGTCTGCAAGATTGAATTTTTATAATTGATCCGATGGTGTCTTGCTTTTACATATAAAAAGTATATGTACACGTAATGAAGTTGTAATAACTTCTAGAAAATGTAAAATTACGTATTCCACAGTATGTACTTTTTGGAATTAATAAAATATGACTATGACTATGTCTATGACTATGACTATAGGAGAGCAAGTATATGAACATTTCTTCTTTGGCGTACTGGCAACCACTTTAACTGTGCCCTGTAGTCGGACACGTGATCATACTTACGTAGACCGAAGATGAATCATATTCATACATTTTGCAAACGTTCAAGTTTGTTGAGCAGTTCCTCTAATAAATCGAGATAAGCCACATCTGCATAGTCATAATCAGGAAGTTTGAATGATGTAGTCCTAACCAGCATCATGCCATTGTTTTCGACCGAACTAAAATCGCTGATTCTCATGTCGCTCTTTTTAGACATGCACAGGTTATGTACCGACGATTAGCCCGGGCGATTAGATACGACATTAAATCTGATAATTCCGGCGCTGCGGCGCGGGCGTATTAGAGTCTGCAAGTGAATTGTGTGAGTAGCGAGTACCACGTGGAGATCATCACACGCCTGATATCCATGACGGAGCACGAGGCTAGGAATCTAATTGCGTGGACAGTCGGTCGTGACTACAACAAAAACGGTCTGCTCGGCGGATCGCTCGGCCGGGACGCGCCGCCTGCTCTCGCGCGGGCATTGGGCAATCCTAACGCTGCCTTTACACTTTTAGGAAGCAATATCGGTATAATACAGTTTCTTCTAAGCTAATGTACGACGTTGGGAGCTAATGGGCCCTGTTGGAGTTGGCCACGAAGGCCTATTTGTTTAGGGTCGGTCATACTCACGGGTCCACACTTATTCGGCGGCATCCACGCATGAAGTGCGAGCCCGGGCGGGACTCTGGCCTAAGGGCACAGTAGAAATATATCTACTGTGCTAAGGGCTAGTTTCCCCCAGAAGTCAATCTTCTGGCGCTCCTGGACAGTTTGCGCGCCGTGCGGCTACAGCCAATCGATTGTGCATTCTGACTAACAGTCGGGGGAGTCTGGAAACAGTACTGTCTCCTATAGAGCGGGGGTAGTTGCTCACCTTACGGCGACTGCTTTGGAAACGACCATCGGCTACCCGATTCCGGGTGAACAGCCGGGCAAAGGATGCCGTGGTCCGCGATAGATTCGGTAGACACCATTTCACCGCTACGTAAGGGAGAGGACCGCGCAAGCGACCTCGAAATCATAACCAGTCGGAAGACCGGAGTAATTTGGTTGCAACTGGTAGTAAAGGCACGAGTATCGGCCCGCTGGATAACATACCGCGCGGTAAGGTGTTGGCTTCTTACCTGAGTGTGGCGGTAAGTCTTCTGCGCCAGACATAACGATCAATATTGTTAAAACTCCCTGGGGTGACGGGTTCGTCCGTTGTAGTTGACACCTCTAAGTATCCATCTATACGCAATTTATTCGTCAGTCGAGTAGTTGTACTTGCATAGGTACCATGTTGGCCTTTGGATGTGACGATGATTTGTTATTACACCCATAGCTCAAGATGTCTTTTAGCGCCCCCCTCCCCCCCACCCTTTGAGTTTTTCTCTATCCGCGGCTAGCACTGCCTGACGTGCACAACCACCGAGAGCCACCCAAGGGACTGCAGATCTCGACCTGTTCAGTGCGGGATGCGCCGGTTTCCTACTCTTACGCATGAGAGCACTATAATGTCATTCACCGAACTTTCTGGACAAAGGTTGTAAAATTATTTTTTCCTAGTTTCTTCCAGTTTTTATCAAATTCTACAAAAATCACTTGGTTTGATTCTTACTTTTTCCTATAAAAATCTACAGAATGTGAAGTGGATCCGTTAACTTACTGACTTGTAAATTGACACTTGGATATGTTATTTTAAGAATCGGAATTTGACAATCCATTTTGGCTGGTTTTTATCGATATTTTTATTCTTATTTCTTTTGAAATATTTTTCATACCTTTTATTTTGTTTTTTTTTATGTGACGTTTAGATGTGGTGTTTGTAGTTAAAATACTTTTCAAGTGTCTCTATTTAATTAAACTCGAATGAAGCGATATATAATTGTTACATTTCCAAGAAAAATAAATAAACTATTAGTGGAAATCTACCTTTATGTTGAAGCTAGAACGTTTAACACTATAACGGCCGCACTTTTCGTATACCGTTGCGGTCAGTGCAGTCAATTTGACCGCTCATCATCAGTAGATAGATAGAACAAAATATTTTTTTAGGATACCATAAAATATATGACAAGGGCGAAATTAACGTCGCGTAGATTCTTGCAATCAATTTGTAAATTTAGCATAATAGAACTTAAATAAGAAGAATATTATATTTATTTACAACTAACTTAATCCTGATAATATCGAAAAGAGTTATATAATCTACTTAATTAATTTGTTTAAAGGATCACTGGAAGATTTCTTTAATCCCCTCTGTAGGCAGAATCCAATAAAATTAATATGTAATAATAATAAGTTATGTAATTTCAGAGAGAGAGGTAAGGAAAAAAGGATTGGATTGGGAAGGGGAGAACATGAATTAAGCGAGGCATGTAATGCTGTTTTAATAACTCTTTGAAAATGGAGACTGTCATGTGATCCCGAATATGAGGCTACTGAAAGCAGCTAAGAAATTTTCGGAGATTGAGGAGATAAGTGACGTTTCTCAATAGAATTATGTATTTTTTTAAATTATGACCTGTATTTTACGTTTGAATGGAGAGACAGATGGTTGAATAAAGTAATGCTAATAATTAAATATATATATATATATATATATATATATATATATATATATATATATATATATATATATATATATATATATATATATATATATATATATATATATATATATATATATATATATATATATATATATATATATATATATATATATATATATATATATATATATATATATATATATATATATATATATATATATATATATATATATATATATATATATATATATATATATATATATATATATATATATATATATATATATATATTTATATTCGTAGGCTAGGTTAAGAATAAACTTTTTTTCTAGAAAGTATTGGTATTTTAAACTTTAAAAAAAAACATTTTGTTATTAATTGCATAGAGATGTATTGGAAGGTATCCCATCACATCTATATGAAAATATGTACCAAAAATACATCTAGTTTAGATCAGTTATCTAGTAGCCCTAATTTCGCAGAAGTTTGAGGTCCGAATATGTTAACGTGCACGTACCACAAGCGATTTTCTCTTATTTTTAAGGGTATATCCTGTAAATCAAGCAATACGGTTTGAGAATATCTTAAATTTTAGCCCTTGCAGCAGCTTTTTTTAAACACGTTCTCTGTCTTTGAACCGGCAGAATATTTATTGTATCTGTTTAGATACAAATGAACAAAATTATAATAGTAATAATAATCATGCTATCCAAGTCTCATCCAGAATGTGAGATTACTCACCTGCGAGCGCTCAGATTGACCACTGCGACCGTTCTAGTGTTAACTTATTTCTCGAGCACGCAGATTTGCGTTCAATGACTTTCAAGACGTTTCTGACGTAATTTTCCACAATTGCTTCCAAATACAACAATATCAAAGTGAAATAAGCACTCTGGCGGCATTGTTGAAAACAGTTACTAAAAAAGAGCGTCAATTACTCCATTACGTTTTTACATTCCCAAAACACTCAAAAATACTCAAATTGGCTCGACGAAAGCTAATTTATCATACATTTTTTTTTAAAACAAATAGCTGCTATAATATTATTATATTCCAAACGTAGAGGGTAGTTTAAAAATGAGGCGTTATGAACACCTTAATAGCCGGTACTTTTTTGTATTTTCACAGTTTAGGCGATCTTACTTTTTTCTGGGAATGCTGCAATTTTAAAAATTGATAATAAAACTCGATGAAATGGCCCCGATGTTGTTCTCAATATTAACCTATTTTAATGGCTGGTCTGTCTTCTCATATTTTTATCCTTTCATGATCAAGTGGATCTGCACAAAATGTCAACATTTGGAGCTGTAGTATCTTAGTAGATCCATAGTAATCTTCTGTCCAACCCCTTAGTTTCTGATACCTTGATATATTCTTCGACTCAAATCTTCGATTCGAGGATCATATTAGCAAAGAGGCAGTTGGGGATTCTTCAGACTCAGGGCCTTGTACCGAATACGGGACTGCCTCAGCGTCAGGGTCAGAATTCTTGCGGTGAAAGCTTTAATCATATCCATTTTGTACTATAGCGACTGCGTGTATGGCCCTTGTCTGTATGGGAAAACAGCTCATCGACATCATGTCGAGATGAGACAACGTCGGTAACTCCACCTTGTCTCTTACGTGCTAAAGGTAGTGCAATTGACTATTTTTTTGTTGTAGGTACCCGTTGATTCTCTATCATTTTACGTATTTGATTTTTGCACTATTTTACATATTTTTAGTGACTATTTCTATAAATATTATTTTAAACTTCAAATTGATTATAAGTATGTAAATTATTGTATATTATAAGTATATAAATTAAACTTTAAATTGATTATAAGATAAATTAAAAAACGCATAAGAACAAAAATGTGTCCGATAAGTTAAATAAGGTGCTCCCGAGCTAGGGAGAGGCAATGAACTAAACCTTCGCGAACGCCAAGCAAAAGGTTAGTCGGAAACATTTCACTCTGAGTACATTTTAACCTGGGGCCTTTTCGTTTCACCTCGCCGGTATCTTGTGACCCAACAAATTCCGTGAAACCATTTATGGAGAATCCGACTTACGATGATGGGTGGTCCGGAAGAATGTCGCGCACACCCCAGACCACCAAGGATGATGGTCTGCTTGACGTTCTACGTACATTGCAGGACAAGATTTCTGATTTTACCTAACTGGCGGATTTGCATGAAGTTTTTGTTTGATATATGAGTTACTTATGTTACTTTTATTGTAATGAATAAAGAATAAGTATGTAGGTCCATTAAAATTGTGTAGAAATGACTAATTATACTAAATAACCTTAAATTAGTTACTCAATTTAAAAACGAATGATTACACTTCAAAACTATTCCAATTAACAAAAAAAGATTATAGTATTAGAAGTAAAAAAATAGTTCATTAATTTTTATTGCTAAGTACGATGTTGTTTTAATATGTCTTTATGTGCACACATGTTGATTTTAGGCAGATACACCCAGATGGACCTCTTGGATATTACAACGTATTTAAACGCCTTTAATTTATCAGGCGATTCATTAAAAAGTTTAAGTCCAATGTAGAGACCAGTCGCCTGGAACTTGGCCGTATGTGGTATGCTCGGTTGCAGGTTACTAACTGATTTTATTCCTGGTGTCATGTCAATGTACTTACTCGTGAAATATTTCTGAAATCTTATTGCAATAAAATTCGTAGAGCTTCTTCAGCAAAAATTGCACATATGGGTCAATGTCCATAGTTTTTGAAATTGTTCGCGACATGACTACCTTGGATCATAATACCTACCCGCTATCGCACTTATGCTATATATCATCTCTCGTATTCAAAAATATTTTTTGCTATGTAAATCGCTACTATGCACGACAACCAGATTACCAGCTGGTAACCGGAGTTTCGTTGTATACGAAAAGTGTAGAGAATTGGAGAACTTTAGTGATTTGAAAAATAATTTATGAAAAATCGAAGACTATCGCGGTTGTTTGACATTACAAAATAGGATAGAAAACGAATTTACCGCGTGAAATTTGTAGCACCCGACGTTTCGGTGACGTTGCAGCCGCCGTTGTCTAGGGTAGATTGAAGAGCTGTCAATCCGTTGTTTTGCGGGTAGGCCGCATACCGCTGCCGCCACTGCGTAGGTTATAGCAGTGGTGGGGGGCCGGGCTCGGAGCGCGCGAACTTTGAAAATCCGTCTTGCACACAACACTCACTGTATCCTGTCTTACGTCCTTGCGTTCGGCGTTCGGCGGCGGGAACATTAGCCCCCGCCACCGGGAACACTACCCGTTTTGCGGGAACATTACCCGCAAAACAACGGATTGACAGCTCTTCAGTCTACCCTAGACAACGGCGGCTGCAACGTCACCGAAACGGGTGCTACAAATTTCACGCGGTAAATTCGTTTTATAATTTATGCATTCAAAAAAAATACATTCAATTTTGAATGGTTTTCATTGCAGAATCTGCCTAACTATGCCACAGCCCGTACTAAGATAAGCTAAGGGTCTGTCCACAGGATGCGATGCGGCGCCGCACCGCAAAGATTTGTTGGGCAGTCGTGTAAAAACAACTATTCACAAATGCTATAATTATTATAATTATCAAAAATATTTTAATTCATGCCAATTTCTGTATATAAAACTAAACAATAAATTTAAAATAAACCGTTTAAAAAAAAATGTTGATGTCTTTTGTAATGTTTTTGGCACCGCTCAGGAGCCGCGCAGCAGCCGCACCGCATCGTGTGAACCGGCTCTCAATGTATGGCGATGATTTGCTCATAAGTGCTTATATATAGAATCGAAATTAAACAGAAAACTCTAATAATGTTTAAAACAAATAATTGAAAACTAAATAAAATTAAATTTATAATCATATTTTAAAATATCTAAATAGCATCAGCATGATCAATGACTAAAATTTTAAAAATAATAAGATTTTCAAACCAACTTCGATTCTCGTTCATCGTTCATCCTTCAAAGACCCGTTTTGAATGTCGGTCATTTCAACCTAAACGAACCATACGGCATGCTATCGGCCAATCGTGTTAATGTACGCATAAATATGTATATTGTATTTCAAAAAGAGGTAACATTGGATGAGTTCTACTATCATTGTCGTCCAACGACTAAAATATGAAATAAATTTGCAAAAAAAGGTTTTAAAAAGATATGGGCCTAAGTAAGAAAGAAGATGAGAGGAGATCATTCGTGGCTGAAAATCTATTAAACGTAATGGCATATTTCAAAGTCGTGTATTCGAACCATACAGCTACATAGTATAAGGACGAGCCGGTGCAAGAACGGATGATGGCCATCGTTGAAGATGAAATCAGACAGAATGGCCTATTATTGGCTATGCTTCCTGTCGGACAGGATATTGTCGATGGTAAAGCGATACGCTATGCGGTTGACTGTGATGGCTCGATGACGATTCGTTCCGGCAATTTTGTCCCTATATCGGAATTTCATAGCGTTCAAAACTAACGACTGTCATTTCTGTTTTCGCTTCAGCAATAACTTCCGCATTGCTATGGTTACGGAGACTCCTATAAGCAGTTCAGCGACTTAACATTTCTATAACAGAGAGCAGAAGCTACTTTGATAGTTGTTCAGTTGTATGTTTAAGTATGTATGTATATACTGATTTTGTTTAAAAATTTCAATTTCAAATTGAAATCCCCCGTTTGATTTCTCCTCCTATATTCCCTTAACCTTAAAAAATGTCTTGAACCCTTATTGAATTATGTTGATGAATTATGTTTATCCTTATTGAATTAAGTTATGTTTACAAAAATGTTAAATCTTTATAGAAATTGTTGTTTATAGTGTATAGCAAGGAAGTATGTTTAGGTTAATCTTATTTTTAACCTACATCAATTTTAATTATTTAATTATTTAATTTTACACTAAACTTATGGAGACATGTTACATCGTTAATGGTACTGCGTATTTTTAAACTATGAGGTTTAAGTGCAAATCCGCTCTACGTAACCTTTCAAAATATGTCTTACACCACATTTGTTCGACATTGTGCACCTTAATGACCTCACTAAAATGACTTTTGAGGGAGGAGAAGCTTTTTCCTTTGCGGACGAAACCGTACTTTTTTCAGAATAAAATCCTAGAAAAATAATAAAGCATGACTAAAGATATTGGACTCTCAATGACTCTAAAACTAAATACATGACGTTATAAAGAAAACTAATAACAAGCAAATCCTTCACTGAGAAAATATTGGATTGATTCTAATATTACCATTTTGTTATTACCGGTTTATACAGAATATGGATGTTTCAATCGTAATTTTGTTGAATTACAAGGAATTGTGTTGAAACTTTATTACTAGATTATATGTATCAACATATTCCTTACGCTTAATACGGAAATAACAGTATACTGTAGTTTCAACATGATTCATGTGTTCGACTATAACCGTACGTATACTACTACATGCTGTCATGTAAGAACCAAGATCCCAAGGTCGTGACGTAATTAAATAACATATTTGTTTAGCATTACGACACGGTAACTACCGCCACGCCAACGCGTCTAGTTACGCGTCTTGTTAATTCATACGAATGGACTACAGTTCGAGTTATATACTTAATCCTAATTGAAACACGCGTTTTTTCGTGTATTACTTCGTTATATTTAATTTTCAGTGTGCGCAAACTAACAATACATATAAATGCAACACCATCGGTACCAGCAAGTACGCGACACAACCTCCTTATATGTGTACGGAAGTGGAAAAAATTGACACAATAAAGTACCTAGGGCTAACTTTGGACTATACAATGAAGTCAAGCGAACAACTTTGGTGCACTGCGACAAAAGTGAGTACATTCGATACGAATTGCTTTTATTAACAGTTTTGAGATTAAACCTTTTTTTAATTTTTATATTTTTTATCTTATTTCTTAAACGTATTTTCCCATTAGGTTAAGGCTAGCTGTAAGATATTGATTCAGTGCAAACAGCTCGCCGATTAGTGTCGCCGAGTTTTATTATTACTATTTTTATATAAATAAGTGATACCGTAAATTACTGTTACCATTTAAAGTAGAGGTTCCCAAACTTTTTTGTGTCGTAGACCCCTTGCCATGTTTTTCGGTTTCGGGTAGACCCCCTACTTACCTGATTTTGATTTTTTGTAAATTTCTAACTGTAGTGAAGTTTAGTGTTTAAATATTAAAGTTAAAACACATGTTAAGTTTTATACATTTATTAATTGATTCACTATAATTTGTGTGATAAACTACCAGTTTATATTTTTTTTAATAATTTTCTTAGCACTTTCCTTTTAAAGATTCAGGAAACGAATACACGTATTTGTCTCACATTCGTATTTATAGAGTGACGAATTGAACAAGTCAGTGCAAGTTCGCGAAGCTCTGAGACAAAAATTGACAAGAATTTTTACTGCGCGTATGCTTGTAACAGGATGATACTGGTATATCATTATGTGCAGGTTTTTACAAGTTCAAAATGTATTGCGACCACAAATGACACAATGCCTACATCCTACAACTTACACAATTTTATAAACATATATTATTTTTTTACTTCATAGGTACCTACTTTTATAAATAATGTATAGGTATGTCTTTATATTATAAGATAGTATAATGTAAGTAAATAGGTACTATCAGTGTATGTTGAGATCCACTATTGTAGACCCCCATTTTCATTCTATGAACCCCCAATTTTTTTTTTCGCTGACGTAGACCCCTTGCAGGTTGTCATAGACCCCTGGGGGTCGATATAGACCACTTTGAGAATCAATTATTTAAAGTATTGTTAGCATACTTCCTAATTTGACTAACAGTGCAGGCGAGGCCTAGTTAGGATGGCTTAGTTATTTAAAAAAATGTACTTTGATGGAGTATTTTTAAAATATAGGATTTAATAAAGAAATTAGATTTGTGATTATAGATGTGATTTATGCGCCTATTATTCTCCTTTTTTAAATTATTAGGTATTTAAGAAAATATAAAGGATAAGTTTTGAAATAATGACATCCTTGAAGTGAGTGAATCAGTACGAACCAATAAGCAACTTTTGATAAAATAAAAATTAAACAAAGCAAAAAAAAATGTTTTTTTTTTGAAAATTTTAAAAACTTGAATGATAAATAAAAGTTTGACAAGCGTTGAGCGCGCTACGCCATCTAGCAATAGGTAAAATATCGGTAATAAACAATATTCGTCATATTTTACATACTGATAGATGGTGCAATGCGCTCAACTCTTTGAATACTATTTTTCAAAATATCATTTTTTTTAAATAAAAACGAAAAATTTTATTTCTCTGTTTTCTCCATTTTTGTTATCAAAACTTGCTTTGTAGCTCGTACTGATTCACACTTTTTAAGGATGTCACTAATTTAAAACTCGCCCTGTATAAGAATTATTTAAATACAATGATTCTGCGTCACTCCTAACTAGGCAGCGCCTGTCCCAAGGAAGACACCAATATTATAACAGTAAATTAAAATTTTATTTTATGAAACAGATTTTTTATTGTCTATTGGTTTCATATGCTAAGATTAAAATGGTGATTTATTTATTTATTTGTTTATTCGTTTATTACTAATCAACGTTACAGTAAAACCAAGACATTGAAAAGTACAATTAATAAAGATATCACCGTAATTATACAAATAGAATGACACTTATAATACTAGCTATCATATAATAAATAATAATTAATAGCCTGCAATTTAAACGAGTGAAGGTTGATTGTAAAAATATCAAAATTCGGTGCTATCGAGTGAATTTCATTTAAGCGTCGCAAAGCACGCACCAACAAGTTCCATCTCGTAAGGTAAGTGCGCGAGAACGGCACCGCGAAAAGATGGTACGATCGAGCATGAAGATAATTATTTGGTACGAAAAGATCCACCTTGGCTAGTACGCTAGGGTTATCAGTTTTACCACGAATTAGACTCAAAACATAAAACATGGTCAACTTTTCTGAGACAGAGAGAATTATAGCCAACCATGCCTGTGGTAAATGCAGTCGGATACAAAAATGGATAATATCCGTACTGCTTGAAGTACAAAAAATCTTTGAAATTGATATAGTAAAAAAAAAACAAAATAATAAATAAAAAATCTAAATATGTATCTATATATATATAAAACAAAGTCGGGTTTGTTCTAACACTTATAACTCGAGAACGGCAGGTCCGATTTTCATGGTTTTTGATTTATTATATTTGTCTCCGTCCCGAATAGCAGAATAAAAACATTGGAAAATTAACGAAAAAATAAAATAAAAGAAAAAACATTTTCCCATACAAAATGTTCATGGGTTTCGTAACTGTCAAACATTTAATGTTCATCCCGTCGATACGGTAAACTCTCCCCTCAAATTAAAGATAGTATTTAAATAAAGGTTTCGAATCGACAAGATATATCCACAATATTCGGACCACAATTATTACATAGTTTAATTCAATCATGTCATGCTGACACGCGATTGATATACTTAATTTTTGTACTTTTATATTTCTTTTTGTGTTATTATTTTAATAAAGCAGTGAACTTAATATTTACTTTGTATTCATTGTATTACTTCCATAAAATCATAAATCAAGTTCAGCTAATCTGTAATACGACATTCATTGACCGATAGGCTGTACGAAGTTCGCCGGGTCATCTAGTTAAATTATTTATTTATTTATTTGTTTCAAACATAATTATAAACACAAAAAAATGGTCATACCATAACTTGAATGACCTATGTCGTCAAGAAGCCATTTTTTTATAATTTTTTTAAAATAAAATGGTAATTTCTATTTCCTTTATTTTGTCATCAAGACGGTTGAATGTTTTAGGTGCTATATAGTTGAATTGTCTTTTGGCGAATGAAGAATTAACTCGGGGAACGGCATAATTCAGACCTGCGATGCTCTTGTAGTTCGGTGTTGCTGTCTTCGTGGTCGTTTATCTGAGGTTCGATGGAAAAACATGAATAACATGAAAAAACATGACAAACAATAAATTACATATCTGTTTAGTTTGTTCTCACCTTAGCTCAGCTCACCTTTGCGCTTTTAATTTCAGAATTCTTCGTGGTAAAAATCACCAGCATTCAATGGAATGTGGACTATTTAATATTTACTTTTTGAACTCAGCTCGAGAGTAGAACTCAGTAATGTAAATTTCTCATGTGACTATAAAATGTGTCTGGTGCAACTGCAGGTGGGACATTCAAGCGTTGCAATAATCGCTGTTACCTAATCTAAACAATCCCATAAGTAACAGAGGACAAGGGCTCGTAACGGTTAACACCGCGGCTAAGAGCGAAGTCACAGTCGTAAATTGCGTAATTCACGACCAATTACACGGCACGAGTGCATCGTAACGACGCAACTCGGCGTGCGTCTTCCGCACCGGAGGAAATCGGCTATCTTATTTGCATCGTATTGCAACCGGCAGCGCATCGCTTAAACCGAAGCACACGGACTACGAGTAAAGGGGAGGCCGCGAGTAAAGGGGAACCCTATATAGCTGGGGATTTAGTGCATTTTGTGATTAAAGGCTCATACTTGGCACAATTATTCCATAGGTGGTCTTGAGTGGATTTAGCCCGGGAGCCATCGACGATAACCCCGGGGGTAGCGGGGGGAGGGGGTGGAAATTTGATTCCGCCGCGCGTCACTTTGAGCCCTATATCTCTCATACTATAGGTACCAGGGAAAGTAGGATATCATTTTCGGATAATTCAGTAATGAAAAATCCATTTCGGGAAGAAAAAAAATACCTATCCATAGAAAAAATATGAAATAATTGGTAAAATCCAAAAATCGTTGACATCTTTTTTTTACTTATACGAAGTTTACTTTTTAACCATAAGAGGTATCGGTATGCAAAAAATATATTCTGAAAGCCACACTTACCTAAATTACAGACATATACTTTTTATTACACTGGTATTGCAAAATGTGAGTGAAAAAAATACAACTCATCGCACGGCAGACCGGCGTATTACGTCCGTTACGTAGAGACGGACATCGATCCAAGTTAGGTAAGTACTTATCGGATTATTTAGTTTCTGCAATAGGCCAGTGAGTTAAAAATAAGAAGTAAAATCGTTATTATTATTATTATAACTATATTATTATTGTTTTTTTTTCTATTTAATAAAAATAATTCATCATTCACACACCGCACCTAACTGATATTTGAGCTTACATACCTTAAATACCTAATTATTAATTTGTCTGCAATCCCTACCAGTTCTTTGAAAAAAAAAATAATTAGTAGTATATTAATACAAGAACATACCTACCCATACTTACTTAATTGCTACAAGAAACTATTAAAACACTGAAAAAAGGCTATTCTTAAGAGCGTAAGAGCTGAACGGTTGTATTGGTGGCGCGGTACTTCTCTTTTTTATTTTTACACGACTGCCTAAAAAATGAGTTTTATGTACATATTGTAATAATTGGTCTGTATATATACTTTGGGTTATAATTATGGAGTTGTGTAAGAGGGATGTGCAAGAGAGTAAATAGATAAATTCTTCCGTTCTTCGAAGGATGCTGTAACGAACAGTGAAAACTGCATCGAAATCCAGCAAACAAACTGACATACACACTGTCGTATCTTTAGGGCGTTAATTTATAATTTTTTAGCTTAAAAATCCTATGCGTAATAATATTTGCTTTATATTCTTTGCAAATTGTCATCACACACTTCATCTTATCAGGCAAACAGAATTTGCTTATCATAATATCTAAATAACATTCTTATTTCGAAACGACCTCTTTTTACACGACTGCCCAAAAGGAGTGTTATGTGTTCAGGATTCATCTATGTATGTTTTCCGTTTCTTTATTCCACCTGAACTTCTAAACGCTTGAACCGATCTAGAAGTGTGTCGTATTGTTAGAATCGTTTTATCCTACCGAGCGTCATAGTATACGTGCCGTGACCCGTTGCTTACATATAAGGAGAAAGCAGCGTCTTTAATATAAATCGTCGTGTTACGCGATGCGTGTTGACATTTATCATTTGACAGTTTAGTTTTTCGTTCTTACTCTTCGCGGCCGACAGGAATACATCCGGTAGGTCTAGTAACGAAGATAAATAATTGGAACATCAATTTAGCATAATAAATTACACAAAGTGTTTAATTATTACAGTCCACAAAATATTACCGATTTTTTAATAACCGTTTTTGGTTGTCACGAATTTATTACAATCCAACATTTTGGAAAGTTATAAAGCTACGCAATTGTACTCGGAAAAAATCCATTGTCAATGATGAAACGCTGATTTTTAATTCCACCATAACATCAAAACGCTTGAACCGATTTAGAAGTGTGTGATATTGTTGAATCGTTATGTCTTCCTGAGTGTAATAGGGTACGTGCAACGACCTCTTGCTCTCATATAAGGAGAAAGCAGCGTCTTTGATATAAATAACCTAAACTGTCCAAATATCAAAAAATACTTGTCCAAATGTCAATAAGTTAACAGAATTTGGGGGGAGGGGGGGAGGAGAGGGAAACAGAAGAATTGGTAATATCGTACATAGTTCTTAAATGATTATAAGGAAGGCGATTTTCCTATATTTGCTGGGAGATCGTTCCAGAGTCATGCACCATGGACATTAAAAAAGCAGAACAAGATGGAAGAAATTTTCAAGTCTCAGAGGCTGACCGAAACATGATATTGTGGGAACTAAATGGTTTTAAAACCTCGTGGAGATATGATGGTGTTGTTCGGAAGAGAAAACGATAGGGGAGAACAAGTATAATTATGAACATTTCTCTTTCGACGTATTGGCAATCATTGAAGCTGTGCCTTTATGGTCATCTTACGTAGACCGAAGGCAAACCGCATTGCAAACGTTCCTTTGAAGAGCAGTTCCTCTGATAAAACGAAAAAAGTCACATCCGCAGAGTTCAAGAAAAGGTAAGAAGGGCGACTGGACTAGAGATTTTTTTGTGTCCATAGCAAGATATCGTATAACAAAGGATGAAAACAACAAAATATTTTGCGGCTTAGTACTTCGTCTATGCGTGGTTGACAGGAGAAATGTTCATCGTCAATGACACCAAGATCGTTCGCATTCTGCGATAGGGGAATATTGATATCGTTAAGTTTTAAAATTAAAAGCGATTTAAATTTTATTTTCAAGAGGTATTTCAATTAGTATTGAATTACCGTTTCAGAAATAACAAAAATGTTATCACTCCAGTAGTTTCTAAGTTAAATAAGAGATTTTTATAGATACAAGCAATATTTTTTCTGTTTGAATCGCTATTTATTTCAGGAAATAGAGAAAAATTTCATCAACAATCACGCATGTCTGATTGGTCAAATCGTGTGGCGTCAGTTTCTATCTTTCTTTGATATTAACGTTTATAATGGCCATCCCGATGAGGGCCAAATTAAGTAATCAGACCGGACTAAGCCGGACACCTTAATGCTTTATAATTAAGATTCAAGTGGATTTACAACACTTAGTCCTCAGGGCGAGGTGGAAAATTCGTTCAATTAGCGTTTTATCGTAAGCCAGAAGCGTTTGATAATGTTTCAAATCGTCATATTAAGCATAGGATGTTACGAAGTTTTAAAATCAGCTAGACGTATTTAACATCAGTAGATGTTATGGGTGCATGCCATTTTAAAGTTTAGTCACTACAATCCCTATACCAACGGAATAATATCGATAAAATAGTTCGAAATATACATATAACAAGTACCTAAATGTATTAAAAAATATATAAAAAAACACGACTGTCGTTACATAAAGTTAATTATTGTATTTATAATTGCTTTTATTACGGTTTTTTACGAGATATTTATGGTTTATATATTTATCCATATAGATAGATGTATATTTCCGGAATGAACTCAAACAGACCTTTTATTTGACGCTTAACACAATATACTCGTATTTATCTGAATTTATTGACATTTGGACATTTAGACAATTATTTTTTGACATTTGGATAGTTTAGGTAATCTATAACACTCACGATGACATATCTATTGTAACAAAATCACACACTTCTAAATCGGTTCAAGCGTTTAAAATTTATGGTGGAATAACAAATCAATGTTTCATGAATTAGACATACCGGATTTTTTCCAGTAAAATTGCGTAGTTTTATAATTTTCCAAAATTTTGGAATGTAATAAATTCGTAAGAACCAAAAACGGTTATTGAAAATTCGATAATATTTGAGGAGTGTAATAATTAAACACTTTGTATGATTTATTTTGCTAAATTAATTTTTCAAATATTTATCTTCATTACTAGGCCAACCGGATCTATTGCTGAGGGCCGCGAAGAGGAAGAACGAAAAAAAACTAAACTGTCAAATGATGACTGTCAATACGCACCACGTAACACGGCGATTTATATTAAAGACGCTCCTTTCTCCTTATATAAGAGAAAGGGGTCGTGGCACGTACCCTATGACTTTCGTAAGGACAAGAAGTTTCTAACAATACGACACACGTCTAAATCGGTTTAAGCGTTTAGAAGTTATGGTGGAATAAAAAACGGAAAACATACATAGATGAATCCTGAACACATAACACTCCTTTTGGGCAGTCGTGTAAAAAGAGGTCATGTCGAAATAATAATATTGTTTAGAAATTATGATAAGCAAATTCTGTTTCCCTAATAAGGTGGAGTGTTTGATGACAATTTGCAAAGACTAAAAAGCAAATGTTATTGCGCATAGGATCTTTAAACTAAACAATTATAAATCAAAGCCCAAAAAAACGACAGTCTGTATGTCTGTTTGTTTAGTGGATTTTGATGCAGTTTTCACTGTTCGTTACAGCATCCTTCGAAGAAGGGAGGAATTTATCTATTTAATCTCTTGCACATCCCTCTTACACAACTCTATAATTATTACCCAAAGTATATCTACAAAGCAATTATTACAATATGTACTTATAAATATTATTGGCTTTGTTTTATAATGAAATCTTTTGAAACAACCTGTACCATGAAGAATGTTATTACAACTTTCGTCATTTTGGATTGGTTGGGATCGCACGATAGATGCCGCTGCGTATACTACAGTCTCTGTTTCCTAGCCACAGTAGAATAAACTATGATTTGTTGCTTTCAATTCGAATTCGAAAATGCAGATCTTTCGATCTCGTTAGGGTTTAGGCTAGTCTTTTTCTTCGACGTCGATTTGCCTGCGATTTGTTCATAGAGATTTCAAGACGCGCGGCAATACAGCAAAGACATTACAATAGTTTTAACGGACATCACGATAGTATTTGTCGCTTCATCTGTGCGATCATTCGATCCTTCTAAACGACACATATCTCAAATGTTACACCAGCGTCTTTGCACTATGAAATTAATATTATTCGAAAAAAACAAGCGAATGAAACAAAGAAAAACGCCAGTTTTGCGAACGTAATATTATTTTTAATAATGGATGAACACTACAGCTGAGTTGTTTTGCCTTTGCTTTTTATTGATTATAAGTTATGATATGAAATGTAACATTGTTTTTTCAATGTTAGTCCCGAAGTTTAAAAAAAATCGCCACGGAAAGAAAGCAATGGAAAAATAGACAATTTGAATATTTTATTATCTAACACGAAGACTTTGAAGAGGGGTGAGTTGTTTTGCCGTGGCTTTTTATTGATTATTAGTTGGGATATGAAATGTAACCTTGTTTTTTCAGTGTCATAAAGGAATAAAGAAAAGGGCACGAAAGAAAGTAATGCAAAAAATAGACATTTTGGATAATTTATTATCCAAAATAAATTAATAATATAACACCAAGACGTTGAAGAGGGGTGAGTTGTTTTGCCTTTGCTTTATATTGATTATAACTTATGATATGAAAAGTAACGTTGTGTTACCAATGTTAGTTCTCGAAGAATAAAAAAATCGCCACGGAAAGAAAGCAATGGAAAAAATTGACAATTCGAATATTATATTATCAAACATGAAGACATTGAAGAGGGGTGAGTTGTTTTGCCTTAGCTTTTTATCGATTATTAGTTAAGACATGAAATGTAAAATAGTTTTTTCGGTGTTGGTCCGAAAGAAATTTTTAAAAATGCCACGGAAAGAAAGCAGTGAAACCATTAGACTAGTTGATCAGGACGAGGAGGGAGTCGTGAAAATTGCAATATCATCTGCAAACGAAAAGGAAAGCTACATCTAGAAAGGAAGGAGAGGCTGTTCGAAGTGCTAACTCGTGCAGCGTTCAAAAATAATAAAATGAGGTCCTATAAAATTACTTATACTTTGTGACTAAATAATTTTAAATGTGCCGGTCTGCTCGACTCGATACGAGGCCCACTCGAAGTCAGGCTAAACTAATAGTTCTGTGTCCAGTAGGCCGCACTTACACGTTACAAGATGACCACCATCTTGAAACGAAATAAAAAAAATAAAATCCTTATTTATATACGTCATTTTTAATGACTTCACAGAACATCCATGCCAAATTCGAAGAAAATAGAACGACGGTCGCTGGTGACTGCGTAAATTTTTTTTCTTCATATAAACAAAATTCCGAATGATCGAGTCGACACAGGACCTCGCTTCGCTAGGTCAAATATAATTTATTTTACCCGTAATGCATGCGATACTTAAGACCGCCTGAAAATCGGTTCAGCAGTTTTTGGGTTATTATAGCAAGCGACAAACGAACAAACAGACATACGTGAATGATGTTCTGGCTTACATACCTGACCAATACATGTTTATTGCTTCCTCGATAGATACCTTTGGGGATAATTTAGAAGTAATTATTTGATATCTATAGGTACAGCCATACATTAGCTCTATGCAAAAAATAATAGTTTCGGAGTTACTTAATCTTTTGTGTTTTTTTTTTAAAAAAACCTATTTTGTGACCTATTTCAGTGAAAAATAAAAAATAATAATGAAAAGCTTTTATTTTTATTTTCTTTTTATCATGGACATAGTGAAATAGTGGTAGGTACTTTAATGAAAAAAAATATATTAGACTTTGCCACAAAAAATAAATGCCAAGGAAACGAGTGGGTCGAGTGGCAAAATTAGAAAAGAAATTTGAGTTTTTGAAGTATTTTATCTTGACTTTTTAATACGACATGCTATGAGAAGATTACCGTAAAAACTACTCTATTTTATTGGGTTTCTAATGAGGTTATAATTTTTTACCTCTGCTTTCTTGTTTCACAAATATTGATAAAAATGCTATAACTTCACAAATAAGCCCGCCGATTTGTTTCAGCAAATAAAGCGTTATTATTAGGTACTATGTAGGTATGGTAATATCCGTAATATTCGATTTCATGGATAGAACACGATAGATGGCGCTGCGTACCTATTCAGTTTAAAATTCGTATACATACTTTTGGTAGTTGAAATCAAGATTAGTTTCTTTTAATTCCAATTCGAAAATATTGATCTATGATATAGTTAAGTACGATAAGTTACAATTGATCGCATCACCTATGCGTGCATTCGATCCTTCTAACTACTCTATATTCCAAGGTTTCACTGACGTCTTTATAATATGCCTCACTATGAAATCTACTTAAAATGTTACGAAATTCAAATTTAAAAAAAAGAAAGTCAAGGAAAAAATACACAATTTTTGCGAACGTTATAATTATTGCTATTCTAAATTATTTGTGAATATTTACATTTAAAATGGCTCCAATCAAAAATGTAAGATATTTTATTGTCAAACACGACGACCTCGTAAAGCGGTGAGTCCCTTTGCGTTTGCCTAAATGGATTACTAGTTACGATATGAAATCTAACCTTTTTGTCAATGTTAGTCCTGAAGGAATAAAAAAACCGCAACGGAAAGAAAGCAACGGACAAAATATGAGATTAGTTCGTCGTAACGAGAAAGGACAATTCGTGAAAATTGCTACATCATCTGCAAACGACAAGGAAAGCTACATCCCTAAAGGAAAGAGAGGACCGTCGAAGAAGTGCCGACCTGGCTCGCGGAGCTTTAAAAAATAGAATGAAATCCTAAAAATATACTTATTATTGTGACTAAATAAATGTATTGTACGAGTAGCTTAAATTGAGTTTTTCGATGATGTAGTAATTAAATTAAGTACCAACATACAAGTTACACTACCAATACCAAACAAAAGATAAATTTAAAAAATCGGCTGTCTGACGTCATATTCAATTTAAAAATCGAATTGCAACATACGAATTTCGTTAAACATAACGAATTCCTAGCGAGCGACACAAGGCAAAAAAGATTTAAATTTCGAACGTAGGTACGTCGCGCGATATATGCATGATGCCGCAAATTTACATATTTGATTCCCCTATGTATTTGTATGGCGGATATTAAATAATATTTGTGTCACTTATTATAGGACATATTTCAACCAAAATTTCACAGTGTAAGTTCGGCATAACGATGCACCTGCCTACCGAATTTCAAGTCTCTACGTCGAATATTTCGAGACTAATGTATGACCAGCGCGCCCTCTGGTGGACCGATTTCAAACACAATCTTTTCAACTCTTGCCAAGACCAAATCATGCCTGCTTGCCAAATTTCAGCTCAATTGGATGAAACGTTTGGACGCTATCGTGGAGGAATACACACAGACACACAGACAGACTTCAAAATGCTGGTAGCAAAATGTATACATGCCCGTCTTCGTCTTAATATTTTTTTGCGGGTTGACAATACTTAAGTAGGTAATACAGGATCGCAATAGGAGAGGTGTATATCTCCTTTGAACCTGCTGTTAGTTTTTCAATTCCGGATTAAAATAATTAAATCCGGATAACGTAACGACCGCCACTGCCGCGGCAGTGACGAAAATAATCATAAAATAATTAGAAGATCACACGACCACCGACCATTGTGCGTTGTTACTGCAGGGTTGCCAACTTGCTGATTTAATATTAGTTTATTTTATGTTTATTTTTCCAGATATTTGAACTAGTAACACTAAACGAAAAATCGATTTATTCTGTACTATCTCCATTCGAACTTTTAAGATTACTATGTACGTCTTTAATCAACTTATTTAAAGGAGGAGCCTGGTTTTAAAAGCCAAAAAAAAAATGAACTCGAAGAAATCTGATCATGAATCTTTTATACCAGTTTGAATAACATTTGAAAATGGAAATATTTAATAATACTAAAAAACTACTTTTGAGATATTGAATTGCAAATGTTTCCACCGCTGCCGATATGATGGTATCTGGATTAGCGAAATGTCGGTAAGAGCGAACGTAATTTTACCTGAAACAAAAAAAGTAAGCTAAGATAATAACTTTTATATATGTATTTTCTAGATGAAGTAAAAAATATAAAAAAGTTATAATTTTAAAAAAACTGGTAAACTGGTAAAAAAAACACTTTTTCTGTTTTTTTTTAGTTTATATAGAAGACAATTTAATAGGCTTTCATTTTTTTCTGGTACAACTTGATCCATTAACTCCATATTCTTTTTTTATCACCGGCGCAAAGCAGAAAATATGGTTTTGAGAAAAACGCGCTTAAAGTTTTCTTTCAAGAAAATCTGCAACTATCAGCTATTTCAGGGGTAAAAGATTCATGAATAGACTTTAACTTAAAGTAAAAAAAAACATGAACACATGGTTTATATTTTAAGTGCACCTTAAATAAAAAAACGTTGGCTTATTTATTTTATATCTTTCATTCTGCTAAACATAGAATTAAAAAACCACTCAAAAAAATATAAAATAATAGCGCTTTCGAAATAGCCACTAAAGTAACTAATGTCATTATACTATGTATTTTTTCAAATATTATCAAAATTACTGAAGAAAACTTCGTGCCTTTTGCCCCAACTTCGTGCCTTTTACACGACTGCCCAACAAAAAAGGAGTGTAATGTGTTTTCTGATTTTTTATTCCCCCATAACTTCTAAACGTCTTAGAAGTGAGTAGTATTGTTAGAATCGTTATGACATACCGAGTATCATAGGGCACCTTAGTTGTCCAAATATCAAGTAAGTAGTTGTCTAAATGTCCAAATCTTTATAAATTACCATAAATTACCGGATATGGCTGCCAGATGTCCCGCTACTCGACCCACTCAGATATCCAAACGGTCGAAAAGGTCGTTAAGCTTTACCTAGGTGTAATGAAAGGCGTTCGTCGGGACGTACCCCTCTGCCCATATTCCTCGCACCCTCTTCCCACAATGCCTTGTAACTCGAGAGTAAAGCTACTGGTTGGTATACTGTGGTATAATAGTCAACTATGCGTTAAATTCAACTATTTAAACATGATCTCACGATATTTCAAATTTTAAGAACAAAAAGCTAAATATGACTTACTAAAAACATCTCAACCGAAAAAATATGTGTGATTAGTCGTTAAAAGGTGGCAGCCTAAAATACTCGTACATTGTGAGCAGGCTGGACCACCAGTCGGCGACAGATCGAAGCAACGCCTACCGGACGTTTTTTTTCGACAAATCGGGCGACCGCGATTGGCTGCGGCGATTGTTCGCCTTAGGAGGGGCAGATCAGGAGAGCTATAATCCTTCGCACAAAACATAATAGGTAATTTATTGGTTCGCCAAAATATAGTAGGCATGTAAATCGAGTAGAAAAGGAAGGTAATAAAGTGGTGACTAATCTTTGTTATCTTAAGTACAAAATCATAAGGTCCGGTAGTTGTGCAAGAACTTGAAAGTACCTAGATGGAAGATAAATGTTATTTAGGAAACATGTTGCTTTGGTAGAGTATTGTTTCGGTTATTTTGACTCAACGACGCCGTTGTCTACCATAGATAGTAAATTCGTTGTTATCTTATTTATAATGTCAAACAACCGCGATAGTCTTCAATTTCATATTCTGCATTATTATTTAAATTTAAAAGTTATCACTGAAATACACATACCAGCACTATGCTAGACATAAAAGGTCTCTTAATTTTTTTTATTTTCAAGTAAGCGTTGGCCTAACCTTCGTTTTTCTAGAAAATGCTCAAGCCATACCGCGCCTTCGAAGACGTGAACTCTGCGATGGAAACCGTTTAGATAATGTGGAGGCAGTGCAGTTGAAGCATACCGACGAACATACCACAAAAGAACAACAACAACAAAAACTAGATAGAATGGGTGAAGAAGCAGCATCCCGAGGAGCCTGTATAGTGGGAGAACCGTGATTTGTGTAGCTAAAATGCAATCGAGTAGATATTTTATTTATTTATTTTATTTATACTTTATCCCATTTATTATAGTTACATATACTCGATTGAGTTCATTTTTTTAAACACATTTAAAAAAATACATATTATAAAAATCGCGAAAGGGCATTACTTGTCAGGATTACATCACCCCACTAGGTATACGCCTGTGTTGGGGTGATGGATACAAAGTTCTGTGGTATTTGCTGAGCCTGTACGCTTTGCCTGCTGTCCTTCTTCCGTCTCATAAAGAACAATACGTAATATAATTTAGCATAATATAATATAATATAACATAATATAATACAATATAATATAATATATTATAACATATAAAATAATGTATCATATTTATATATAATATAGTATAACATAATAAAATATAATACATTATAATTTATAATCTGTATATCTCTGTATATCCATAATTTACATCTGTATATCCTATAATTTGTGGTTAGAAATAAAATATTTTAATATATCATACTTTCGCATTCATCTCTAGTATAATTCGAGAGCCAATGAGACACCCGTCTCTTGAACTGGTTGTCGGTTATGTTTAAAATCTGTCCTGTGTACGAGTTTAATATATTATAGAGTTTAGGCCCGAGATATGCGTAGTGTCGTTGTCCGTATACAGTCCTCATTTTTGGTTGAATCTGTTTGTCTTTGTGTCTAGTGTTGTGTTTGTGCTCTGGTTTGTCTTTATCCGTGTTCCTCATGAGGTCCCTCCGATAGCGCACCAGAACAGCGCGCCAGCTATAACACTTACATTACCCGCATTGAGCGAATTCAGAGACGTTTTGTACCACACCTACAATTTAAAGTAAAAAAATTCTTTCCAGACTACACTAAACGTTGTCATAAATTTCACCTCTTACCTTTAGCCACAAGACGCCATATTGCAGATGTCGCCTACTTATTGAAGATAGCAAATGGCTCAGTTGAATGCCCGGATTTATTGGAGAAGGTTGGGTTGAGGGTCTCTGCTGATCCGATCAGAAGACCATGCACCCTGTTTATCCCCAGAGCTAACACCAATTACAGGCTAAACAGTTATCTATTGAGAGCAAGCCAAAGTTTCAATGATGTAGCTACCCAATATGACATTGACTTATTTAATATGTCAGTCCAGCAGCTCAAGAAGTTACTGGCTGACGCCTTCTTTGGCTAATCCTTTGTTCTATTTTGTTTAGTTTTTTCTTAGTCTACTTGTTTTTCTTTTTTTCTCCCCCTTTTATATATCTATTCATACATTTTTACTTGTGGAACCTTGTAATTGGCCTTATATACATATTAATTTGTAATAACCGTATACCTAGCTGTAAGATTCCTAAAATTAATAAAATAAAATAAAATAAAAATAAAATGTATAGTTGGCGTACGTCAAGTACTTTAAAGTCATGCCAATCACGGTTAATGCGATGATTACTAAAATGACTAAAAACAAGTAAATATATTAAAAAGAATAAGAAATACGACTTCCGTTACAAAAAGTAAACTATTGCATTTTTTCAATTATGGTCTTTAAAGAAATATTTTTGGTTTAAGTATTTATTGATATAGATAGATTTATATTTCCGGAATGTACTCAATCAGACCTTTCATTTGACATTAAACACGATATATTATGCTAATTTATTAACATTATTTTTTGACAAATGTATTTTTTGACATAACAAGTATTTTTTGACATTTGGACAGTTTAGGTAACTCGGGATGACTTTTATGAAGGATATATATATATACATAAATGTTCAGTAAATAAAATATATCATTAAAGAAATGTGTTTTTATTTCCATTTTTATTTTTTTTAATGATTACTGAAAGGGTTAAACACCAGCTATTTGATGAGTCTAATTTATTGGATGGTTCCGGAAAAGAGGGATGCTTCCGTCGCCAGTACCTACCTACTGATATACTCTATCTACTGATATACTATATGGCATGGACCTCATTTGTTTGACCACATATAATAAATATATATTTTTTCATGGAGAAGGATATAATTATATCCATTTTGTTGTAACACCACCAGATGGCGCTACAGCGCATCTACTTATATACCGCTCAACCGATCGCCATGAAAATTGGTAGACATAGACATTTGAACACGCTTATTATTTTCGTAATATTAACTTTATTGTAATCTTTATTGCTGAAGTACATCAACTTCTATAGTGCTCAACCGATCGCCATGAGAATTAATATTCATAAACATTTGAGCAAGCATAATATTTTCGCGCTATTCACTTTGCTGTGACTCGGCACTAGATGGCGCTGCAGCACATCAACTTATATACAGTTCAACCGATCGCCATGAAAATTGGTATACATTGGTTTTTGAGTACAGATATAACACGGGCAACACCGGGTAATACCACTAGTTATTTATGAAATAAATGAATGAATGAATGAAAATCTCTTTATTGCACAATAAAAATAAGGTACAATGGCGGTCTTATTGCTACATTACAATATCTTCCAGTGCTGCATGCTGGTGTGAAAAGAACACTAGGCAAAAATTATAGCTTTAAATTATAGCATATAATATGTGTGTGTAAATGTCAACGAACTGCTAAATTTTCTTTTCTACTTAATCAATTTGTCTGATGATGTTTCATAGCAAGATCCACTTGATTGGTATTATTTAATTAAATGCGTTTGATTAGTTTTAGGTGCGACTGTAACATTCCGATTTCGAAACCCTGTCTATGAACAATACGCTTGACAAATCGTCGTTGTTCGATCCCAACAGAGACTATATCCATTGTTCTCAGCAACATCCGGAGAAACTGTACTTATTTTAGTACTTACAATAAAAACTGTCAACCGCTCACTCTTGAGTTCGCGTCTCTTTTTCTTTGCGTCTAGAGAGTTTAGATGCGTTTGCTCGGCGAAGTTGATTTTCCCATAATTAATAAGCTCACAGTGGATAAGTTTACATACAAAGGAGTGAACGACGCTCTGCCAGGGATTCGAATGAGGCAGAATGCAGCTTTCCCATCACTCGGGTAGGGAACACCTCGCGGAGTACCTACCTACTGCCGAAACGAGTAGGGAAGGACTTTATCATGGAGTAATCGATTATAAGACTTTAGGCCTTTCAGGAAATCGTGGGCGCACTGTTAATCGTGTTTGGAGGACTTTAAGCAGCATGATTTCTCCCTAGCCGCAGTTAGGCTGTTAGAGCGGCTCTTGATATAGTAATTGACTTTAGGTGGCAGGTCTTCTTTTATATTTTAGTTAGGCTGGGATCTTGATCTGGATCTAGATTCATCTTGCTCTGAATCTGGAGCAATTGATCAATTTGAATGATATGCTTATTTCGATTATTTCAAAAATCAATATAAAGTCACCCCATTACAGTTTAACTATTCTACGCCCCGCTGCTCTGCCCAGAAAAAAAACCGCTTTTTCCCCCGAAATTATACTAACCACCACAGGTTTCTTTTTATTCGAAATAATAACCCAAGATATTAACAAGTCTAGTTTCACTAAACTCCAGGATGCGGTGATAATTAGCCAGAATTTTAGGTAAGGTAGAAAAATATGCTGATTACGAAACAGGACTCTTACCGAGCGCATTAATGGCAACATAACGATTATGGCCTATTTTGATCATTATAAAGGAAACAATATATCTTATTTGTATTATATCAAATATATTGTGTATTACATCGAATGAACGCCCCTCTGCTTGTGGAATATAGTTTCAAAGTCATCAAGAAGAAAACTCTGGCTATTTGGAAGATATTTTCAAATCAGTGGTTAATTGTAGACTTTTTTAATGTGTAGCTACCAGAAAATTCATCATGAGTTAAGGCGCAAATGAAATAAAGTACATAGTCTCGAAACATATTTTGAGAAATATATGTCGACAATAGTATTTTGAGAAATACATTCTTAATGACATATATAACACCATATAAATAGTGTTTATGAAGTCGAAGTCCAAATGGAAAGTGAAGATTGTGGAGGTTAAAAGATGCAAAAAAAGATCTATATAGGTCTATATAAAGACATTTAAGTATATAATAATTATGTTTTTCATTGCGTGCCAATTTGAGGAACTTTTTGTTTTATTTTGTCAAAAGCTGAAGCATTTTGTTTATTATTTTTTTTAATAGCGTTAACAGATGACTAGTTATTTTTAAAAAAAACTTTGACAAAATGATTTGCAGTCAGAGTGTGGTTTATTTTGTTGGATTTTTATTCGAAAATAATCAATCTTACCAGATATTTGTTCAATGAACAAATATCCACCAAAAAAATACCCTACAAGAAGTTGACCTGCAATTGCAAAAACTTCAGGTATTGTTGTGATTGCTTAAAAAAATATAGGTACACCTTCACGCAATAACTCCGATGTTATGACCAAATACACTAATAATGTGACCATAATGATTACGCATTTTTCACGAACATTTATTAAATACTGTTACAGTGAAGCATTTTTTTAATTTAAAATTGGCTTTTGGTTACTTCTTGTTCAATATAGCATTTTACAATAAATTTCTACATGGTTAACGCTTCAGCGAGGTGAATGGGGGCCAATCGAGAGGTTTTAAGCGAATTAGATCATTTTGTCCACACGGACTCGGGATTTGCGAAACAGACAAACAGATTCTTCCCACAGTCTATCGATCCTCGGGCCCTTTATCTGTATAGTATTTCTGAGCGCATGTATTCGTCAGACTTATGGCGATCCTGTGACATAATAAAAATCTTCGCTTTTTCCTGACACTCTTCAGGTTAAATGAAATAAATATATAAGTGTACAATAACAATTATATTTTGTGGATAATTATGATAAAATAAAAAATTAAGCTGATACAGAAATTAGAAGATACATATTTTTGTAATAGTATACAACATAAAATGACCGGTAGATTTATGATACCTGCCATAGTTATTTGCGAGATAAAGGTTGAGTTATAGCGACTACTGAGTCTGTTATGATTCTGCCCAGCACAGTATCGTAGATATCGGAGAAGCAAAAGCACAACACAGTCACGCGATAATACTCGTATTGCCTTCTCAATGCGGCGGAGTACCAGTTGCCTTAACTCCTTTAACAGGACATGAACAAACGGAAGTATGCAAAGCACTCCTTGTTACTGACAAGATCAAGGTACCAAACGGGAAATCTATCGGACGCATCCAGCTGTTCCTTTCTGACCACCGAGTGTAGCAAATGGTTCCGTGTAGCTTGGGCCATAAGATCCATCGCGTTTTCGGGTCGGTCTAACTCACGATTCAGCTCCTATTCAGTAGCCTCCTTGAGTGAAAGACTACCCCGGGAAGGACTCTCGCGTCTTAGGCCTCATGGCTTGTGGATCTGATGCGCACCACGCGGAGACAGCCAATCGGCATGTGCACTCTGACTAATTACTGGAGGAATCGGGAGACTATCGAAATATACTGTTTACTAAGCAGCGGGAGTGGATGTTGACCCGTCGTCAACCACTCTTGAAACGACCAATTGGATCATGAATTCAGAGCCGGGCTAAAGATGCCAATGGTCCGCGATATATTCAAACTGAATCGCCGCTGAATGTAGGACAGGTAGAGTTGGCCTCTGACGGACATGTTGGCTTAGCTGGACAGTAGGTTTGTATTCTTCTCTAAGTCGTCTACACCCACCTCACGGTAGATAGAATGATCAATATCGTTTAAACTTCCTCAGGTGACGGGTTCGCTCGTTGTAGTTGACACCTCGAAGTGAGCACCGAGAGCTAAGTACACGATTAGATAATATGCTCAATGTGCCAGATATTTCAAGTTCAACAATCGACTGAGCGCGCACGTTATCCGATGACTCGATTGTGGATCCGTGTAAAAGTGTAAAAGCGTGAGTGTAAAAGTCGGCATCGGCGGCGATATACATGTCGCCGTTCGCCCCCATTGTCTTGATGTGGTCGGTTCGAGTGCAAATTGGCCCGGGCGCTGGGTTCAGCTCCCACGACCCCGCACGGGCCAGGCTCCGTTAACTCATGCGCTCCCGGGAGATAAATCACTAGGGAAACGACGCAGAGCACGCAGACGCCGCGCTAGGGATGTCCACGACGCGATACAATCGAGAGCGATTCCACGGCAGGAAAGGTCGTGCTAGGTACGGTCATGCTGATCAATCATCCAACCTTTCGCTGCTAGTTGAATATGAACTAGTTTTCTACTAATCAATCAAGTATGAGACCTTTGCATAAAATCGAAGTCTATCGCGGTTGTTTGACAACATAAACAAGATAAAAACGATTTTACCGCTTGAAGTTTGTAGCACCAGATGTTTCGGCGATGTTGCAACCGCAGTTGTCCAGGGTAGACTGAAGTGCTGTCATCGTCATCCGTTGTTCTGCGGGTAGGCGGAAAACTGCTGCTGTTACTGTGTAGATTATATAATAGGTGGTGGGGCGGCCGGTTCGGCTCGCCAAATTTTAGAATCCACCGTGCACAAAACACTCACTGTGTCTTGTGATACGTCTTTGCGTTCGGCTTTGGGCATTGAGAACATCTTAAGAAGAGCATATAGCGGCGTATTTGGTTGTATATAGCGGCGATAATATAGCGGACGTATCACGTACGTTCGTATAGGTAGAGCGGTTAAACTTTAAACATCCCATATCAGAACTGCATTGCCTATTATAGCTCTCCTGATGACTTTACTTTTTTTTTTATTTAAAACATACATCATAAGAATAATACAATATAAACATAACATCTAACGATAGCAAAACAAATTATAATTTAAATTATTTTCAACATCTTAATAAGGAATACAAAATATGCTTTATAATACAAAGAAAACAAAAAAGAATTTTATATTTAGAAGTAAGTTCGCTATGTTTGTGTATGAGGATGTAGGTTTATGGGTGTTGGTGTGTGTTGTGTGACAGAGAATGTGCGTGTGTGTATATCTGTAGGGTGTATGTGCATATGAGTGCATGTGGAAATGCAGGATGCTAACTCAAACCAATCTAATATCCAGATTTATACGTACCTCCTTAACCCTTCGAGTAGCGGCATAATTTCATGTCAGACCGCGGCAATTTAGTGGAATTTCTTGCAATATCGCCGCGCTCAATAAAAAGTACTATAACTATGGAACTACTATAGCTATCATATAAATAACATATAAACAATTAGATAAATATAAATAAATATGAGAAAGTCGAAAAAGTGAAAAAAAAAACACGGCATTTCTAACTTGTACTTGTCCTACTGAAAAATACGGAACCCTATTTAGAAATTGTAACTACTATCGTGATATTTAGTAGATTCTTTATCAAAGGTAATATTTCGTTTCGCTTATTTACATACAAAAATATTTAGATATTAACTCATAAAACCAACCAAAATTTTGATGATTTCTCGATAAAAAAAATGATGATGTTTGACAATGGAATTTTACCAGAAATATCCGCGAAATGACGCGCGAAATTATTCTAACGACCGTCTATGTATCTATGGTTATAATGAGATATTTGGTATTGATTTTAGGGTGCGTTCGAAATAGAAAATAATATTACTGTGCGCTCCGGGAGCAAGCCGCCAATATTGGTCATTACGTAGTCAATGGTGTTCTGATGTGCAACCAAATTTGGTCGTTACGCAGCCGAAGGGTACAGCCCGACTATTGTCATGGTTTGGTTTGGGGGCTAACGGGCCCATGATGAGTTGGCCACGATGACTCATGTGTTCAGGGTCGGTCACACTCACGGGTCAACACCCATCCGACGGCCTCCCCGCATGGGGTGCGAATCCTGGGTAGGACACTGGGTCAACCAGTCTCCCCTGGGAATCAAACCTCTGGCGCCCCTGGACGGTCTGCACACCGTGCGGCGCAAGCCAATCGATTGTGCTCTCCGACTAACAGTCGGGGGAGTCTGGGAACTGTATTGTTTCCTATAGAGCGGGGGTGGTTGCGTACCTTATGGCGACTGCTCTTGAATTGACCATTGGCCATCCGATCCCAAGTAAGAGGCGGGCAAAGGACGCCTTGGTCCGCGATAGATTCGGTTGCACTCCGTTTCACCGCTTCATAAGGGAGAGGACCGCGCAAGCGACCTCGAACTCGGAACCAATCGAGAGACCGGAGAAATCTGGTCACAATTGGAAGTGAGGGCGCGAGTATCTCGAGCCCGCCGGGTTTATTCCTGGCTAACTCGCGGTAAGGCGTTGGACTCTCACGGGTTGTGACGTAGCTGGACGTAGAATTGTACTGTCCAAAGTCTTCTACGTTCACTGCAGGGCGACAGAACGACTAATCGGTAAAACGTCCTGTGGTGATGGGCTCGCCCGTTGTAGTCGACACCGCAAGATATTGTCATGGTTAAATATGTTAATTTCGTTAAAGCCTTAATTGTGTGCATGCCTAGCACGTAGCAATAACGAATTGGCACTATGACAATTTACGACTACTTTTGGGTTATCGTTGGTATCAAAGGCATTTTATGAAGTTGCATTATAAATATAAGACCGAGCATTGCCACCCGACACACTCGTAGTGAACCTAATATCCGTGTTACCAAATGTTGTCAAAAGTTTTGCCTTTTTGTTTAGCGTCGCTCAACCCGCATGCAATGCTCGCAGTGCTGTTTCGACAAAATGGTTACGTAAACAAATTACAGAAGCGATATCGCCTGTGCAGCTGTTTAGGTTGTGAATCATTACACCGTGGAAACAGCGATTACTACTTACTGTGCGGGTCACGTTCAGCCGACTTTCAAGTTTATTTCTGATAACATATTTTAAAACCGATGCAATAGAAGCAATAAGCATCGCGGTGACTCACTGAATGTGTTAAAAAATATATGTTCTAAATGCACTAACAAATAAAAGCGGTCAAGTGCGATTTTGACTCAAGCGCCGGCGGTTCCGTGCCTTTTAAAAAACAGAATCATACTTTCCGAAGAGACGCCTAATAATTATACTACGTCTAAATTTCTTGTGTTACAAAAGACAATAACCATAAATCATGTTTCCAAAAGTTAAACAAATTAAATCTTCAATATTTCATTCTTTATCTAGCTTTTTATATAGTAAATGTCCGCTTTAGAACAGGCTATCGTTTAGTTAGGTGACTTTAAAATAGTTATCAGTTTTTTTAATGCTGTATATTTATCTATGACATTTAAATTGAGCACGTTTTCCATTTTACTGTAGATTATTGAAATTTAAAATAAAATAAACAAATTGCGTGTACTATTTTTAAATTTATGAAAAGGAAAATATGCATGTTATTATGTTGAAAATATACATGAATCTTTAAATATAACCAAAAATTAAAAAAAAATAGGTTACCGATTTAGGTAAGTTAAGTAGGTAATTTACCAGACGAAGGAAGAAAGATGTGGGAATGAACGGGGGATAGCTTAAAATGAATGAGTGAGTAGTATATAACCTGTATAATAATAATGAGACTTATATAATTATATTTACCTACATATAACACATTAGTTAATACATGTATTATGTATTATAATATATAAGACTAAGTATTATTGAACAATAACAATATAGACATAAGTATAATATGACCTGGATTTCATATAAGAGAATATGAGTAGAAAGTATACATATAGAAAATATAAATTTTATTAAAATTTTGGAAAGAGTGGATCGGTGTAGATATTCTAGGACGAGTAGATATGACCATAGGTTATCGACGAATTGATTTTGAATATTGGGCTGTTAAGGTTTAATTTTGGCATGACGACATGGCGCTGCAGCCAACTTTTACACCGTTCAACCAATCGCCGTGAAGATTGGTAGACATGGGTATTTGAGCCCAGATAATAGTTTCGTGCTATCCACGTTGTTGTAACTTGCCACTAGATGTTGCTGCAGCAGGTCAACTTCTATAGCGTTCAACCGATCGCTATGAAAATTTTATAAATTCGACAGTGGAAGGAAACCAAAAATTGGGGGGGCGGGGGGGCGGGGGAGGGGGGATAAAAGGAGGAGTGGGAGGGGGAAGAAAACAGATTCCTGAGCATCGCCGGGTAACATTTCACTAGTATAGTATAAATGCCATTTCTAATAATATGAGGATTATTTTGGAGTATGGCGTATTATTATATATAGCCTGAAATAACAACTGGTTACAAAATGAACCTATATTGTGTATGTATGATATTGTTCTAGTTACTGTTACTATTGAATATCATTATATTTCAAGGGACCGTTTAAGGCCCCGAGGCTTCAGAAGGGTAAATAAGCAACTATTGCGTTTTAACAAGAAATAATCAGTATAAGTGAATGGTTATGTCTTTTACTAAGGCGCTTCTACTATCGCGATCAGCCAGTGCGTGGTAGTATGAGATTCAGATGTATAATTTATATTATACAGATGTATAATTTTCATTTATATTTCGCATAGCCTTGTAATAATAAATAACTTATAGAGATGGCGTGTTTCAAATGTTGTATGCGTAAGCTGCATTTTATATTTAAAAAGCAACATCGCACTTCTACGTAAATTATAATATTCCGTGTTTTATGCTATCAATATTCTATTTTAAGAAAGATTACAAGATCTATAAATGGCGTCAGAGGTGAGTTTTGTCGCAATCAATGACGTAATTATTTAATTGAATTCTGATAAAAAATTGGAGACTATGTATAAAAACCTTACAAAGTTTATGAAGAATTATTAAAACAGCCGATGTTATTTGTTTTAACATATTCGTTTATTGTGTGCGAAATAAATAAAACGCTATTGTTTAGTGTTTGCGAAATAAAGAAAAAAAAGATTGCTGCTTCTCATTGTAAGCCTGCAGCAACCACCTGAAAAACGAATAAGTCTTGCAAACTATATATTTGCTATATATGCAGCCATATTTACCTCTATGCGAAAATCAATAGTTTCGGAGTTATTTTATTATGTACATGTGTTTTTTTTTCAGAAACCTACTCCATGACCTGTTTTAGTGAAAACAAAAATAATATTTTTTTTCCTGTATGTTTGTACGTTTGAACGTGTTCGTTAAGATTTGACCAACTTGTTCGTGTTTCGTTCTTTACATATAATAACAATTAGTATAACATTTAGAGTTGAAACATTTTTAATATTACGACTACCTTTTATTTAGATAATGCGATTTGTTGTTTTGGAATTTCTGCATTTATTAAACACGTTTTTGGTTATGTCTAAGGACTTTATTTGAATTAAAAATAATATCAACATTTTACTAGCTTGCATCTTACAAATGAAATAAAATTATTTATTGTGCCAAAAGTCTAAATTACAAATACAAAACAACAAAACCTAACCTAACTGGATCGCACGAAACGTCCGCACTAAGGTAGGCTCATATGGGTATATTGGAATACTATCTTTTAATAAAATAAAACTAATGACTAAAAAATTACATGAAACCAATTTAAAATGAGCAAGACCACGATAATATACTTAATTAAAATATGAAATTGGATAAATTGTTTGACATTATAAATAAGATAAAAACGAATTTACCGCGTACTGATGGAACTCATCAACGCTGTTGAAAACGTTCAGCGAGAAAAATCGGCGATCTGCGAGCACACATTGGATAGCGGAACTAACTACTAGGTGCAATTTCAAAATCCTATTTTGCTATCCAAAGAACAATTTTATTTTCCCCGTATTATCCGGGAAGCCATTGAAATAAGAAGAACTTCAATAGACTTGACTCACAGTAGAATCACATAAGGGGCCGTCCACATATTGCGTAATCACGTTTTTCGGATTTTCGAGCCCCCCCTCCCCATGTCGCGACAGATGTAATCAGCGGGCTGACGCCCCCCCCCCCCGAAGAAAACGTAATCAACGAAAACTTAACAGAATATCCAAGGAAACGTTGGAAACAATATCAAATTATTAACAATGACATTAATTAAAGGACGTATGTAAATAGCTTGGCACCGACATCGGTTAGGAGACACTATCCAATATACGCGCGTGCGGGTGGTATTTTCGGCGCCGCACAGCGGTATCCGTGCAGGTTTAGACCAAAAAAAATGTTATGCGGTTGCCAAAGTTGATTATGTAATCAGGACGGGCACCCCCTACTCCCCCACGTAATCAAGCGTAAGCCTCAGTTCCAACCCCCCCCCCTTCGATGATTACGTAATACGTGGACGGCCCCTAAGTATACAAATAAGAAATAAATTTTAAACTATCGAATTCTATAGAAGTATTTACTGAAATCAGATTTCAAACAAAAGACAATGTCAATAATAAATAAAAATTAAAATAAACCTAAAAGGTACGAATGATAATAATAATAAAAATCAATCTATTATAACAGCTTCATACCTAAAAATACAAAATATGTATAACTATGAGGTATAAAAATATCCCACGATAGATATATCTAAAATAACAGTTAAACTTAGAAATCGTGCAGCCTGATCCCAGACTACACAGATGGCAATTTGCGGCCGTTTTCCGCGAGTAACAGTCCCATCCATCCCTCCATCTCCTCTATCGGGAGCTTCTAAGTGCCTACCGCCATTATAGTGATCGATGACGCTTCTGTGTGTTTATATAATTAATTGTGATTTATCGTCTTGAAATATTATAATACTGAGAATCGAGTGATTGCAGCTTTGTCGCCGAATGACGGTTATATAGAGAATAGCTAGGTTTGTCCCAAAGAAGAACCAAGTAACTGTAATGATTATTATGTATGTATTACATTATAAATATAGTATTATGTAGGTATATCCAGAGTGAGTTTTTTTATTAGTGACATCCTTGTAGTGGGTGAATCAGCACAACAAAATAAGCAACTTATAAGTCAAATAAAAAAAATTGTTTTTTTGGGGTTTTAAAATATTTTTTTATTCTGAAAAATGGTATTAAAAGCGATAAGTGGTTATATCTAGTAGCAGGTAAAAATCGCAAATATTGTTTATTAGCGATATTTTACCTATTGATAGATGGTGCAGCGCGCTCAAACTTTTCTTCAATAAATATAATTTACAAATTTGACAAAAAAAAAAACTTTGATTTTTTTTTATTTTTTTTTAATTTCAAGTTGTTTATTTCGTCGTACTGATTCACTCACTACAAGAATGTCACTAATTACAACTCACCCTGTCTATATATTACTTACACTATTTATATATTACCTATACTTTTATTTTTTCTAATTATGTTACCTTATTATTCACGACCCTTAGAGCACATCTATTCAACCTTCGCTTGACCGAGAGCAAGGACTGCCGAATATGTGGCGAAGAACCTGAAGACAGCATACACATCGTCGGTCGCTGCCCAGGCCTCGCCGCAAAAAGACACAGTTTACTGGGACGAGCCTTTCTCGAACCCAGCGATCTGCCCAACTTGAAGGTCAGTGATCTACTAAGAAGTACTGGGCTACTAGCTGACCACTGACCTAACCACAAAGTGGTAGTTACAAAATATCTTATAGATCTAGGTGACATCAAGCGCTGGAAACAAGCCCCCCACTTCGTTTACTGCTACTACTACTACCTTATTATTCATAATACATTATGATATTATTTTATCAATGTTATGTATATTTTACAAATCTTTTATTGTAATTAGTTAAATACATCTATTAAAATTGTGTTATGGCTTTTCTATCCATTTCCCCAAATATTAGCTTTAGCGTCCCGTTTAATTGTAAAAACTTTTTATTGGCCTTAGATTTAAATAATATGTGTTAGTAATAAGTATAAAACGCTGTCAGTTTCCTGAAAAAAAAATGATAATAAAAAGTGGATGCTAGATCGTAGGTAGTTAGGGTTGCCGGGTGCCGGGTGTTTTAAAGAAACGGATAGTGACGATAGATAATAAGAGGAATTTACTCTTCCATTCTCTTGAAGCAATATTAGTTTAAGTAGGTGCATGATATTACAATGTTAAAATATTTTCTATGTTTTAAGAAAAACAGTGTAAACACGTATTATACTAAAAGGCGATTTCTTTTATCTATTCATAAATTTCCTATTACGGTTAAACTTCTTTTGAAAAGACATTGAATAATTACTGGATTTTCTAAGAAAATTTGGTGCAAATTTAATTTGAAAAAAAATACGTAACATAATAATGGATTACCCACGACTGTGGAAAAAGTTTCTCGAGTGTGCCGATTCTTCATAAAAATGTTAGCAGTTGTGCACCCGTTAAATGTGTGCCATTTAGTGCTATAGGTATTTTTTGTGGCACGCGGACATCGAGTTATTACTTAGTTGTATCAATCTAATATCTGTATGAAAAATTGGCAAAAGATATGTACTTTACAATATAATGCTTACAATACAATACTTTATAATATAATGGTTCGAATTAACGATAGGTCATTCCGGCTTCTAGTTGGAGCCCATTCCGGAGCCCGTTTCATTAGCAAAGAGCAGATCCGGAAGAGCGGGTTCTACTCAGAATTTAAAACCCGACAAATATCGCACAAACTAGCCATTCCATTCCGGTTCCGAGGAGCCAGCTACTCCTTCGGAACCGACGAGTCGTTCCGTTCCGAAGAGCCGGCCTCTTTCTTTGGCTCCGACATTCCACCGCACCGAGGCGTCATTCCACTACGAGAATCCAGGTGCTTTCAAAATGAGCCATCGCTAGCCGCTCAGAGACTAGCTGTGAGTCGTTTATTTCGGTGACGCATTCGGTTATTTTGTAAGACGTTTCCTCCGGAATCGGTCATTCTTATTTTCAATTCATTCTGCGCCCGGGCCCAAGAGCAAGCGGCCGCGGACACTATGAGTATTCCCGACTGATAACCGATATTAGATTAGATAATAGATAATAATATTAGATAACAAGTAAATATATTAAAAAGAATAAAAGACACGACTGCCGTTACAGAAACTGAACTATTGTATTTATAATTATTTTTATTATGGGTTTTTATGAAATATTTGTGGTATATGTATTTATCCATTTATATACATACATGTATATTTCTGGAATATACTCAATCACACCTTTAATTTGACACTAAAGACGATATATTTATGTTAATTTATTGACATTTGGATAGTTAACTTACTTGATATTTGGATAGTTAACATACTCTACGACACTCGGGATGACATAATTCTAGAAATACCACTCACTTCCAAGTCAGTTCACGCGTTTAGATATAATGGTGGAATAAAGAAACGGAAAACATGCATAGATGAACCCCTGAACCTCTTTTTTTGTTGGGCAGTCGTGTAAAAACTCGGAGTGCACATTATATTTAAGAGGAGAAAGCGGATTTCTTCTGGGTAGAGGAGTGGGGTTCAGAACCCGGGTGCACATGGAATGACCCATCATTAGTTCGAACGCCACTCGAACAGACCTTCAAATTACAGTCGGCTTCAAGCCAAGAAGTACGTAGCTACGTAGTCTAAAAATGTACAGATATGCGGTTCATTAAGTGGTGTATATAGAAGAGCATTTCGGTCTATCCTGGGCTTTGGTTTCCAATTGAGTAGTACAAATATATTTACAATTATTTAACCACAGAATAAAGCCATCACAGTTTTGGTCGTGCCACTTTTCGATAACTATGAGGTTTACCATAAAGAAAGTCTTTTAATGCCTGTTTATTACACTACTTCCCAACAAAAAAGGAGTGTATATGTTCAGGTTTCATCTAGGTATGCTTTCCGTTTCTTTATCCCACAATAACTTCTAAATGCTTGAACCAATTTAGAAGTGTGTAGTATTGTCAGAATCATTATGTCATCGCGAGTGTCGTAGTGTAAATGTCCAAATGTCAATAAATTAATATAAATATATCGTGTTTAGTGTCAAATGAAAGGTCTAATTCAGTACATTCCGTAAATATAGGTACATATACTATATATATGTATAAATACATAATCCACAAACGTGCCAACAAAAATGTAATAAAAATAATAAATACAATAGTTCACTTTCTGTAACGGCAGTCTTTTTAATTTTTAATATCTACTTGTTTCCACCATTTCCATTCCCTAAACCTTCCTAGACTAAGACTAGTATGTGTACTAGTATGTGTAAACCTTCTGTAACTGTAAACTTTTGTATAACTCTGTCTAACTTCTGTGTAACTCTGTAACGGTAAATTTCTGTAACTGTAATGTATATTATGTAAACTAGTATGTGTAAACCTTCCTAGACTAAGGCTAGTAAGACTAATATGTGTACATCATTATACAGATTATACGGTCTATGGCCCTTTCAGGGATACGTGCCGAGGCTTACGAATTTATTGACAGATTAAAATATATAGGGACTATTAGCAAATAATGAAGCTGGGTTTACTCTTTTAATGTAAGTAGTATTTGGTTTTCTTCTGATTATTCTTCAAATTCATACATTTTGCTGCTCTGAAAAGGCTACCATCAGAGCTTGTGAAAGGTGTACAATTTCCATTTTATTAAAATTAACAACCTTACAGACTACCCACAATGATATAAATATCATCAGCGCACGGCAGAAGTTCTACAAACTCTTAGAATATATTTATTATTTTTTATTTAATAAATAATTTCTATAAAACATTTGCTACAAAAATAAAAAAAAACCGAATGGCAAAAACTTAACCTTTTGCTTAATTGATTCTGTCACCCAACTGCGACTAACCCGTTTTAGGGCGGAGAGGGCTCTAACATAATAATACCTACAATACAATAAATTCATTTATTGTAGTAAAATGCTCATACAACTAAATTGCCCCCTTCGGCTATGTAACGACCAAATTTGGTTGCACATCAGAATACCGTTGACTACGTAACGACCAATATTGGCGGCTTGCTCCCGGAGCGCACAGAAATATTATTTTGTAATTCGAACGCATCCTAAAATCCATACCAAATATCTCATTATTACCATAGATACATAGACGGCCACTAGAATAATTTCGCGGATATTTCTGGTAAAATTCCATTGTCAAATCATCAAAATTTTTATTGGTGCTTATAATATTGGTGCTATATAATTTTTATGAGCTAATATCTAAATATTTTTGTATGTAATTAAGCAAAACAAAATATTACCCTTGATAGAGAATCTAATAAAGATCACGATAGTATTTACAATTTCTAAATAAGGTTCCGTATTTTTCCGTAAGACAAGTACAAGTTAGAAATGCCGAGTTTTTTTCACTTTTTCGACTTTCTCATAATTACCTAATGGTTTTAGAAAATGAGATTTCAATATTCTATATACGAATTTCAATGCGATCATTGCTTTTATGATTGCGATTATTGCTTTCATTATTCTTTTTACGATTGCTACAGCAGTTCCATAGTTGTAGTACTTTTTGTCGAGCGCGGCGATATTGCATAAAATTATGCCGCTACTCGAAGGGTTAAAATGTGTATGTAGTTTTAACGCGAAAGTTACTTAATGCCAACTTGAAGAATACTTATGCATGCCAAGGCATCTCCCTGTCACAGCCCATTGAAAGTGTAAATTTCACTAATGAATGCCAATAAAATTTTGAGCGGGCGGATAACATAATGGGCATATCTGTGCATTTTTCAAAGACGTAGAGATGACTACATCACTGTTCTTTAAAGCGTGAATGCACTGAGAAAAATATTGGAATAATTTACCTATGCATTGAGAAAAATATTGAATTGACTACCAAACATTACCATTTGGTTATTACGGTTTTATACACAATAACGATGTTTTAATCGTAATTTTGTTGAATCACAAGAAATTTTCTTGAAATTCTATTATTCGATTATATTTATCAACATTTTCCTTACGGTTAATACGGAAATAACAGTATACTGTAGTTTCAACTCGATTTATGTGTCCGACTATAACCGTATGTATACTACTACACGCTGTCATGTTAGAAGCTAGCTCCCAAGGTCGCGGCGTTTTTGGGGTGCGATGGAGGTCTACCTCCCCGTGTGCACGTTTTTATCTCGCTCTGGCCCAGACTATTCCTAAAAGTCTAGGATGGGAAAGTAGTGAGTGGGCGTGCCGGTGCACCCTGGAAACTCCGGTCAGCTACAACAGGGAGAGATCTCTGAAGTTGATGACTTGGAGGCCAAAAGACCTCCACCCCAAGCTAAGGTGTTACCCGTACCGTGCCGACGGCTGCGTGGCTGAGGGAGAGCTCAGTCTCTAACGGTGGCTTTCCGAAACCGGGGCGAATCGGGAAGTAGAAATGCCCTTTGACCGATAACAGGCTCTGTCGGTTTTTGACGACCCTTTCCTGACTACTCGTGGGAACAAATATGGACTTAAAAGAAAATAAAAATTCCCCTCTAAATTTCGACCAGGACGGTACCGTCCGGGAAGGAAACAGTTCGGAGCCATGGAGCACGACTCAAACCGACTCTTTGCCCGAAAAAATCTCAGCTGTCGCAGGGACAAGTAAAGGTGCAGACAGAATAGGAAACGACTCTGCTATGCCCAAAGAAAAGGACCAAGACACTGAGACACACGAGAAGCACAGGACAAAGTTGTCCGGTGCTGCTCGAAAACGTTTCAGGATGCTGAGGGCAGCAAACGTGAGTGCTAGAGAAGCCTCGGTAGCATGCCTCAGGCCCTGGAAAGATATTAAGAGCCTGACCCATCAGAGCACTCCCATATCTGATGACCAAAGGGCGTCCAAACGCACACGGTCGGAGGAGGAGTCGCCAAGGGAAAACTCAAAAAAGGCTCCTAAGATATACCCAGAAGAAGGCATCAAGCCAAACTTCAGGGAGGTGGTGGGTTCTTCACGTGTGGGAATAAAAAATGAAAGCCCGATGGAAGAAAACCAAATGCATTTGGTGCACCGCTCGCTACTGACCCTGATTAAAAACATCACTGTCAGAGGCTCGGGCCCAAAATTTCTGGGTTTCACTCACAGGCCTGGCTGGGTCCTGATCACATGTGAAAATCAGAAGAGCCAGGATTGGCTTGTGGGAGTAATCCCAAACCTCAAACCATGGCCCGAGGCAAAGCTGTCTATCATGACGGAAAGCGAAATGCCCAAGCCACTAGTTTGCACAACGTTCTTCCCCAGCAGCGAGGTGGCGAACATAAAGGACGCCCTAAGTCTGCTGACAAACCAGAACGAAGGCATATCTCCAGAATACTGGAAAATACTCAACAGCAGGGAGGAAAAGAATGGACACCACGTGACCTTCTCAATTGACGAGCCCTCTTTGGAGACCCTTCGGAAAACCGACTACAGGGCCACCCTTGGTTTTGGAAAGATTTCTTTGAAAATCAGGGGTGAGCCCACGAATCCCCCAGGAAACAGGGCTATCCCGTCCTACTCCAACAAAGGTAGACAAACGCCTGCTCCCATACAGCGAAAGAAAGAGCCGGCAAATCGGCCTTCTCCTGCTGACGAGAGTACAGGAGCGCCTAAAAAGGGGGAAAAACCCGGGAATGAGCAAGGCACATCCCAATCCAAACATGGACGGTCTCGTCCTCCATTGGAGAGGGAAAAGCCTGCGACAGAGCCCACAACCCCTATGGATCACTGATGGCGAACATAGGCAACTCTACGAGGATTCTCCAGATCAACCTCCACCACGCCATTGCCGCCAGCGCAGTGACGGAGTGTTGCTTCACCAAAGGAGAAATCGACATCGCCCTCGTACAAGAACCCTGGGTAAATAACTTAACTATCCAGGGCTTAAACGCTGCGGGTAGAATCCTCTCGTACCCGGGAGGGAAAAAACCCAGAGCATGCATAGTGTTCAAGAAAAACATTAACTTCCTGCCTGTTACAGAGCTATGTACTAATGACCTGTCAGCAGCGTATATAAATCTCAAAGGATGGAATGGATCCAGAGTCATCTTATGCTCAGCCTATCTATCTGGAGAGAAACAAAATCCAACCGAAGAGCTGGCAAACCTGGTGGAGTACGCCCGTACCCAAAAGGCTGAGTTACTGGTTGGATGTGATGCAAACGCACACCACACCGCGTGGGGGAGCTCAGACATCAACAATAGAGGTGAGTTACTTAATGATTTTATCACAACCAACTGCCTATGCCTATTAAACAAAGGCTGCATGCCGACCTTTGTGACAAGTGCAAGACAGGAAGTTTTAGACATTACTTTTGCCTCTAAAAATCTAGCCAGACACATAAAAAACTGGCATGTCAGGGATGACACTTCAATGTCTGATCACAGACAAATAACCTTTAAACTACTAAACACCGTAGACTCTCAAACCACAACTTTCAGGAATCCTAAAGCCACCGACTGGGACGCTTACCGTACCACACTAAGGCTTAACCTTGAAACAATACAAAAAAATATAAAAACACGCGAGAGTCTAGAATTGGCCGTGGCGGATACCACAAAAGGCATTATAAACGCCTATGAGGAAAGCTGCCCACTCAAGACAAAGACCTCCAAAAGAAAAGTTCCATGGTGGAACCCGAAGTTGGACAAACTACGGAAGGAAACCCGGAAACTATTTAATAAGGCTAAACAAACTCTCAAATGGGAGGAATACAAAAAAGCCTTAACCGAGTACAACAAAGAAATTAGGAGAGCCAAAAGAGCAACATGGAAAAGCTTCTGCGAGGACATAGTGGAAACGCCTCAAGGAGCCAGAGTACATAGACTGCTCGCAAAGGACAAACCTAACCAAATTGGTCTTCTGAAAAAACCAAACGGAACCTTTACAACAAATGAAAAGGAAACTTTGGAGGAACTAATATCGACCCACTTCCCAGGTGCTGTGACAACTAGCAACGCCGCCACTGCTCCATACAGACCTCGAAACGAGGACTGGAGTAGGGCTGCTAGAATCATAAGGCCCGATCAAGTTAAATGGGCCGTAAAATCCTTTAAACCTTACAAATCATGCGGGGACGACGGAATCATGCCCGTGCTTTTGCAACAGGGTATCGACATTCTAACCCCATATCTGGTTAAAATCTTCAGAGCGAGCTATGCCTGGGGACATATACCAGAAGAATGGACCAAGGTCAAAGTGCTATTCATACCCAAGGCTGGCAGGAAGGACTACGCACTGTCAAAGTCCTTCAGGCCAATTAGCCTAACATCCTTTCTACTGAAAGCGATGGAAAAGATACTGGATAGCTATATCAGGGAAAAATCCTAACGGTCAACCCTATCAGCTGTAACCAACACGCCTACCGCAGAGGCAAATCCACGGAAACCGCTCTGCTCTACCTAGTAGACAGAGTGGAAAAGGCGTTGGAAGACAAACAAATCGCAGTATGCGCATTTTTAGACATTGAGGGCGCCTTCGACAAAACCCCAATTAAATCACTGGTGAAGGGGCTAGAGTCAAAACAAGTTGACAACACCACAACCAGATGGGTGAAAGCGATGCTCTCAAACCGCACGGCCAAGGTAGCTCTTCACGGAACAAACCTTGAAGTCACCACTACAAGAGGCTGCCCGCAGGGAGGCGTACTCTCGCCCCTACTATGGACTCTTGCAATAGATCAACTCCTGCATAGGATGGCAGAGGCCAGGATAGACACACAGGGCTATGCTGATGACCTAGTAGTCATTGTCCGGGGCTTCTGCCAAAACACGATCTCACACATAATGCAAAAAGCGTTAACAATCGTTAGCAATTGGTGCAGAGAGAACGAATTATCGGTCAACGCCGATAAGACCGTCCTCGTGCCATTTACCAACAAACGTCAACTAGGTGGACTAAAAATGCCAATCTTAAACCACAGGCAGATTCCTTTCTCCAAGGAAGTAAAGTATCTGGGAGTCACGCTCGACCAAAGACTCACCTGGAACAGCCACCTAGATAAAACAATTCAAAAAGCTAAAAGTGCTTTGGGTATAAGCAGAAGACTGGCGGGGAAAAACTGGGGCCAAGATCTCCCACTGGCTATACACCGCCATTGTGAGGCCGATAATCTCGTACGCCTCGGTGGTATGGTACAACAAAGCCAACCAGAAAACTGTGATTACCAAACTAAACAATATCCAAAGGACGGCGTGCCTCATGACAACTGGCGCAATGTCCTCCACTCCTGGAGCAGCTCTAGATGCACTGCTGAACTTACCGCCCCTACACATTCATTTGCAACAGGTGGCGAAAGCCAGCATGTACAGGCTATCTGCCCGAGAGAAGGTAAACTGGATCTCACAAGCACTAAGATCAGTTCTTGACTCAGTCAGTGAAAATCCAACCCTCAACATGGTATCAGACACCATGCTCCCACTCCTAAACTTTGGAATTTTTTTTACAGTGGAACTGCCGCCCAGAGACGACTGGCTAAAAAGCCAACTGCAATGGGAGGCCGGTAGCCTTAAATGGTATACTGATGGGTCCAAATCGGGACTTGACGTAGGCTGTGGTATATATGGAGAGCGACCAAACTTCGAAAGAAGTGTAAACTTGGGAAAATACGCCTCCATATTCCAAGCGGAGGTTTACGCCATTATTGAATGTGCGGATATCAACCTCCAAAAGGACTACGCCAACCACCGTATCTATATCCACTCGGATAGCAAAGCAGCTCTTATGGCACTAGCCTCGAATACCATTAATTCAAAGCTAGTGCAAAACTGCATATCACTACTGAATTCCCTGGGCGAAAAGAACAGGGTAATACTAAGATGGGTTCCCGGCCATGCAGGAATCGAGGGAAATGAAAAAGCCGACGAACTTGCTAGGACGGGAGCAAAGGGAACGTTATACGGCCCTGAACCTTGCTGTGGCGTACCAAAAAGCCTTGCAAACCTAATGCTCAAACAAATGTGTTTAGAACAATCCGTCAACCACTGGAACAACACGCCAGGGTTGAATCATTCCAAAGCGCTTATTAAGCCTTACGACCGTAAGACGGCCCGTGAGGCCCTATCGCTAAATAGGAACAATCTACGCATACTGGTAAGGGCGCTCACGGGGCATTGTGGCCTGAACAAACACATGTTCAACCTCAAGCTCAAAGACACAAAAATGTGCAGGTTCTGCCAAGGGGCAGAGGAAACTCCCCAGCACCTCATGTGCGAGTGTGGCCCGCTGATGCGTAAAAGATACAACCACCTGGGTGGTCACTACCTCCAACCTGAGGAGGTAAAACAATCTGGCGCCAAAAGCCTGCTGCGGTTCTTGAATGACACGGGGCTTAGCGCAGAACTATAGTAGGTGGCGAGCACAATAGATCAGCAATGGTCGCAGTGTTACAAGGCTCATAAAGACCTTAGAAAAGCCCCACTCAACAAATAAAAAAAAAAAAAAAAAGGTCGCGGCGTTTTAACATTACGACATTATGTTTTAACATTATGACACGGTAACTACCGTCACGCCAACACCGTTTCGCGTCATATCAATTTTAACGTATGGACTACAGTACGAGCTATAAACGTAATCCTTGTTGAAACATCCGTATCCGTGTATTACAACATCATTATATTTTTCTCAGTGTGGCAGCTTTCAAAAACCTTCTCTGTAAAGAACATTATTGGTTCTGGTAACAGGTGGGGTGGAACTGACAAAGGGATAAGTGACATAATAAAAAATATTTTCTCTCACGAAGCTGGCATAAAACGAAATTATTTTACTTTTATCTTGAGGTTTTGAGACATAGCGTCAGTTTTCTGTCTAGTTTCATAAAACTTGATTCTTTTATTGGTGGTACTTAGAACTTTTCATTATGTGTGTTGTCCCTATTTGTCTCTCGGATTGTATGTAGTCAACATTTCGATTGAAACTCGAGACTCGATTCCACTAAGCATTACAGCGAAAACGTCGTTAACCTAAAAACAACAAAAATGAAACTAATTGCAGACCACAGCCGATGTGAGAGAATGTCGCCATTGTTTCATCCACAAAAACTCGATTATAGAATAGGAATAGGAATAGGCAATTTGAAAGTTTTAGCCCGCGGTTGAAATTCGTAGTAGTTATACGACAACGGCAAACGAACCAGAGGCGATATCGACACGAATATAATTGGCCGTTGTTGTTGCGAAACAGAGAACACAATCAACGGTAATTATAGAAAGCGGAGGTAATTGCGGCGTTGACGGTGTTTTGTCAACTTGCCTCTTTCAGCGAAAGAATTGAGCAAGCGGAGCGACATAGTTTCTTTATAATACAAACCCAAACGTTTTCTGCGACAAACGTTGCCGTAACTTAGCTGTACATAATAGAGCTGTCAACTACAGGGCCAACCCGTCACCTCCGGAAGTTTTAACCATATTAGATCGTTCTGTCTCCCGTGAGGTGAGCGTAGAAGACTTGGGACAAAAACAGTCCACTGTCTAGTTACGCCATTCGCCCGTCAGAGGCCAGGGCCTTACAGCGTGGCACCTAGAAATGTAAACAGCGGGCAGCCTCCCCCCTGACTACCAGTTTGGATATCTCCATCTGGATATCTCCGTCTATCTCTGGGAGCTAACGGGCCCATGGTGAGGTGGCCACGATGACCCATGTGTTCAGGGTCGGTCACACTCACGGGTCAACACCCATCCGACGGCCTCCACGCACGGGGTGCGAACCTGGGTAGGACACTGGGTCAACCAGTCTCCCCTGGGAATCAAACCTCTGGCGCTCCTGGACGGTCTGCGCACCGAGCGGCGCAAGCCAATCGATTGTACTCTCCGACTAACAGTCGGGGGAGTCTGGGAACTGTATTGTTTCCTATAGAGCGGGGGTGGTTGCCTACCTTACGGCGACTGCTCTTGAAATGACCATTGGCCATCCGATCCTGGGTGAACAGCCGGGCAAAGGGCGCCTTGGTCCGCGATAGATTCCGTATACTTCGTTTCACCGCTTCGTAAGGGAGAGGACCGCGCAAGCGACCTCGAACTCGGAACCAATCGAGAGACCGGAGAAATCTGGTCACAATTGGAAGTGAGGGCGCGAGTATCTCGAGCCCGCCGGGTTTATTCCTGGCTAACTCGCGGTAAGGCGTTGGACTCTCACGGGTTGTGACGTAGCTAGACGTTGGATTGTATTGTCCAAAGTCTTCTACGCTCACTGCAGGGCGATAGAACGACTAATCGTTAAAACGTCCTGTGGTGACGGGCTCGCCCGTTGTAGTTGACACCGCAAGATCTCCGTCTGTAATTAACCATCAGGATACCTCCTACCTCCTGACTGGTTACAGGATCGAGGTCGCTTGCGCAGTGCTCTCCCTTACCTAGCGATGATACGGTGTATACCGAATCTATCGCGGACCACGGCATCCATTGCCCGGCTGGTCACCCGATATCGGGTGGCCGAATGGTCGTTTCAGGAGCAGTTTATTTATTTATTTATTTATTATAAAAGGTACACAAACAATACTCTAATATTACATGGCTATCGCTAACATTTTTACTTTGTTTCTAATTAGGGTATAATATTATATGCGTACTCCGCATGCTTAATTTATAATTGCGTATGTGCCGTATCTCATGATTTACAAAATTATCAAAATTATCAAAAATTATCAGCACAAAAATTAATATCCTTAAAAATTATCAAAACAAAAATTAAAAATTTTAGAAATAAGTTTACAGTGAATTCTGAAAAACAATTAAACAATGAAATGGTAAAAAATAGATCAAATATTGTCTGGAATAATATAATAAAAACATAAAAATTATCAAAACAAAAATTAAAAATTTTAGAAATAAGTTTATAGTGAATTCTGAAAAACAGTTAAACAATTAAATGGTAAAAAAATAGATCGTATAATGTCTGGAATAAAATACTAAAAACATACGGTAAATTATCAATTTGTTTCATAATACGTTATTTATAATGGACTTAACTACTAATGGTCCCAGGTTGAAGAAATCAATGTTATCGGTTATAGTGTTGTATAACCGGCATGTACGTGAGATAGGATTGTGGAAAGATTGATTTGTCTGCGAAGTGGGAAGGTGAAATGTTAAGTGCTGCCTCAGTCGCCTGGATGGTACGTTGAAATTTAACGCTTCTAATAAATCTGGTGAGTCTATCCCGCCGTTAAGAAGTTTATGCAGAAACATTAGACTTCCGCACTCTCTCCTCTTTCTAAGAGTAAAAATCTTAAAATAATTTAAACGCTCTTCATAAGAGTAGAGAGTGCGTGATAGGCCGGTTTTATAGGTTACCATACGCATATACTTCCTCTGCACAGACTCTATCGCTTCCGAATGCACCTCATAGTATGGATTCCAAATTATGGAACCAAACTCCAGTTGGCTGCGTACAAGAGAATTATAGAGCAAGTTAAAAGAGTTAATATTTTTAAACGGTTTAGTAACCCTATATATAAAACCCAGTGTTCGCTCGCTCTTACTTACTACATTGTTGATATGCTCTCTAAAAGTCAGGTGCTCGTCGTGAAGTATTCCTAGATCTCTTACACTTTTTGTAGATTTTAGTGTTGAATTGCCGATAGAGTAAGGGTAGTCTTTAATTTGCTTATTTCTAGTGAAACGAATAATTTGACATTTTTCAACATTCAGTTCCATTCTATTAGATTCACACCATTTTTTCAATTCGCAAAGATCTTTCTGTAGTGCATTGCAATCCTCCATTGTCAGTATTTCTTTGAATATTTTTAAATCATCTGCATACATTAGATGCCGACAGCGTAGACTCTTAGAGAGATCATCAATGAATATTAAAAATAGAAGTGGTCCGAGATTTGATCCCTGAGGCACACCAGATTTAACTAAGGCAGGGATCGATGTATATCCTTTCACACGAACAATTTGTGTCCTATTTGATAGGTACGACTTCATCCATCTAAGTAGGTTACCGTGAATACCGTTATTTGCAAGTTTCATATGTAATATGTCATGATTAACTTTGTCAAAAGCTTTAGCGAAGTCGGTATACACGGCATCCACCTGGTGTTTCCTATTAAACGCGGATGAAATGTACTGGTTGTACTCCAACAGGTTAGTTTCCACCGATCGGTTTTTGGTGAATCCATGCTGGTACGGACAGATTATATGTTTAAAATGTCGTGTAACATGATCACAGACAAGAGATTCGAATATCTTTCCGAAACAGGAGAGTATGCTTATTGGTCTGTAGTTAGATACTGAATTCCTGTCTCCGGATTTATGAATCGGTATGATATTAGCAATCTTCCACTGCGATGGAAATACTCCTATCTCAAGACATTTATTATATATAATGTGCAATGGCTGTACGATTTCTGCTGAACATTTTTTAATGAATAAGGGAGGGATTTCATCATGACCTGGACCTTTACTATCATCTAACATTTTTAACTTAGTTCTAATATCTATTTTATTAATAATAATATTGCATAGCGAGTAATTAGCACTCGAAACACACACACTTTGTTGAGTCAGCTGCACTGGGTTAGCATCAAAAACTGAGGAAAAGTATTCCGAGAACAACTCGCTTATTCCGGATCCATCGTTGGCAGTTTTGGATTGAAAATACATAGTATCCGGTATCGCTGGTTTTGCTTTTTTTGCTTTTACGAATGACCAGAATGGTTTACTTGTCTTATTTAGAGACTCTTCAATTGTCTTAATATAGTCATTATAGCTTTCTTTTATCATTTTTTTACCTCTTTTTCTCAGCAAAGAAAATGTTTCGTAGTCGACCGCGTTGCCGTACCTTTTTGCCTTTTTTCTGAATTTTTCTTTTTCCTTCAGCAACTTTATACAGGATGTATTTAACCATGCAGGATATTTTGAGGGTCTTTTGCTCTTGAATGGTATTGCTATTTTAATTATTTCCCACAGCTTGGAATAGAATGTTTCGACTAATAAATCTGGGTCATCACCCGTTAGGCATGTATACCAGTTAATTAGTGATAATAATTCAGTACATTTTTTGTAGTCGCCCTTAAAGAAATCATATCGAGCTGTTGCAGTATTTTGAACCAGCTCGACGTTATATGCAAGTTTCAGATATATGTCTAGCGGTGGATGATGAGCGTCGACTCGGCTTATTGCTGTGGAACTTTTAACACATATATTGTCTTTGTCAGACAATATTAAATCTAAAATTCGATCGAAAGGGTTCTTGACATAGTTAGATTGGGTGAGGTTACCGGTCGACATAAGTTCCTGTAGGGCTATGGATTTTTGCCCTGAAAAATGTATTTCGCCTATATCCCCTCCATTTTCACAGATTCTGTTCCAATTGATATGCGGTAGATTGAAATCTCCAATGATGACGTTTTGATTTTGTATTTCTGAGTTTATACAGATTTCTTGACATTTTGAAGTAAAACATTGAAATTTATTAATCGGGATGTTAGGTGGTAAATAGACTGTACATATATTTAGAACCTTCTTTTTAGAATTATTCGGCTCTATTTGTATCCATAGATCTTCATTTTCCGTTTCCCATAATGGCATTCTTCTAGACTTGATTGTATTCAGTACAGCCACCAGAACTCCGCCCCCGTTGTTATATTCGGATGCACTGGATTCCCGATCTCGCCGATATATGACATAACGTGAATCAAATATTTCGCCATCGTATACACCAGAGTTCAGATTAGTTTCCGTCAGACAAATTATATGATAGTTGTTGTTTAACACCTCTAGGTTTATTTCTTGTAGTTTAGATCGCATCCCCCGAATATTTTGGTAATAGATGTTATAGCAATTGAATTTTATATCTTAACTTAATTAAGGCTTGCGTTGTGGTAGTAATATTGCTATTTCAAAGTGTGTAGCATCGTAATATTTTTAATGTTGATTGCTGGAGTGTTGTTATTTTTCCGCATAAATATAAGGCCATTTCGGATCCAGACGAATTCCCATTTGTTATTTTTAGCCCATATTCTGGATGCGGCATGTATAGCCTTTCTTTCAGGAGATAGGTGTTCGCAGACATAAACTGGAGTGCTATGGTCTCCTAGGATTCCAAGGTGAGAAGTGTTTATTTTATTATTTCTATATTTCTTATTGTATTCTCGTACGGATGCAAGGATTTCGTCTCTCATCCTAATGCTATTCAAGGATACAACAATATTCCTAGGCCTGTTATTGCTTGTGTCCATGCGAGCTACTCGGTGACAGGCGGTTATTTGCTCAGTTTGAATAGGGACATTAATACTTTTACATAAATTTCGGAGCATATCCTGTATATTTTCGTTTCGGCGTTCTGGTATGGCTTGCAGTTCAATATTGCAGTTACGACTCTTTTGCTCGATCTGGGAGACTCGTGACTTCAGATCTGTGACATCTGCACGAAGAGATAAATTTTCCTTCTCAAGGTCAGTAATTTTTGTGTTTTTCTCATTCATTTTCTTAGATATTTCATCATATTGATTTGACAGGAATTCTAGTGATGTTTGCAGAGATTGTAGTGCCATCAAGCCTGACTTTACTTCACGTAACTCCCTATTTATTTGATTTCCTATAATGTCTTTGAGGTCAGAGATCATTTCGCTTCGAATTTCATTCCTCAGACATATTAGTTTTTCGTCGAGGTAGGTTTTTAATTGCTCAAAAAACGTCAAACCATCTTTTTCGGATAATACAGGTCCAGGTGATCTTTCAGTGGCCACTCCATTGCTAATATCCAAACCCGTATTTTTTGCAGTCCTTGGATCTAAAGAACTACATTGATCACATTGCCATTGTGCCATGTTTTTTTCTGTAAGTTTATTATAGTTCATTTTCAACATATTGGCGCATTTTAAATGATAATGTTCTCGGCAGTGCACGCAGGACAGTTTCTCTTTAGTTGTTATAGATTTCTCGCATTTTCCGCAATCCATGGTATTAAATATTTAAGAAATAAAAGATGAAATATAATGAAATGTCCAATAGTCCACTTATTTGTAAAGTTTGCGGCTCAATAAATATATCGTACGATATTTTTTGTGAAGACAATAGTGCTCCTCCCTATTTCATGACAAGTAGGTGAAGTCGATTTACGCCGATGACGGAATTGCCGATTACTATTTTCATTCGAGGTAGACCGTCGGTAAAGTCGCCTCTAGTCAGATCGCATTTGATTCGTCGCTGGGATTGACGTCAGCGCGATGCGTTGCGACGGCGATCGCGATTGGTTATTGCTCTTCTTGTAAATAGTAAAATGACCAGCTGAATTAGCCGAGTATCAGAATAATAAATTGTCGATTACTCACGATCCTCAGTATGAAATCAATCACAATTTTGACGACTCGATGGCGCTTATACTGTTTTCGGAACTAGTTGCACGTTGACTTAGAAAAAACCACTGATAATAATAGAAAAGAGTAATTACTTTCTGATTGACAGATCGATGTTGACACATACACATACAATCAGTTGCCGTAAGGTTAACAACTATCCCTTAATGGGAGCTGATGGGCCCTGTTGCAGTTTGGCCACTATGACCCATGAGTAGGGTCGGCCAAACGCACGGGTCAACACCCATCCGGCGGCATCCACGCAGAAGTGCGAGTCCGGGTAGGACTCTGGCCTGCGGGATAATCTAATCGATTGAGCATTCCGATCGACAGCCAGGGGGGGGGGGGGGGGAGTCTGTCACATTAAATGCGTCCTAAGTTAACCGATTACTATTCAGAAATCATACTTAAGTGGCTATATACTTTAGCCGGTCGCTTAAATGCGCCCTTAAGTGAGACGTCCTTTCTATACTTTTGTATTTATAGAGAAAACTTGAGTGTTGAGGAACTTAAAATGGCTGAAATTTCTTGAGTATTCAAATGCTAAATTTAAGGTTGGTCGAGAGCTCACTATTTTGATTTGTTTTGTTGCCTTTTTCTGGAAATGCACGTTTTCTAACCAGCGGAGCTAGTTGGTGATCTGGCGTCATCCATCCCGATGCAGCACCCAGATATCATAAACGAACGAAGGCCACCCGATCCCGTGTGATCTAGACGGACAAAGGGCGCCACGGTTATTAATAAGTCATGCTTTCCTTATTGAGGTATGGATAGAGCTACTTTGGCAGCTACGGAAACAAATTGAACAATAAGTAAACTCAAAATACATGTCTCAAAACTCATGATAAGTGTCCCAAAATCCATACAATGTTTGTTTTGCTGCATCCCGACTGGTCGCAGCGTGTTGGGTTGGGTGAGGTAGGGCAGACCCTTATCTTCATATCGCACTAACGGTCCTTCTGCTGCGATAATCAGAAAAATCAGAATAGTTGATTTAGTGCTCCCTTATTTCGAGATCTCTTCACGACGCGCGATGGCGGATACTTTCTAACAACGCTGGGAGATCAAATTTTGCACAAAACTCGACAAAAAAGCAACCGAAAGTCACGAATTGCTCGAATTGTTCTGGAAAGATTGATGAAAAGGGTCATACGCGTGCGAAAAACATCGCCGCTATCTGGGTGCTGCATCACGACAACCCAGCTACACGTCTCTGCGCGTCCATGAGTTCCTAGCGAAGCTTAATGTGGCAGCGGTGGCACAGTAACCCTAAACTCCCGATCTAGTAGTAGTAATAGTAGTAAACGGAGTGAGGGGCTTGTTTCCAGCCCTTGATGTCACCTGGATCTAAGAGTTATTTCGTAACTACTCACTTTGTGGTTGGGTCAGTGGTCTGCTTGTAGCCCGGTACTGCTTACCAGTCCATGCAGATCACTGACCTTCAAGATGGGCAGATGGGTAGGTTCGAGAAAGGCTCTTCCCAGAAAAGTGTGTCTTTTTGCGGCGTGGCCTGAGCAGCGACCAACAATGTGTACCTATGCTGTCTTCAGGTTCTTCGCCACATACCCGGCATTCCTTGCTTCCTTGGTCAATCCAAGGTTGAATAGATGTGAAAGGGTCGTGTGTCCGATGAGGAGACCGACAGTGGTTCTAAGGTTCTTCTTGCTCGTGTCAAGTAGGGCCTTGGTTTTCTTCAAAAGTGGTTGCTCTATCGTGGCTTTTGCCTTACGACATCCTTGGCTCTGTTTCCAGGATGCTCTATGTTCCTGCTCCAAGCAGTCCCTGTTGATTTTCTTACCTATAGCGAAGGGGATCCCAACAAATGGCTCTACCGGGCATTACAGTGTACCCATTTTGACAGTCTGTCGGCCTCTTCCTTGCGGGGTACGCCTTGATGGCGCGGTACCGATTGGCCGATATCGGCCACAACACGATTCAGCGTGACGGCCCCGTTTTAATTTTAATTGTTTTATATTATTATGTTTTATTATGTTAATATGTTTTAATTTAATTATGGGTACAGTGGTTTGGCAGTAATTAATGTTTTGGTGAGACAGTGTCATAACTTGTCAATCGGCTGAGGGGCCGAGGCCTGAAGGGTTAAGGTGATTTTTCTGGCTTTCCCAATTTTTTGAGCTCTTGCATGCAGTCCCAGACCACAGAAGATTGTGTGGTGGTTTTAGCCAGAGCATCCAATGCTGCTCTGCTGTCAGAACCGATGAGGATTTTTCTATTATTTACCTCCTGTTTTTTAGTCCCGATCTAGCTCCGGCGGATTTTTTTTGCTCCCGAGGATCAAGACCACACTCTAAGGACGCCGTTTTGACAGCATTGACGCTATCCAAGCGGCCGTGACAACAGCTATCAAGAAGGTTCCCGTCAAGGCCTTTGGAAAGGCGTACCGGGCATGGGTGACTCGGTGGAAAAAATGTATAGATGCTCGTGGAGAATACTTTGAAGAATGCAAAAAAATTGTACCGGTATTGCCAATAAATCTTCAAAAAAAAATATATTTTATGACGTTTTGGACACACCTGTGATTAATCGAAAATGTGTTATTATATGCGCTTAGAGTTCTATTGAAATGTGCATTTTCAGAATAATTCATCCACATCAGAATAATTCATCATCATGAAAATATGGAATAAGTTACGTCTACCAGGAATGTGAAATGAAACTCTACTAACCTCATAACTATTTTGCCATAAAATGATCATGCTTTTATTTGAATTAATAAAATGATTAAATATATTGCCATGAGATGCCAGCCAATCAGGGCAATCCGAGGTGCCAGGCAATATATTCACAAGGCGAGTTTCTCCTGTATCCAATTATTATTTACTTATGATTGATTAACAGCAGTAACTGATTAAGTAAATGATCGAACTTAAGTTTTACGGGTTTTTTTATTACGAAATACATTATTTTGGAGCAGTCTGGCTAACTTATGTTTTTTTCTCTAGTTCTCTCTCCAAAAACGAGCCATAAGAATTTTTAATAATCTTGACCGTACTGAATCGTGTCGTGGTCATTCCAGAACTCTCAGTATACTCACTCCACCTTCCCCATATTATGTGTTTAATACGAAATGGATATTTTGGAGTAGTCTAGCTAACTTATGTTTCTTCTCTAGTTGCTCTCTCCAAAAACGAGCCATAAAAATTTTGAATAATCTTGACCGCGCTGAATCATGTCGTGGTTATTCCAGAATTCTCAGTATACTCACTCTAACTTCCGTATATTATGTGTTTTAATACGAAATATGTTATTTTAGAGTAGTCTGGCTAACTTATGTTTTTTCTGTAGTTTCTCTCTCTAAAAACTATTTATAATAATTTTGAATAATCTTGACCGTACTGAATCATGTCGTGGTCATTCCAGAACTCCCAGTATACTCACTCAAACATCCCTATATTATGTCGTTGAATGCATAAAGTTGATATTTAAAAATATAGAAAAGTTAAAGACTCAAAAGGAAACTCACTATCATTTTACTAGAGGTAAGCATAATTTAATACCACCCTGTCCGTCTTTGGAATAATTTAAAAGGGATCCAAATCATGTTGGAATAGTATGTTATAACAAAATACCCGAAAATATTAAAATAATATGTAAAAACGGGGAAACAGCTCAGTTTAAGTCCAAATTTAATAAAAGACTACCTTATTAATAGATAATTGTATGATATCAACGAATTCTAATTAGGTGACTGACAATTTTCATTTTGATTTTCTTTGACTAGCTTGCCATTTTCACACTTTATTGACTACTAGCTGTTGCCCGCGGCCTCGCTTCGCGTAAAGTTTCGAATCGATTTGTTAGCTTGAGTAAGGTGGCGTTTATTTGCCTTTTTAAAGGCTACCTTTATATATATACTGCAAGACGTCTCCCTCAGATGCACGCTACCTATCTCGTAGACGTAAGCGTCTTGTTCATCGCCACCCGCGTCGCCTTCAGCTGAATGGTGACCTAGGTAGTTCAAAGTTTAAAGTTTATTTTATTCCAAAAAAAAACCCGGCGAGGGTATAGAACTTACAATTAATAAATACATTTTTTATAATATTCATATTTTAAACATATCATTATCTGGCAAAAATAAAATTAAATCACGTTAGAAATCTGAAAGTCAATAAACTATACAAAATCAACCGTTACAATTTCTAAATATTAAAAAGAGCATTAAGAAATATCAAAAATAGAAATACCAAATCCAAAAAATTAAAAAAATAAAAAATAATAGAAAGGCAAATCCATTGAATGATCTCGCAAATAAATAAATCAATAATAATAATAATAATAATCAAGGAGTCCAGTTTGGAAAGAATCAAATAATAATCAGAGTAAAAATATAAAAATACAAGGAATAATTCCTAAATCATGTTACATAATCAGTAAGTAAATTGTCTATAAAATGAAGTGTTCAGAATAGGATTAAAATGGAAGTTAAAAAAAAAACAAATAAATAAAATAAACAAGTAGTCAATTGTGAATATAAAATTTTAAAAGTCCATGCCATATAGACATTTTTGCAATAAAAAATCCTTGGTATGTTTTTTAAATAGCGCATATGTTTTTATGCATAGCTATTTCGAGGTGCTGGTACGCGTTACTATTTTCATGATATCTATATAAATATACCACCTAGAGACTTACAGTTAATAGCTTATTTTATCTTTATTCAACGCCCGTGACAATAGATTAATTTATTTTGATAAGGATTCTTATTTTATTGCTAATGTCATCCACAAACACTGCCTTCTAATTTTTCTTATTTTTTTGAGACATAAAAGCAGTAATTGTAGCTCAAACGGGCATTTTTTAGTGGGTAAATCAGTACAACAAAGTAAGCAACTTTTAATTTAAAAAAATATATAAAAAAAATAACAAATTTGAAAAAAAATATTCTTTTTATATTTGCTTTCTTTTTCTTTTTTAAGTAGTATGAAAAGCTGTGATTACGATGCGCTATCTAGCGGTAAGTAAAATGTCGCTAATATTGTTTATTTGCGCTATATTACCTACCGCTAAAAGGCGCAACGCGCTTCAACGCTTCTCAAACCTTTATTTAACAGTCAACTTTTTCAAACTTTAAAAAAAAAAAAAAAGAAACTCCTCTTTTTTTGGGTTTAAAAAAAAAAACAAAAGTTGCTTAGTACATTGTACCCGGCGGCTGAGCACCAACCGGGCGCGTCTCCAGGTGGCGGATAGGAGAACGCCCGAAGGGACCCCGGCTCGAGGGATGATACCCGAGGCCGGGTGCTCTTCGGGTAGTGGTGGCTAATACACTGTGTGTGGAAGGCCCCACCGCGGACCAACTCTCCAAGCCGAGGTGTAAGCTACCGTGCTAATGGCTGCATGGCGCAGGGAGTGTTGCGTCTCTTACGGTGCCTCCCGGATACCGGGCGTCCTCCGGGTAGTATAAGCCAAGCCCCGGTCATACGCGGCTCTGTCCGGGTGATATCGCACTACCGCGGAACTCGTGGGAACAAAATGGATCAAATAAACAGTACACCACCAAAAATAAACTTAATTGAAGCACTCCAGGGGGTGGCTTTGTCTCAAAGCGAACCACAGGAGGCACCCAACGCGGGGGCGGGCCCATCAAAAAGCCCACCCAAAACCCGCATTAGATATAACGGCGCCGCAAGGCGTCGCTACAAAAACCTGATGAGAGAGGGGCTAACTGCTAACCCCCGAGCCTCCAGTGCTAACTCTAAGCCGGAGGACGGGACTGCAGAGGCCCCTGGGGCTCCTAAACGCCCCAGACAAGGGCCAAACACCCCAAGCCCCTCCCATCAGGCGACAGGGAAAAGACCGAAAGTCTCCGACCAAGGTTCTTACGCCCAGGCCACAAAAGGACTCCTCAGGCTAGCCCTCATAATAAGGGGCTACCCTGACAAAAAACTTGAAGCCGGCGACATAGAAGCCATCCGGGACAAGATTGTGGACGCCATCATGGAAATTCCTGTTGGCACTAAAACACCATCCTTTACCGGCAGCTGGGAGAGGGACGGTGCAATCGTCTTCTCGTGCGCAGATGAGGAGACGGGGAACTGGCTCAGAAGCCTTTCCACGGACTTACTCGTCCAAGGTGAATCCGTGTGTGTGCTGCCGGTCGATGAGCTGCCCAAACGCCATCGAGTGGTGGTCCACGTGGAGGAGCCCAAGTACACTGTCGAGAAAGTACTTCTACTCCTCGACAGGCAAAACCCAGGTCTGAAGACCGATGGGTGGGCCGTCGCTAGGGGGAGCACGAAGAAGGATGCCTCGAGCGTCCACTTCGCCTGTCTGGTGAGCGACTCCTCATTGGCCACTCTCAGGGCCTGCAACTTCCGACCCTACTGTGGGCTAGCACGGGCATCCGTAAGGCTGCTCGATAATAAGCCTAGGAAGGAGTCGGACGCAGTGGAGGGAACGGAAGGAGGTACAGCAAAATGAACCACGTAAAAGTCCCCATAATCCAGATCAACTTGCACCACAGCAAAAGCGCCTCGGCGATATTAACCAGGAGCATGGCTGTGGCGCAGACAAGTATAGCACTAATCCAAGAACCTTGGATTGTTAGGGATACTATAAGTGGATTAGGAGGTTGCGGAACCATTCATAAGGCCCAACCGACTCGGAAACTCAGGACCTGCGTGGTCACTAAGGGCGTCACAGCCACTTTTCTGCCACAACTCAGCGGCGATGACCTAACGGTCGTTTTAACAAAAATCAACTTGACACGAGACAGAACGGTGGATCTACTCATTGGGTCAGCATACATGCCTTATGACTCCACTGACCTGCCACCGCAAGAAGATATAACCAACCTAGTGACATATGCGAAACAACGCGGGCTCCAACTCCTTCTGGGTTGCGATGCGAACTCCCACCACGTGTGCTGGGGTAGCTCCAACATAAACCCGAGGGGGGTAAGCCTGCATGACTTTATCCTAGGCAATGAACTCACCATCCTCAACAGAGGAACAGAACCTACCTTCATAGACTCAAGAAGACAGGAGGTACTGGACATCACGATCTGCACAAAAGAAGTGGCCGACCTGGTTCAAGACTGGAGGGTCTCAGATGAACCCTCAGGCTCGGACCATAGGCAGATCCATCTAACGCTTCGGCACTCATTGGAAATTCAGTGGGCTCGCAACCCTAGAAATACCAACTGGGAAGGATTCGATAGGGACCTGGCGGACCGGGTCAGAGCATCTAAAGCTCAGAACATCTAAAATTATACGATCTGAGCCTCACACGATATTTTCGTGTTTTCGGGTCATAGCATCTAAAATGAAGTAAATGCAGTGCTTTGCAATTTTAGACGCACTGAGCTTTAGATGTTCTGCCCCTCCGTTATAATAAATTACATTTCAGTAAAAACGGGCAGAACATCTAAAGTAGCAACTAGGGTCAGAACATCTAAAATGTAGCAACCTGTGAATTATAACGGTCTGTCTGCTACCGAAAAATAGCGCTTTAGGGAACGTCAATTGTTGCCAGGTTTCCTCTGTTTTGAGATAATACGTAAATATAAATATAATATTAATTATTGTCCTGCAACCGAATATACTTGAATTTTCAAGGTTAGAGACGTTAAAAAACTAAATTATAATTAACGTATGGTCCTTCCTTTGATGTAGGAGCCTACTCTGCGATAGTTTTCATAGTTTCGGAAACCTAACACCAGATAAGATATCGGAAAACTTTCCGATACGCCTGGTAACACAACATCCATCTATGACTGCTATTTATCAAATATCATTTAACCGTAAAAAGTAGCAGGAGCTATGTCACAGTCGTGATTTTTTAGATGTTCTGACCTGTTAAATGAAATCGATGTATTTATTTCATTTCGAAGGCGGCTCAGTACATCTAAAGGCCAGAGCATCTAATTTAGATGTTCTGCACCTCATCCGATATTATCGCGGTTTACGGGCCAGAGTATCTAAAATGCGTGCGTTTCGATTTTAGAAGCTCTGCGCTTTAGATGTTATGACCCGGACTCGGACCTGGCTATCAAGCTCACCACGGTTCCGAATCGATTCCACACCAAAGAGCAACTAGAAACAGCTGCACTAGCACTGTCTAATGCCGTTATAGACGCCTACGAGCAGAATTGCCCTTTGAAACAAAAAAACCTCTCAAAAAAGGTCCCATGGTGGAACCCAGAGCTGACCAAGCTCAGGCTTACGCTGAGAAGGTGTTTCAATAGGGCGAGAAATCACAACACTAACTCGCAATATCTTTGGGAGGAATACAAAAACGCCCGAAACGAATACAACAAGGCCATTGTTAAAGCCAAACGAAGAAGCTGGAGGGACTTTTGTGAGAGCGTGGAAACAGCTTCCGAAGCCTCCAGGCTCAACAAGATCCTCAGCTCTAACAACCGCCCCCAGCTGGGATGCCTTAAACGACCAGAGGGGGGACACACAAGCGACACCAAGGAAACCTTGAAGCTCCTAATGGAAACACACTTTCCGGGCTTCCAGGAATCCTCACACCCAATTGCCGCAGGGGAGAACTCCAAGAGGCTCCACAAGCCCAGGGAGTGGGCCCTTGCAGCCAAGATAGTTAATCCAAAAGCAGTAGAATGGGCCGTGAGCACCTTCGACCCCTACAAATCACCTGGACCGGATGGAATATACCCAGTCCTACTACAAAAAGGGTTAAGCCAGCTGCTGGGCCCTCTAACAAAGGTACTCAGAGCGAGCATAGCCCTCAGACACGTCCCTCATGCCTGGAGCAGCGCAAGAGTCACGTTCATTCCAAAGGCAGGCAGGAACGGCCACATCTTTGCCAAAGACTACAGACCCATTAGCCTCACCTCCTTTCTCCTGAAATCACTGGAGAGACTAGTTGACGGCTACTTGAAAAACAACCACCTAGCTCTTCAACCGCTTGCTGATGGTCAGTATGCCTATAGGGAGGGCAGATCTACGGACACTGCCCTACATCACCTGGTGAGCACAATAGAGACACAGTTAGCGGCGAAAGGTTACGCTCTGTGAGTATTCCTGGACATGGAAGGAGCATTTGACACCACATCATATGCAACTATAAAAAACGCTATGCACAGACGAGGAATACCAGAGACCATTATTGACTGGACATTGAGTATGCTATCAAATAGGAATCTGACCGTCTATCAAGGCGACACCTCCATCACGGGAATCCCTGCTAAGGGCTGTCCACAGGGTGGAGTCATCTCCCCCCTCTTGTGGAGCATCGTTGTAGACGAACTCCTAATAGATCTACAAAACCTAGGCCTCTCCGTCTACGGCTACGCTGATGACGTGGCCATAGTAGTCAGAGGAAACTTCCTATCAATACTTAAGGAGCTCATGGACAAAGCACTTAAGACCACCCAAGACTGGTGCCAGGCCAGAGGTCTATCCGCTAATCCAAGCAAGACTAAGGCCATGATTTTCACCAGAAAATACAAACCCGAACCCGTTGAGTGTCTCAAGCTCTGGGATAAGGAGATAGAATACGCTACAGTAGTTAAATACCTTGGAGTCTATCTAGACCCAAAGCTCAATTGGAAGCACCACCTCGAGCGCAAGAGAACAACCTTCTATGCCTCGTTGTGGACGTGCAAAAGAGTCATGGGAAAAACCTGGGGGTTCAAACCCAGGGTCGCCTTATGGCTCTACAGGGCAGTACTGCTGCCTAGACTAACCTATGCTGCAATAGTCTGGTGGTCCAGGGTGAAAAAGCTTGAGACAGTAAAAATGCTTAAAAGCCTTCAAGGTACCTGAGGGCTGCAACTGGCGTCATGAAGACCACCCCAACAGCGGGATTAGAGGTGGCACTCTGCTGCCCGCCTCTGGACAAGCTCATCATCCACTCCGCCAGACTTACAGCACACAGACTGAAGTGTTTGGGCGAGTGGAAGCGTGGAGGGTACAATCATCCTGAGCTAAACCTCCTCCACAAAAGCCCATTCACTCTGACCCAGGATCGACTACGGAAAAAAAATTCGGTAGAGAAATCCTATAAAATCCTAATCCCCACCAGGGAAGAATGGAAAAATCCGCAGTGGCTTCAAAGCCACAACGCAGACGCCTGGTTCACCGACGGCTCAGGAACAAATGGACGTTTTGGGGCAGGCGTGTACGGACCCAAAACCAACCACAGAATGAGCATCCCCCTTGGACAATACGCTACGGTTTTCCAAGCCGAGGTACTTGCCATATTGGAATGCATAAAACTACAAAGTCGACTTGAGGTAAAAAACAGACAAATCCTCATCTGCTCTGACAGCAGAGCAGCACTGGACGCTCTGGCTAAAGCCACCACAGAATCTTCTGTGGTCTGGGACTGCATGCAGGAGCTCAACAAATTGGGAAAATCCAACAAAATCACCCTAATATGGGTGCCGGGTCACCAAGGCATACCCGGAAACGAAGAGGCCGACAGACTGGCAAAACTGGGCACACTGGATTGCCCAGTGGAGCCAGCTGTAGGGGTCCCCTTCGCTACAGGTAAGAAAATCATCAGGGACTGCTTGGAGCAGGAACATCGGGCTTCCTGGAAACAGAGTCAGGGATGTCGCCAGGCAAAAGGCATGATGGAGCAACCACTACAGAAGAAAACCAAGGCCCTACTTGACATGAGCAAGAAGAACCTTAGAACCACTATCGGTCTCCTCACCGGACACACGACCCTTAGAGCTCATCTATTCAACCTTGGCTTGACTGAGAGCAAGGATTGCCGAATATGTGGCGAGGAACCTGAAGACAGCATACACATTGTTGGCCGCTGTCCAGGGCTCGCCGCCAAAAGACACAGTTTACTGGGACGAGCCTTTCTCAAACCCAGCGATCTGCCCAACTTGAAGGTCAGTGACCTACTTAGTCTGGTAAGAAGTACCGGGCTACTAGCTGACAATTGACCTAACCATACAGTGGGTAGTTACAAAAGACCTTACAGATCTAGGTGACATCAAGGGCTGGAAACAAGCCCCCCACTCCATCTACTACTACTACTACTACTAGTACATTGTACCGATTCACCCACTAAAAAAATACCCATCCAGTAAAAACAGCCTGTATAAATTCTTACAAATTTCGTATTTTGATTTGTATTATAGTGTTATTTATTTATTCTGATATATTATTCAATCTTAATTAAGTACATTCATTGAATATAAAAATAAAAAGTTTTTTTTAACTTTAATTAGGCTAATTGTTACATAAGTTGTTTTACTTATTTCAGTTATTTACTCTGACCCGCCTAGATACGGGACATTTAAGTCCTATTTAGTTAGGTGGGCACTGAGCATTAGCTGCATTTCGGTGTTCAATTTTTCCGAGTTACTTATAACATTGATAACAATGGGGCTAAATGTACAAACAAATAAATGAATAAAGTATTAAATCTAAAAAAAAAAAAATTATTATAATAATATGGTTTTGCTGAGTTTTTTATAGATGTCTTTAAGGCTGATTTTTTTGTCATATTTTGTTTTCACATATATCACACTGTTTCGTCATCGCACGCCGATAAATCAACTCATTTTTCTCCGACTTGATTTACCAATATCGTGATTTTGTATTGAAAACCTTTGTATCTATCACGATAAAATATAGCCTATAGTACTTGTCGATAATGGAGCTTTTCAGTAGTGGAAGAATTTTTGAAATCGAATAAGTAGTTTTGGAGATTACCCTTTACATACAAACTTACAAATATTACTTCTTTATAATATTAGTATAGAAGTTATAAATTATGTGAAAATCAATGATTTATTAAAAAATATTACAAAGGTAGTTTATTTATGTTTAAAGACTCTAATAATACGGCGTTCACTTATTTAATATCACCTTGTATAATGTAAAATGTATCTGTTAAAACATTTGTATTTAAAACTTTTTGTGGTAATATTACGTGTGTACCTTAGTGTGACAACCTGTATATAGTTTCAATCATTAAAAAAAACAATTGCTTAACTTCTATCGTTGTTGCAATGCCCTAAATTACATTTTACTTTTAAAAACAAAGCAAATAATTTTAGGCCTGCTTTTGGCGGGAAAATTCGGAGTTGAAATCTCCCAAAAAGTAACATATAATGAAAGTTACAAAAACAACGGAGAAAAATAATCTTGACATCTTGAAAATTCAGTTTTTTTATGTACGTTCAAAGTTGTACGTTTGGCAGAAAATTGCGTAAAGTATGTAGTTATGTGCACAACGAAGAATATTATCGGTATATTTTGAAAAAAAAAACGAATACTAATCTCCGCACAGCTAATTTTAGCTATTCTGTATGGCAAAATAGGTGTTTTTCGAGTCTCGCTGCTGTGCAAACCATTGCACAAACAAATATATAAATAAGGCTACTTGAATACTTATGATGGTAGGTATCGTTATAAACTTCCAACCGTTTTATTTGTGGACTGATTTGAGCAGCTTGAAAAATAAAAAAATATAAAAAAGCAATTTGCCTGTTTCAAGTGTTCACTAATGCCTTTTTAAAATCATGTTTTTCTAATGACATTTTCGATTTTAGTCGTTTTTATATATTCACCATTAGTTTCGTGTGGATTCCCGGCAAACACACCACTCCCGATAGTCAAACTGGGTTTTCTATCATAGTCATACTAGAATAGACCACGCGACCAACCTGAAAAATCTATAGAGGAATAGAAAGAAAAGCTGCATATGCCCCCCACCTCTATCCTTGTTTAGTCATATATCACTATGAGAACCCTTATTTATCACCATGGTAACGCTTCGACGCCATAATATTACTGCTATGTGATGATAAACGCGCATGCGCGACTAGACAAGGATAGAAGGGGGGGGGGGGGGTTCATATACAGTTATCTCTTTCTAATCCGTTATCGCATTCACTCACTTAAAATCTAAAATTACACAACATTTACTTCAACTTGGTAGAAATGAGGTGGAAGAGGCTATAAGTCATATTTTAAAGTAAAGGTCTGCATATTATTGTCATACATTGCACTACACTTTATATTTTAATACTATTTATTTATTTGTTTTACAAAGTTCATATTACGACATTTTATATTAATATTTATTTCCATGACCATGCTATATCAATATTTTAAATATAATTATAAGTTTAATTTGCATTCGCTTATCTATTTTCTATTTTATCATATTTTGTATTTTTCATTTTAATATTATGAGCACATGAATAAATCTTTGCCATACATAGAGTTTTCCTTGGTACGGGCTATGGCCTAGTTAGGCAGATTCTGCAACTAATACAATTGTAAATTTATGTTTTTGAATGAATAAAATTATTATTATTATTATTATTATTATTACTTTCGTAGTCCCACGGTCTATTCTAGTATGCTATGGTACCTGGCTATGGCCCTTCGACATTCAGGTATGGTATACATTTTTGTTACTAATTTCAAAACCGCGACCCGAGGCGGAAATAGGCCGGGGGCGGGGGCGTCTCGCATATGTGTGTACATAATTGCAACAAATAGAAATATATGTATTTTCCGAATTATGGTGTAACATTTATGTTGATAATGTATGACACTTCGTTAACAGTTTGACAATTTTTAGTTATTTGGTAAGTGTGTAATGTTAAATTATTTGATATCATCATTGCACTGTCTTACATACTCGTATAATATCTAGCAAATGATATTAAACATATTATAATTTAATCAGACAAAAATACAAATTTAATAATAATCAAAAAACACAAAAAAAAACTTCCGTTATTAAAACATTGAAATGATAAGTGGTACTAAATGCGAACGGTAGTAATGGAGGAGGCATCGCTCGTATTACCCCTAGGATACGTACCGCTGACTTAAACTATAGATTTTCATTTCAGTATCCAAAACAAGAAAACTGGAAAAACAACCGCATTATGACTACTATTCCGACAACAGAATAAAATGACCTCTAAATGGTTAACAGCAGCTATCACCGAATCCACTCGATAACACTAAAGGGCTCTCTAGATGATCAAGCATGCTTGTCAAGCTTCGCGTCACGGGCTGGGAAGGGATCGTAAACAGCAGGATTTTTTTTATATTTACCAAAAATGCCTATTTTTAAAAATACCAAGGAGTCACGTCTTTTATCAATCAATTACGACTAATTAACGTTACTCCCTGGTATAAAACTACAAAATTAGGTATTTTTGGTAAATATATTTAAAAAAATATTTGCATATTTCCTGCAGTTTACGACCCCCTCCCAGCCCGTGATGCGAAGCTTGACAAGCATGCTTGATCGTCTAGAGAGCCCCTAACTAGAGACGACAATTTTGCAATATTGTCAATCCAATGTTGGAATTGCAATATGCGTTTCGGAATGACAATCACGACGTAATGCCTGCAATAAAGAATTCCGAATATAGTTACGTAATAATTGCAATAGCACTTATTGCAATTATTACGTAACTATATACGTAACAATAAGTTTCACTTATTGCAAACTTGATTGGAAAGTTTCGGAACCTAACTCTGGCTGTATTTTCCAGTGGTTTACAAATTACTGCTGGGCTCTCACAGGCGCCCGTCTATATTTATGTTCTTATAAACGTATATTTCTTAACCCCTAGAGCCCCAATTGGCCGATATCGGCCACAACACGATTCAGCGTGACGGCCCCGTTTTAATTTAATTTTAACTTAATTTGTTTTATTTTATTATGTTTTATTATAATTATGAGTACAGCGTTTTGGCAGTAATTAATGTTTTGGTGAGACAGTGTCATAATTCAATTTTTTTACTAAAATTTTATAGGACGTTAATCGGCTGAGGGGCCGAGGCCTGGAGGGTTCAAACCTTATTTTTGCAAATGTGTCTACAAAAGCCTAACACGGCTCACAAAAGTAAGAGGGTGGGGGGGGGGGGGGTCTCGCTATGTGTGTACATAATAGAAATATATGTATGTACAAATAGAAATATATGTATTGTCCGAATTATGGTGTAACATTTATGTTCGGAATTATGGTGTAACATTTATGTGGTGGTGAACGGTTTCGTGCAGCTTGGGCCACAAGATTCAACAAGTTGCTGGTGAACTAGACGGTAGATTGTCTTGTCCCCAAGTCTTCTACGCTCATCCCACTGCTGAAAGAATGATCTATATCGTTATACCAGCCTGGGGTGACGGATTCGCCCGTTGTAATCGACACCGCCAACCTGTAACATTTATGTTGATAATATATGACACTTCGTTTAACATAATTGCCTGACACAGTAATGGATCGACATGCAAAATAGAAAAAAGTTTTTTTTTTTTTTAAAGCTAATTCCCTCGATTTTGAAACCGAATCTGTACACGAAAGATCCCTATGAGTATATGAATCATCAGACCATGTTTTTTTTTAAATAAGGATTGCATCCAAATGCCCGAGAAATGCTATTTTTCGTAATAAATATATTTTTTTTATTGCATATGAATTTCTGCCAATTTGAAATTAGTACAGCTACACCACTGATTACATTCAATCGGCTCTGGGCTATATATTTCTATTTTGTATAGAAATAATATCAATATATCGAGCGGGGAACTGCGTTACAAGACAACAAAATATTGCAAAACACCGATTTTAGACACTTCACTATTAGCGATCATTTTCAAAACTAGAATGTTGGCGTTGCTGTATTGAGTGAGAGTCCGCGGTTTTTCGACTGTTTTATACAAAAAATGTTGGAGTGTTCGATATGACAGCTGCCTATTTCGATGCGCGCGCAGAATATGCGGAATATGTGGAATATGCGCGCGCACAGATTTAAAGGGTAATGTCGATCGATCGATCGCGAATAATGTAGTCTTTTTAGTACGTATCGTTGTTAAAAGTATTCCAAGACGGTTATCTTAGTTAGCTGGTTGGTTCAATGACGGTGAATGCCCTGGATGGACTGGTGTTGAGAGATCATTTCACGGTTTGCATATTGACACGGTATTACTGTACTGTTACTACATATTTGCATAAATCGTAGCGTGCTCATTGCCTTTAAATATTGAGTTACCTCGATGGTGCTACACACTGTTTTTAACGGTTTTAAAGATAAAACAAAATTGCGGTAATGAATGGCATCGCGGCATTCAAAAGTATTGACAGGACGTATCTCGCTACACCACAGTGGCGTTACAATAATTATTACTAAATAAATGAAATTATAAAATAAATTAAAGGGCACTTATCTGGTCTGTGGTGACTAGGAGCGACTCCACGCCTTTTTTCTTCTCTTCTTTCAGTGTTTGCTAAGTGTTTCCTACTGTGGTATTGGAACCTGACCAAACCGGCTTCCTACTGTCTCCTACAACTGACGCCAAGCCGTCGTCGTCAGTTATCTTGACGACGGCTTAAGCCGAAATATAGATACACAATATTGTATAATAATCATTAGTTTTTAAGATACACTAATCGCCTATTATTTTCCAGCATTGATTCTCATCTTTCGCATCGTAAGTTTATTTCCCTTGGGAGTTTATTTATAAGATAATGTTTAAAAAAGAAAAAAATCAACTTTGAAAAGTCGGTGAAAAACGCGTTCAAAGCGTTCATTGGTTCCAGTCCTAGAAAGTTTTACAGCAAAGGAATTTATCAACTCAATAAAATGACAAATCTGTATAGATAATAGGGGTCAATATTTCAATTAATTAAATATATATATTTCATATAAAGCTCTTGGCCTTAGATTTTATTTATAGAACAGCAACTTCATAGGTAAGGACCTAATATTTAGGGGTCGCTTTGGTCTCATTGTCGGCGCGGTCGCCCATCGTGGTGTGTCGTCCATCCAGCGCCAGTGCGACTGCGGGTATGTACAGTTTAATAGTATGCCATTACGAGTCCCGCTCGACGGAGATCAAAACAAAACAGGCGAAGACATACATAAAAGCGCGGTTCCGCTGAAGACTTGTTCCACTCAAACCCGTTCCTGCGACAAGAGAGCGCCCGGATGGAGACACCCTACAATAGAGCAGCAACTATCACTGGAAGAAAACGGCTCCTAATGCTTTCGCGTCGCTTGACGCAAACACAAAAGTCCTTTGGATATTTGAGCTTCACGCTCTTTAACCAGCTACTACTCTCCACATGAAAGATGGAAACAAAGGCGTTTGAAAGGTTTATTATTAAACAAATCTACACATGCTTTCTATAGGCTGCGTGATTTTTTTAGCATGCTAATTCTTTTTAATATCTAACTTTCGGGTACATCATTTTCGTTTTATTGTTTAATTTTATAAAAACAAAAAACATACGTTTACAACAAAAAATATATTATGAATTTAATACTTAATATGTATGTAGATACCTGTAGATATGTCTGTAGATACCTTTATGTAGATACCTGACCATCTACATACGTTGTTTTTTTTATTTCGTTTCGATACTTTCTATTTGTGATACATATAAAAATATGTATACCCATGTACATTAAATCAGTTCTAATTTTCGGAATTTGTCTGCCGTGTAAAACCGATTTTAGTCAACGTTACTACCAAATAAATATTTCTGCTTGATTAATTTTATATCTATGTATATCAATATATTAGGTACTAGCAACTGACGAATTCTAATATGCGATAACTAGCATTAATTTATTATTCATGCTTTTATTGTATATTCTGGATGCATAAGTTAAATACCTATTACCTATAAATACCAAGCAATAGGATGTACTGATTCCAGCGCCTTTCGTTCGAGGTCTGCAATGCAACCACCGACTTGTCATCCCTAATGGATCAGTTATTCAGTCCGGAATGCGACAACAGAGTATTCGCGTACGCGGACGTTCTAATAGTCGCATCCTTAATCTTCAGAGTGCATGGCGCAGCCTTAATCGCGTCAGAGATCCGCGTCCGCTATGTCTATTACATTAAAGGATTCTACAGTTACACTCATCTCCAAATCTTCAATCTCTAATCGCTATGTGAAATCGAAGTCTATCGCGGTTCTTTGACATTATAATAGTTTGTCATCATACTGCCAGTCATCATCCGATTTTCTGCGGGTAGGCGGCAAACTGCTGCTGTTACTCCGGAAGTGCGGCGCGTGCGAATTTTGAAACGATTATGCGCGTCGGATTTTCAAAATTCACGCGCTGAACCCGCCGCCCCACCACTGTTATAATTTGCAGAATAACAGCAGCAGTTTGCCGCCTACCCGCAAAACAACGGATGACGATTGGCAGTACTTTAGTCTTCCCTGGACATCGACGGTTGCAACATCGCCAAAATATCGGGTGCTACAAACTTCACGCGGTAAATTCGTTTTATCCTATTTCTAATCATCGTGGTTCAACGCCGACTTCTTCTTTTTCTAAAAGTTGCACTCTTACCGAAGAGCAAGTTTAATTTCTGATTTCGCGGCTTTAGTGAGTTGAAATTTAAGTAGCTTTAGTCACTGTGCCCGCTGTGAATGGTTTCCCTCGTGAAACCGCATTGATTACGGCTGCGGCCGCAACTGCGGCTGCGGAGAAGGCGACTGCGTCCGCTTCAGCTTATCCCGAATCCGTTGCGTCATTAGACCGGCCCGCCGCAGGCCGGGGCGACGTCTCCTGCCTAGCCATCACGACCGCAGCATCATCTCGCTATCGTCGTGCACAGATTATTACCCACATACCGTCGCAGCCGCTGCCTGCCTACAAATAACAGAACGGCTCATCCAGCGGTTGTCTCGCGGAGATCCATTTGGAGAGAAATTATGGCGTAAGCGCAATCTCCACGTCAGATAATATTGTCATCATCTCGACTATTTGCATCTGCTGCTTCACTCATAGAATCCATGCGGATATGTTAGTATCGACCGCTTTTGTACGCCGGCGACCGAGATAGACTTACCCACAAGTAAATATGTATATTTTTTTTTTTTTTAAAAAACACTAAAAACACGCTTTTGGGCTATGATACGATATTCACATACACACGGCTATGATACGATATTCCATCATGAAATGCCAGTGCCTATCTTCCGGCTTCATCATCAGACCTTGAAACCTAATCGTGGTCAAAGTTCATTCCAAGACTTTTCTAACAAGTCCAAACACAGCTATGATACGATGTTCCATCATGAAGTTCCAGTTCATATCTTCCGACTCCATCATATTATTGTATTGTCATCAGAACTACATACAGCTGCCAATTTTCATGACGCTACGATTCTTGGAAGATGGTTAAATTAGTTACCTTAGATTCCATTACATAGTTAGTTACATACAGGTCAACCTAATAAAAGCGTTTTAAAAACACAATTGCCGTTACAAAAGTGAACTACAGTAGGTATATATAATTATATTATTACGATTTTTTTAAATGAAATTTATGGCTTATGTATTTATCCATATAGATACATATATATATATATATATATATATATATATATATATATATATATATATATATATATATATATATATATATATATATATATATATATATATATATATATATATATATATATATATATATATATATATATATATATATATATATATATATATATATATATATATATATATATATATATATATATATATATATATATATATATATATATATATATATATATATATATATATATATATATATATATATATATATATATATATATTATATATATATATTCGGAATGCACTCAATCGGACCTTTCATTTGACACTAAATAGAATAACTTTAACTAAACACAATATATTTATGTTAATTTATTGACATTTGAAGTTTTTGGACATTTAGACAACTATTTACACGATATTTGGTCAGGTAAGGTTGGCGCTGGGTCACGAATTCGTGTGTAACTTACAGTGAATACTTTTTAACCGACTTCAAAACAAGGAGGAGGTTATCAATTCGGTTGTATCTTTTTTTTAAATGTTGGTTGCCTCCATGCCATTATGAACCGATTTGGAAAAATCTTTTTGTATTCGAAAGGATATATTTACAGATTGGTCCTATTTTTATCAAAATCCTGTTCTGATGATGGGATCTGAGAGGAATTGAAGGAAGTCCTCAAATATTATCATGTGAAATGGAAAATTTACATGTTGGCTCAATTCTGATGACAATTCATTTATTCCTATGGTAAGCATCACCTGATTCTACACCCTGGGTTGGCTCTCGACGAGGGAACTCCTCAACGGTCAACAGCACAAACCCCAAATTTTGTATACGACACTCGCGATGACATAACAATTTTAATAATTCTAAATTGGTTTGAGCGTTTAGAAGTTATGGGGGAATAAAGAAACGGAAAACATACATATATGAAATCTGAACCCATTACACTCCTTTTTTGTTGAGCAGTCGTGTAAAAAGTCTAACTAGTTACGCTTAATGTATACCAGGCGTTGGATTAGTCAGTGACGTAACAAGCTATATTTTCGAAATACGCCACGCCTACTATGCTAGGAACTCGCGCATTGGCTACTGACCCATTGGCAATGTTGCCAACATTAGAACGTAAAATATACATAGATGAACCCTGAACACATTACACTCCTTTTTGTTGGGCAGTCGTGTAAAAATATAACTTCAGGCAGTCAACGACATTGCGGTTGTCCCTTCTTCCATTATTTCTTCTTGCACTGTTGTTATGTTAACATTCATTCCAAGGGTTAAGGAAGAGAGAGAGAGAGAGAGAGAGAGAGAGGGGGGTAAATCAATTTACTAGCAACATAAGAGCCGACATAGGAAAACAGGAAAATTAGGGTCTAGTATTGTTAGGGCAGTAAATACAATTTTTCGTCTTTGTGTCTACCTTTCTCATTTCTTTGGTCCATAATATGTATGTTTTTTTGGTCTTACCATTTGTTTGATATTTTCTAGTATCGTTGGTCCACTTGTCTATTCCATACCCATTCTATATAATTCCTGAACTGTTTTTCACTTGACCACTTTGTCTTATGCCGATTCTCCTCTTTCCTCTTTTGTTTGTAAAACTATCCCATATCATGATTAAAATGTTGGGCCTTCGTACTTTATGTTTTTGCCTGCTCAGTAGCTATCTTCATGCGACTGTAAGTAGGTATATTCAGTGACTTTCTGCAAATGATGTGACTGCAGTTATTTATCCTGTCGATCTTATTGCTTCTTGTGGTATATCCTGTATTATTACGCTCTTCATCTTAGTCTAATTTATTGAAAGCCATAAATGCTATAAAATCGAAGACTATCGCGGTTGTTTGACATTATAAATAGGATAGAAAACGAATTTACCGCGTGAAATTTGTAGCACCCGACGTTTCGGTGACGTTGCAGCCGCCGTAGTCCAGGGTAGACTGAAGAGCTGTCAATCCGTTGTTTTCTATCCTATTTATAATGCCATAAATACTGCTTACTTACGGCGCGGTCGCCTTACAACCCACATGTGGACTATGGACAGTGGACCTGATTAGTAATATAGCCCGTGTTCCATTTCTTGTTGGTGCATAATTCACGACACAAAACCCTACTAAAACGGAGCCTAATTTTCAATTGACATTTTGATATTCCTTTTCATGGTTCCTAAGTGGTACTTCCTTATGCAGAGCTGTATCAAGTCCCAAAAATGTTCAATCACAGTTTATGCACATTTTCAAATTCCGTTTCTGCACTGTATTGGCGAATGGGGCTAAAATGAAGATTGTTAGTTGCTTATTTAAAATCGGTCGAAAATCGAGCATTCTAAATTGATGGTCGTGTGATCCGAAGGTTCTAATACATTTGTTTTGTGAAACTCATCTTTATTCTAAGATATTAATAAGACAATTAAATGAATGAACACTAGATGATTACTTACTTCGCAAATGATATTTGCCCCAGTATACTGTTTCTTCTACGAATCAAGTGCTTGTCTGGGTCTAAAACTGCAACAAGAAATTACGATGGCACACGTAGGTCAATAGATTTATTACGCTTGTATAATAAATCTATACGTAGCACTGTATAAATGTCAAAATTATTTTGTTAATAATGGACCCAATTACGTTTCTTCGTGAACTAATGTCGGAAAATAGTTCATGCGCACAAGACAGAGCAAAGCGTTAGAACGAAATGCAAAATGAACGAACATACAATGGTTTTGGATTAAAATTAGCTTGGAAACATTGCGGCCAGTTTTAGATTATGCCGCTTAATGTTCGATTGGTAGTTTTATGCTGGGAAAGTGACAACCGTTCATTTTGTATTCCGCTCTAACTTATTGTCCTGTCTGGAAGCTAATGGGCCCTTGCTGAGTTGGCCACGAAGACCCATTCTGTTCAGGGTTGGTCACACTCACGGGTCAACACCAATCCGGCGGCCTCCACGCATGAAGTGCGAGCCCGGGCAGGACTAGTTTCCCCTAGGAGTCAACCTTCTGGCGCTCATAGACGGTCTGCGCACCGTGCGGCGTAAGCCAATCGATTGTGCACTCTGACTAACAGTCCTGGGACTCTGGAAGTAGTACTGTTTCCTATAGAGCGGGTGTGCTGGCGGACCTTACGGCGACTGCTCTTGAAACGACCATCGGCTACCCGATCCTGGGTGAACAGCCGGGCAAAGGATGCCGTGGTCCGCGATAGATTCGGTTTACACCGTTTCACCGCTTCGTAAGGGAGAGGACCGCGCAAGCGACCTTGAACTCGTAACCAATCGAGAGACTGAAGTAATCTGGTCGCAATTGGAAGTAAGGGCGTGAGTGTAAGCTCGCTGGGTAACATACCTGGTTATCTAGCGGATAAGGCGTTGGCCTCTTACGGGCATGTGGCGGAGCTTGACGGTGGACTGTTTTGTCCAAGTCTTCTGCGCTCACTTCACGGGAGGATAGAACGAACAATCGTTAAAACTTCCTGAGGTGACGGGTTCGCCCGTTGTGGTTGACAACTTTATTATTGCCCTGTCTCGCTGACTTGAACTAATTTCAATGTTAGTAAACAAATAAACGCGATTGGGCTCAGTATCCACAAATTATTTCCTTTGCATATTTTAGACGCAACTTGCTGCAATTTACTCTAAAATGAATAACAAAAGGAAATTCCGAGCTAACATAGAGAAACAGGTTGCGCGCCTCACAAATCTTTTTAATCTGTTCCCAAATTTATTTGTCACCGACTTGGAAGGAGCATGGACATGTAACTTTAGGAATTAAGACAGAAACCAGAAACGTTAGGAATTAAGACATCGATTTTACGAGACTTGTATGCGTGTTAATTTTTTGTAAACCATTGTGCCTCGTCGTATCACTTGACTTTTACTATTCGTTCGACCAATCAATGACATAGCATCGAATATGCGTATTAGGTATGTGTTACGAAAATATTGTGGTAGGAGGATGAGCAAATCCCGAAATTTGAAGAGGTAATAATTTGGAAACTTTGAACAAACTGTAGTACTTTTGCCATTGCTGATTTTTTGGAAATATGCATGTCGGCTCATCTATAGTTTGCAAATTCAGTGGCAGTTTGAGCGCAGAATGAGCTGTTCGTCCGCCTTCTAACAATGTGGCAGCGATCCCAGATGATGCTACAGCAAGCGTTACTTGACTTTGTGCTCGAATCGTAGCTAAAATCAATGAAATTAGGAACGTTTTGCCAGTTCCGCCAGGTGCGTCTAAAAAAAGGATTCCTCCGTAGCCGTCGTTGACTGCTATCATTAATGTGTCGTACGCGGTTTTCTGCTGCTGATTCAAAAGTGGGACCATTGTTCGTACTGACTGACTTAGAGCATTACGATCGTATTGCCGTTCTCGTTCAAATTCTCGATTGAATGCATCGTGCATCGGGCGATTCGTTGCTGGCATTTCTAATTCGTGCAACATCTTGCCGGACATTATCTTGCACAAATCTTTTATAGAAATCAACGCCTCGTTATGTATCTCCGTGTTAAATTCAAGTTCAGGATTCTCTGTTATTGTACGCACTCGGTGCAAAATGTCTTCAGCCATATTGTCTTTGTATTTGTTCCACAAGTTAGGTGGGTTCGATGGAAAACACGTTGAAATGACGATTGCAAAAAGTGATCAAATTTGATGCGCAGAAGAGGAAATAACAGCATCATCGAGTGTGTGATCCCAATGAATGTCATCCTCGAGCAAATGTAAACATTGACAGGCTTCTCTATATGTTGCGCATAACTCGCCATTGACAGTTCATAGAAATTCAAATGAAGTCGGTCCACGAACATTAACCAATAAATAACGCAGGTAAAAACATTCGTCATTGCTGGGATGAATTGTGTAAATGCGCCCCAATGCATCGGTTGAATATATATTCACGTATCCAGGAACAGGGTTTCCTTGTTTCGGTTTTTGGATTTTTTTGATGTTGCGTTCCATGTGAAATATCTCGGCATCTCCGAGTAAAGCAGTGTTCTTGCAAATGGATCACTTGCGCAAGTCGCAAAGAAGCTTATCAGCGTTGTCGCTGGTGGTCGTTCAGCTCTCTGCGCTGCGTTTGCTGCCGTGAAGTAAACTCGTTGTCCATTTTCCAGGTGCACAGCTAAATGGACCACAGTGGGATGACGTTCTTGTATGGAGAACGAAAAGATTCTCCAAACCGCCTCATTGCTGCTGACATATCTTCCCATCTGATATTGCGAAACTTCATCGTTTGCATCTGGAACTAAAATACCAAATACAGCCATGTCGCTTCATTTCGTGACGTACTTGCAAACGTATTTGATTGATTTCACAGAATTGCAGTACTCAATATTGCAATGCGCTTTGAATGTTTTGGAAAGCAGTGGCGAAAACGGAACAATCCAGCTGTTGTCGACTACAATGTCTTTATTTTTGACTTTCAAAGTTATCGTTCTGCCGTTATGTAGTCGTTCTATTTTTGACTTTTTCATTTTCTTTTTTAATTACCCCAATGATTTATTATGATTTTTTAAATCAGAACATATTCTATCTGTGCGCAAAATTCCTTTTTTTATTGAGATTTTCATACAAAAATACCATCCAAAATTCCGAAAATTTTCGATATTTCCTAAAAATTTTCTTCCGTACAAACCTTGTCCTTGAAATTACCAACACCAAAAAAAATAAAACAGCCAAATCGGTCCAGCCGTTCTGAAGTGATGCTCCGTCAAACATGCGGCATTTCATTTTTATTTATATAGATTATAGCTAGGAGACCATATTTGAGAAGCTAGGAGAAATATTCGAGGTGACTGCGGACGAATGCGTAGTACAAGAGTAAGAAAGAATGACGGTAAAAACATGATATATGTTTTTTTCGTAATGTTATCTATTTAGGAGTTAAATAATAACTTAATATCTACAGGAACTCGTAGATCCCCCTTTGCATTTTTCTCGGTTATCCAGAATATGCGATTCGAGGATTGCATTTTTCTCGTTTAGGAATATGCGATTCGAGGCGCAATAAATAGATTTAGAATAATCTAGATCATTCTGAATCGATTCAGGGGAATTAACAGATGCGTGCATTTTTATTTCGTCTTCGAAAAGTAGAAACTTACAAAAAATTAACACAGTTATTTTCATTGATATAAAATGGAAATAACAGGGATCCTAAGAGGCCCTGTGTTACTCCCGAAAATATAATAATAATAATAAAAAACTCTTTATTTTAAATAAAAAAGGCGAGCTTATTGCCTTGCAGCAATGTCTATCAGCTAACCTATACAGCTAACCTATAACCTATAAAATATACTTGTCCACTCAGACTAAAATCATTCAATAAACCACACGCTGGCAAATATTTTGTATATACGATGCAAACCAACGTAGTAGATCACCATGAATTTCAACAGGACTTAGTTTTAGGGTAAGATCAGTATGGTCTACCTTGTCTAATGCTTTTCTGAAGTCAATGTAAATAGCATCCACTTGATTGCGTTTACTCATTTGCAGCGATGAGAAACTGGTAAACAAAGTAAGGTTAGACATCGTAGCCCTACCAGATCTAAATCCACTCTATTAAGCTAGAATGCAATGAGTAGTTGCCTCGTGTAATTAGTCGTCAACTTTTTTTTTCAAATAGCTTACTGATGATGCCGAGTTTGGAAATAGGACGACAGTTCGTAACATCATTTCTCGAACCTGATATTTATACTGGTGTAACAAAGGCTTGCTTCCACTCGTTACGAAAGGTGCCATATTAAGCTGACCACTTGAAAAGTTAGGTTAGCGTCAAGGTGAAATTATTACCATAACGTATTATAAAAAAAATGGTTTGATACCATCAGGTCTAGCATTTTTATTGAGATCGAGCTTGCTAATGTACTTCTTCATCAAATCCTCGTTGATTTCAATAGACGAGATGTTATCACAATGACGTTTGATCTTAGCCAATCATTGATTAGGTAACGGCTAATGCTCAAGCATCGATTGTATTCTATAGACAGTTGAGTTCCTCAAGCAACGCTTAAGCATTCGGGATTCACTCAGTTCCGTCTGGCAATACACGTAATAATATTGACCACAAAAAGTGGAATGTTTCGCTTTCATAAAATGCTCCTACATAAATTACTAGACTTTTATATTTTGTGTAAAAATAATTCGATATGGCGGATAAAACGCGAAAACAGCCTTACTCTACCTTCTAGAAAGATTTGGTGACCAGTTTATATACACGGCAGTATATTTTGAAAATGTGTATCGCTTTTTACGATAACGATTGCTCGTCGTATTGATCCAGCGGAGAAATCGCAGGTCGGCAATAAGCTTTAAGTCGCTGGTCAGCAGCAACGTTGGCCACATCTGCAGTGAAGTTATCCGACTCAATTATCCGCTGAATTTCGTTAAATCTTGCTAAAAACCGCTTATTTTGAAGAACAAATGCAGAGGTTATGACGGGCATAGAGATATATACAGGTATAAAGAGGTTATGAAGGTTGTCAAATCAGGCCGAGTCGTTAGATTTTCCACAAATATTTCTAATCCAATAGCAAAACAAATAAAATTCAAGAATCAAAGGCGGATGGTCGATAAAACTCGGAAGAAGACAAGAATAACGCGACAAACGGGGACCGAGTGTTCTGTTTGACGTTCCCAGGCAACGCTCGAGCATCGCTAATGGGAGCGACCAAGGCTGTTGGGAGCAGACCAGAAACTCAATAGGTCTGATACTTGTCGTCAACTTCAAGAGCTGTTAGCCCGTTACGGTGATAAATTTTGGCAACGAATAATAACCACTGACGAAACGTGGATTCCTTATTTCAATCCTGAGACCAAAAGTCAATCCAAAGAATGGCGCAAACCTGAAGAAGGGCCTCCACTTGAGGAGCGTACAGTTCCGTCTGTTGGAAAGGTAATGCTTACTGTATTCTGGGATTGCTAAGGAATTATTTTTAAGGATTATCTGGCGAAAGGTACTACAATTAACGCAGAATATTATTCGAATTTATTATCCGGACCACTGCAACAGGCACTTGTTTAAAAACGGCCTGGAAAGTTGCATAAGCGTCCGTTATTGCAACAGGATAATGCAAGACCACACACTGCAAGAAAAACGAAGGATGTTTTGAACGATTTACGATGGGAATTGCTTCCACACCCACCTTATTCCCCGGATCTTGCACCCAGTGATTATCACCTGTTTCCAGATTTGAAAAAACCCTTACGGGGTGTTCGATTTGAAAGTTTAACTGACGTAAAACGTGCCATAAATAGGTGGATTGAGGAGCCACCGAAAAAGTTCTTTGAGGACGGCTTAAAAAAATAAGTTTATCGTTGGGATAAATGTATTCAGTTAAATGGGGATTATGTTGAAAAACTACATTGTAAATTAACATCGAAAATTAACAAAATAATAAAAATATGGCTAAATTCCCAGAACTTTGGAAACATCCCTAGTACCTTTTTAATACCACGGAAAATACTAGAAATATACTACGAATTAGCGCGCGGGCGGGGGGCTTGTCTTCTTACCGGGAATGTCTTAGGGGGACACAACCGATTTTTTCATCGGTGAAAAAAGGAATGAATATATATGTATATTGTGCGACCGAATAGGTTTCAATAATAATTATAGTTTCCCTGATCGTACAAGTGCAGTACGGCATTGGCCTGGCCATTACTCGCGCAACGGCTTCCGTGCAGCTCGCAGCCATGATTGCATCTGTCACCGGCGAGCTTAACGGTTCTGCGCTTATTAAATCACGTGCACTGAGCTCGGCTCAGCAACATGCATCGGCCGACCGGAGACAGCTTGCATCATTACGTGGCACACAAATGATTAATTGCGATGGACAGGGCTACGACTCAATAACGTACAGCTAAATCACTGCCGAGGACAATTTCCGAGATGTCTTATGGAAATTATAGTAGGTAATGCTTGCAATCTCCCAGGCCAGTTACCACGGGGTGAATCGGTAGACGATAGGCGACGCGAAGAATCACTTTACCACGTGGAGCCATTTTATTTTTTGTAATTTTACGTTTTTTTTAATTTTACAAAGATTGTTAACCATTGACCCATTGCTCTCTAGTCTGCCGCCATTTATGCTATGATATTCTGCTTCAATTGCGTCAGATTCATTGGTTTGTTTTCGTATACCTTTCTGTTTAGGTATTCCTAAAAAAAATAGTCGAGTGGATTGAGATCAGGGCTCCTGAGAGGCCAGTCTCTTCGAGAGTGCAATGCCTCTACGAGAAATCACTTTGTTCGAGAATAATTCGCTTACAGCCTCAATTGACATGTCAGATGATATATCTTGCTGAAACCATGTTCTTGAATTAAAGCCTTCATATCCTTGCAACTTTGGGGCCAAAAAGTCTCTTAACATTTCTCAGTGACGATCACTATTTACAGTGAGCGCTCGCCCTCGTCGTTCTTCATGAAAATAGGGACCAATGATTCCTTTACAGGGCATTGCAGCCCATACAACGATCTTTGGGCTATAAAGTTGTCGTTGATGCTTTCCTTCAGGGTTCTCTCTTGCTCAGTAGCGGCAATTTCGCTAGTAGAGTGACAATTTAAGTGGAAGTCGGCTTCGTCGCTAAACAGAATGTTTTCGAATTTGTTGAATCGCTCCAGCATTCTATTTACAAAATTTAATCGTTTAGTATTTTTTGGTTCTTGAACTAACTAATTTTATAGGCTTTGAGACACAAGTCTATCTTCAAAATTAACTGCAAATACGATTTATTGATGTTGAGTAATTGACTTTGCTTACGAATTGACACAGGTGGATTCTGACGAACTGAAGCCCCTACTTCTTCGATCGTTTCTTGACCTCTAACAATCGTGGGTGACCTGCGTTTTGAATTTTTACTATTGAGCTACATTTTTCAAACATCCGAATCTATCTTCTAATGACGCGCCACTTAGTGAACTACGTGAATGATATTCCGCATGATACAAACGTTGAGCGGTAACTATAAAATCACTGTTTCGGTAATAAGCGCGTACGCAAAAAGCATATTGCGCCTCCGGGTAGTACTTACTCCATGGCTACTAAAATTCCATGAAATAGTGTGTGATGCTGTCCATTCCCCCGCACCCCCGCACCGCCCATTTACAACGTTAGAGCAAAAACAAAACTGGCTTGTGTTTCTGGACACCCGGTATATTATTAGCAACGCGAAAACAGCATCACTTTAATTTCCCTATACAAACCATTCAATTGATATAATAGTTCTATTGTTGAGAGATAGCAGAAACGTCCATCGAGTGCAAAGCAATGCATTGATATTGAACTTCCATGGAAATCGCCATCTGAGGTCGGGTCCATTGTATACACTTCTGAGAGAATTAAATGCCAGGAATTGCGTCCTTTTGCATGCGACCGTTCAGTATAAATTATCTATTATCTCCATCAGTGCAACGAGAAGTTTAAATGGGAAACTAGCAAGGACTAGATAGCAATTGTTAAAAACTCCAATAAGTGAAGGAATAAACTGTCTACCAGAAACGATTTAGATAGATTGCTTTTATTTCCTTTCTACGCTGCTGAAAGTAATACGGGTCAGATGGAATTCTTGCGAGAAAAAGCGTATAGATTTATTGTTACCAAGGACTTCCTTGTATAGGTACTTCCTTAAGCACATTTTTATTGTCAGTTACTGACCAAATTCAAATCAAGCCAGTGCTGAACCGGTACTGCCATCGTGTAAATTGTTTTACAAGCTTTTATTTACCTTGCAATGTTTGTTAGTATGTTTGTTTAGATCAAATCTTGCAAGCAGAATTAAAACCACTTCCTCTACACGTTGGTTCAGTAGCGATGACAATGCGTTTTTATGGTGAGCATGACCCGATTCTGCTACCAGTATTGGCTCCCGACGAGGAAACTCCTTAACAGTCAACAACACGGACACCAAATTTTGTATACGCATTCAATTATGATAGCCCGTTATAAGTTTTATCATGACATGGCTGCTGAGCCCAGGTTTGGCTCTCGACGATGGGACTCCTCAATGGCCGACAGCAGTCACGAAAATTTGTATACGCATTCAATTATGATAGTCCGTTTTAAGTTTTACCGCGTTAGGGCTGCTGCGCCCAGGGTTGCCTACCCACAACGGTCGACAGTACAGAAACGAAATTTTGTATACGCATTCAATTATGATAGCCCGTTTTGTCACCGCGACAGGGCTGCTGCACCCATGGTTAGCTTCCAACGAGGAGACTCCTCAACGGTCGACAGCACAGAAACGAAATTTTGTATAGTATTCAATTATGATAGCCTGTTCTTAGTTCCACTATGATATGTCTGCTGCACCCAGGGTCGGCTCTGGACAGAGCATTTTAATAAAAGCTTTTTAGTAAAAATGTGTTTTTATTATTAACTTATTAAGTCAGTACAGCGCTGTCGCGTCAGTGCTGACTTCAATTTTCTCGGTATATATTTTGAAGTCGGTCAGCTCCTCCCGCCACACGCGCCAGCGGTCGAAGTCAGTAAAGACAGCGCCAAATTTCTCGGTACTTCGCCCACATGCTCAGATAAATATTGCATTTGTTGAACACTGAAACGAAAAAGTGATAGAAATCTTTTAAATAATTAGGATTTCTATCCCATTTTCGTTTCAGTGCATTGGTGTTCAATAAATGCAATACGTGTGATCTGAGCATGTGGGCGAGGGACCGAGAAATCCGGCGCGGCCGATAGTTAGTCAGTCGCTGGCACTTCGTTGTGTCGCGTCATGTCGAAAAGTTTAACTAGTGAAAATGACGTTTCTTTTCGATACCTCTTCTATTTACGTTTTCGTCAAGTCTTTTTAACTGGAGATGTTCTCAACAAATAATTCACTTGTATCAGAATTTTCTCAACAAATACACAGTTCACTCGTATCAAGTTCTGCCGTTTTTTGAGATTTCTTCCCCCACTGACTCTAATAACGTGCGTACACCGTGAAAAAATAACCACGACTGACTGACTGTAAACAGTGTGAGTTAGTTCTCGGCGCCAGCACTAACGCCTGCAACTGCACACTCAATGTAAATCTGCACAAACAGTGAAACCACTATTACTTCTTTTCTATCTTTCTTAGTGGTATTAAAGGCTTTCTATATTCCATATCGCTCATCGCCGTCATTGTCTATTAAACGCCTCCTCAAATTTAACCTGACTACTAAATCATCTCTTTTTATTTGTTGTTTTTAAAATTATTAATATATTTATTTTCTCCATTATTTATTGTTCTGACTATTGAACATTTAATACCCTTCTAGGCTATTTTTCTATATTTGCTGTTTATAATTTCAATTGTAATTTTATTGTATTTAACTATTATTATTTTAATTTAAAAAATACTGGTATTTTTTTATTTTCATTATTATTTTTTCCAACATGATTATAAATTATTACGTATCATTACACATTATTCAATCACCCAGATTGTAATAACTCTTAAGATACATACTAACTGTTTATTAGAGTTTTTATACATTCATTTTATTGGTTTTTTTTCTTTGAAATTTACACAATTTACAATTAATTTACAGAATTACAATTACAATTACACAATTTACAATTTAAAAAAAAAACAACTAACATATTCGAGTCTACCTTGGTACAGACTTCGGCCTAAGACTTTGTATACAACCATTTTAAGCTTTTTATTTTCGGAAACAAATTTATTCTTATTCTCATATATTTCCAAAACAACGCTACAGACTAAATAGCCTAAGGCGTTTTTGACCAAAGCAACTACTTAATAACATTTGTACTATTTAGGTAATATTCATGATCATCATCATCATTGCGGCCTTTGTATGGTACATTACTGGACATAATCTTCCTTCAATGTTTTCTTGCGACGTTCGCCGATCTTGAGCCATCGTCATCCAGTCCCGACCTATGTGTGGTCTGGAATGAAAAACCCAGCAAACAGGTGGATGGCCTCGTGGTCTCATATTCAGGTGTGTCCTCCATTCGAGAACTTTCCTGGCCCACCGACTACGATCCATTCTGGAAATATGTCCAGCCCATCTCCACTTGCAACGTGCAATGGTTTTCACCGCGTCTTTAACTCTTGCCTTACTCTGGATTTATTCGTTACATTTTCGGTCACGCGGGCTGACTCCGAGTATGATTCGTAATCTTGCCTGAATGACGTTATGGTTTCCGATCCGTAAGTAAAGGCAGGCAAGACACATTGCTCGAATGCTTTGGTATTTAGTTTTATTGGAAGTTCTGCGCGTTTATATATTTTGCTACCCAGGCATGGGAAGTCCGTCTCCCGATCTCTGCCGTTCAGTTTTAGCTACCTAGCACGATTTTGTGGCCTAGATAAATATAGTGACTTACTTCGATAAGTAATTACAACTAGTAGGTATTCTAGTTACAACAATTACAACAAGTAATTACAACAAGTATTCTATTAGGGACTTTGACAATATTCCCTAATCTTTCATGATTACTTTTATTATAATACAATATACTTATATTTAAAAAAATATATCTTGACTATTTATCCAATCATTTTGATAATCGGAGATGGATTATATTAATACAATTTGTATTGACTATTTCTATTGAGACATTTCTATTTGTAATCTTATAATAATTGTGGTATTTCTGATTTGACTATTTCATAACTGACTATTCGTTTTTATATTTCGACTATTTGTATTTTTCATCTATACCTACGTAGGTACTTTAGCACCTCAAATAGTTTTTTAAAGGACCATATATTTTTATTGTAAATTTAATTTAATAATTGTTTTTTCCGTTTAAAAAAATAGTCAATGTATATAAAAAATTATTATACCACATAAGGTATAACATATTATCTTGTATAAAGAATTTGACTATGCCAAGAGTAGGGATACCTACCAACTGGTTTACTTTATAAAATAAAATAAAAAATTATAATAATAAATAGTGCTATTCTATTTGAATGTTGGTCACGATCTTCGTCTTCTAGATGTTTATCTTCAATCCAACTTTTATGGATACTTTCTTTATTTCTTCAATAATGGACATCATGTCTTCAATATTAACCCAGAGCACAACCAAGTTGCCGACAAATCTAAGGTTTGGAAATTATAAGGTAATATTACAATATTATAATAATACAATTTACAAGACTAGACAATATAAAACATAATGCTTAATAATATGTGGCGCGATACAATTTAATATTAAAAATTTGCATCTAAATAAACCTTTAAGTAAAAATTCAAACTCTGACAATCGGCAATTCGGTGCCGTCGACAGTGCACCATGCGAACCGTAAAATGATCGCTTTATTACCGGTCCTTCCGAGGGCATAACCTTAATTCAACAAACCAGCTAACTAAGATGACCGTCTTGGAATACTTTCGACAACGATACAAAATGACTACATTGTTCGCGATCGATCGATCGCGCATACATAAATAATATATTCAACTATTTTGCTTAAATTAAACGAAGCAAATAAGGTATTTTATTAAAAAATATATAATTACTGAATACATATTATGCAATTATAACACTCTATGACTTTTTTCAGCGAAGTAATTCAGTTACATTTGTAATAATCTTTTATTGTATATGTGGTTTGCAAAGTGTTACAATAAACTTTGCAAATGGGTACAAAATAAACAATTTTCTTTTGTGTGTATAAAATAGATTATTGAATAAACAAAAACATTAATAAAGCCTTAATATTGAAATAGGATCTTTTTTACAATAATTTCGTAACTTATGCGGTCTTAGTGTAGGGGAGATATGTACAAAATGACATACATGGACAAAACGACATAGTGCCCTTTGCGCGGGAACTGCCAGGTATTCCTTTCTCAAATCGACCTCTAGAGGCGCGGGACGAGGCGTCCGCAATCATGCGAGCGCGTCAGTTCCCCCCGCGCACGCGGCTGCGTTTGACGTGGCATAACAGAATTTGTGTATTGGCGAGTTTTTTTTGTATGCAGTTCGTATTTACGCAGGTAAGTGTTTTCATCGTATTTCTTGTACATACTTGATGGAGTGCTGTTATTTGAAGTCCATTGTGTCAGCTTATAGTGCGTTTTCGTGTTTATTACTGTTATAAAATAGATATTTTATTGTTGAAAAATGTTATGCTGCTATGGACAAAATGACATAGACTGACTAGGGACAAAATGGCATAGTATGTCATTTTGTCCATACATATGGACAAAATGACATACTACAAGATGGTGATTATAAAACTTTAGGTCCACCGGGTTGTTTGGAAGAAATTGCCTAAGGCAATAAGTCTGCCCTTGCGACTATGAAGTCGCACAAAGATTATTATTATTATTATTATTTAATTTTGATATTTTGTTCTAGTTTGCGGGAAAATGCCGCGCAACTATCAACGAACATCCACGCGGCAAAATTGGAACGATGAATCAATGGCGAAAGCAATGGATGCTGTCAAGAATAAGAAGATGGGATGGCTTTTGGCTTCAAAAACCTTTGGTGTTCCCCAAGCAACATTGAGACGCCATGCTTTAGGTCATAATAAGATGCTAAAGCCAAATGCCAAGGGACTGGGGAGATTCAAAACAACTTTTCCCAAGGAAGTTGAACGAAAACTAATCCAGCATTTGAAAACTCTGGAAACAAGGCTGTTCGGCGTAACATGCAAAGACGTACAAGAGCTAGCTTACCAGATGGCAGAAAATTATGGATTCGAAAATTCATTCAACAAAGAGAAGAGAATAGCCGGCAAGAATGGTTATCTGTGTTCCGGAAAAGAAACCCCGATATAAAACTACGAAAACCAGAGCCGACATCTGCAGCTAGAGCGCAAGCTTTAAATAAGCCTCAAATTCAGCGGTTCTTCAATAAACTGCAGGAGATTCAAGAGAAGGAAAATATTCCTCCATCAAGAATATATAACGTTGATGAATCGGCACTATCAACTGTGCAAAAACCACAAAAAATATTTGCCACAGCTGGAAGGAAGCAAGTAGGTGCTATAACCAGCGCGGAACGAGGATCCAACGTTACAGTTGTTTGCTGCATGAACGCTACAGGCAACTACGTCCCACCCTGTCTCATATTTCCACGTAAAAATATGAAGAAAGAACTAACAGATGGTGCACTTACTGGAACATTAGGTATAGCACAAGAAACAGGGTGGATGACAACAAACGTGTTCTGCACTTGGTTAACCCATTTTCAGTCATATGTCAAGGCATCCATCGAATACAAAGTGCTCCTGTTCGTCGACGGTCATGCCAGCCATAAAGGAATAGACTGCCTAACGTATTGCAAAGAGAATGGAATCATCTTAGTCTGTTTTCCTCCACATTGCACGCATAGGATTCAGCCGTTGGACGTGACCTTTTACGGACCTCTTAAATCTTATTTCAATCAAGAAATCACAAAATGGTTGAAATCTCATCCTGGTAGAGTCGTCACACATCTTCAAATCGATGCCCTCTTTAACGGCGCGTATGGAAAAACTGCAACTGTTGAAGTTGCTTGCAAAGGATTCGAAAAAACTGGCATTTGGCCACTCAACCCGGACATATTCCCAGATTATCTCTTCGCACCTGCTGAAACTACCAATATACCTGCTGAAATTGAAGAGATGAACATAGAAGACGATAATGTTCCAGTAGGGCGTCAACAACGAACATCATCTGAAGAACCGCGCACATCAGTACAAAGTTCTCCAGCTAAAGAATCTAGCTCAGCCATTCCTGGGCCGTCCACTATACCGGATGTCTCAAATATTAATATTGAGGTATTATCACCACTACCGAAAGGAAAATTCGTTAGTGGTCAAGGAAAAAGGAAGACGAGGAAACGCGTAAAGGAAGTTGTCTTAACATCTACACCAAATATGGAAGAAGTCAAAAGAAAGTCAAATCCTACACCTGTGAGAGAAAACAGAAAGGTACAGAAGGTAACGAAGTTCTTAAACCTCAGTTCAGATAGTGAGGAACTGTTTCCTTCGCTAGAAGACGAGAATGACGATGACGCCGCCTGCATATACTGCAACGACTTATTCTCTCGATCCAAACCAGGAGAAGGGTGGTTAAAATGCATGGCCTGTGCACGTTAGGCTCACAGCTCATGTGCTGATGTGCCGAAAAAAACTAAAATATTTGTGTGTGAACTGTGTACCTAGGTGAAGTATTGTGATTTAATTGAAATACTAAATTTTTTCTTGCCTATGTCATTTTGTCCCTATTTGGTATGTCGTTTTACCCATACCACTTTGAAAATATTGTTCCGACAAATTTTGTTATTTTCTGTCTTAACTTTTTAAACTGTAGTTTTAAGTGGGAAATGATTACACTTTTGAGTTCCTAACTAAGCAATGATTGTACAATTACATGAATATGTGTAATTTGTATCTTAATTTCCGAATTATAGTTCTAAAACTAAACAGTATGTCATTTTGTACATATCTCCCCTACTTAACAAATTATGTTTAAACTACATGAAAAACACTTTTTTTCTTCTGGGAACGGAATTCCATAGCTTGGATGCTTGTAGAGCCGTCCGTGCACCAGTGATGACACTAAGAGATCACGGGACTATTTCAAATATCAACCCGTGAATTCTTCTAGTGCCATTCCCTGTGCATGGATTAAAGGCATTTGAAGTCCTCGCCGTCGGGTCTTTTGCATTCTTCTGGATCCATTCTTGAACTCCAAGGAACTTATTCAATTACATATTTTAACGGTTGATACTAACAAAGAAATACATACATGTAGAAGTACAAGATTTTAAAAAAGAGACATATCAATCAAATTATCTACATATTTACAATTCTTTTACAGATATAAACTAAACAAATGCTTTATTATAACTATGCTATATATAGTTAATTCATATTCATATTTATTTTATTAGTATACTGTTATACAAGTCAGATACAGATTAGCAAACATTCATACATATTAGAAAACAATCATTTTTTCTATCGTAAAGAATAGATAGAATAAACAAAACAAAACGAAGAAAAAAATAGAAGAATAATGTAAAAAGAAGAAATACAAGACAAAATGCAAAGAGATTATTAAATACTTTAGCCACCAAAGCATTTTAGACTTCACTCGAGTAATATTCCTACAGTGAGTAAAACGCCTTATCTGTAAGGTATCTCTTAAGGCGTCTCTTAAACACGTCAAGAGATTGCGCCTGCCTAATGTGCTCGCTGAGTTTGTTGTAAACCGCTGGGCCGGCGATACAGGCTAGCCTCTCCGACTTGGATAATGCATGACTAACCGAACGTAGCATGCTACGGAATCTTGTTGGATAGTGATGATGCACACCATTCACTTCAAAATCGGCTAGATTTCTGCGAACGAACAGCGCTACTTCCATTATATAAATGGACGGCAGCGTCATGATGCAGAGATCTCTAAACACAGGCCTAGCTGGCGTATCAAGCGCCACACGCGCTATTGTGCGGACTGCACGCTTCTGCATAACGAAAGCCCTCTGCCTGTCGGCTGCTCGCCCCCATAACTCCGCGCCGTACGTTAGCAGTGAATGAACGTATGCAAAGTAACACATGCGCAGCGCGGATAAATCGAGAAATGAAGCGATGCGATGCACGCTCTTCCCAATTTATCACATAAAGCATCAATATGTAGGTGCCATCGTAACTCATTATCGATTACGAATCCCAAGAACTTTGTTGAGGATACCTGAGGACACCCGAGGATACCTGAGGATACCAACGATACTATATTTTATATAGTTATATAAACTACAAGTCTTAAAGTAGATGAAACAGAAGTAATAAACAACTAGGCATCAAAGGAACAGTACAAAGGCTTTATGTATTTAATGTTTCTTTTTATTCCCCTGAAATCATCACCAATTCAAAGAAACCCATCATCAAAACAGCGATATAAAATCATTTTATAGCTGCTTGTATGGGACATAAATTGTAGAGACGTGTATGGCATTCCGAGGCGAGCTTTGGAAATGAAATATTAGTCCTTACACATGTAATTCCTGTTTTCTCACACTTACCGCGTTGAACTTAGATAACTTCGGTTTGAATTGGAATTTCAAAAAAATGTTATGAAAATCAGTTAAGCATTTATATATCTGTTGTTTGTTATTGCTCGGATATTTTCGTGTGTACATTCATATAAAGTTGAAGATTCGCGTCACTTCTGAATGACATTCTAGACGTATCTGATTCTTTTCAGCCAAGGCTATTCCGCAGCGCCAAAATCTGTCAGCCTGCGGTCGGAGACAATGACCTTTGGTAATATATGCCCGCAGCCGGGTAATCAATAAACAATATTGGTCACCGCATAATATAACACAACCGAACGCGAATAACCCGTCCGCGTCCGTCCTGGTTGCGTCATGAACCGGTTGCACTACAACGGCGGTAACATCGATTACCATAATACACCGCAATACAGGCCGATTTACCTCGCCACTGTAGGTTCAGAACTCACGAAGCGGTTTTTACCCGCGCCCGCCGCGGTTGCGGGACAACTGTTTTGTTTCAAAACTCACGACACCGCAGGTTTGCGCGGCCCGCGAACTTGGCGAGCGAAAATCACAAGTCGCGCGGTTAATCGAGATCGTCTATAGCTACACCCGCGCACCTGAACCGCGTCGTCCGCGAACCGACCGCAAAGTGCGCGGGCAACGGCCGCTAAGCTTGCGGGTGAACGCGGCCCGCGCGGTTCTACTAGTATCCCGCAGACGCTGCGGCCGCCGCGAGAAACCGCATCCGCCGCGGGCGTTAATTAATTTTACATACATATTATGTGCACGAAGACCGCGGGGCCGCAACCGCGGCGGGCGCTGGTTAAACCGCTCCGGGTGTTCTCATCCTTTCACTTAATTACATTTTTCTGCGACTATTATAAATCTTTTCTCAATAATCGAGAAAGCCTCAGATTTGATTCTGGAGGTCGATTCGGTCTCGAAGCAGTATCGATTTCCTGAAAGTCTCGATATAACTCTTTACTTCCTATCTCGGAACATGGCTCTTGTAAAATTAACAGTTCCATGGGAATCAAATATCCCAAAAAAAAAACACAATTACAAATTAAATAAATACCATGATCTCGCAAATGCCGACATTCACGCATTGGAAGTTGGTGAATGTGGCAAATCTCTGTTTATTCCTTTCAAGTTCTTGGTCCCTCAAGGTAAATAATCAACTCCTTCCTAGAAAAATATCTAAAACCGCGATTTTCGCATCTCAAATTCTATGGCTTCGAAGGGGATTGAATGGGTGGTAAGGTTGGCACGTGGCTCACAGCTGTCCTAAACCTACCACAGTCGGTCGATAGTCTCTGGAGTACACCGATCACACCTCAGAAGTGTAAATAGTATGATGGGCCCGGCTCCGGTTGGTAAATTTCATGGCAGCTCCGTTTGTATGTTATTTATTATTTTGTGTTGTAATAATGGGCTTGATTGCGTTTCTTCGTGAACTAAAATCGGAAAATAGTCCGTATGAACGAGACAGAGCAATACGCTAGAGCGGAATGTGAGATGACCGGTTGTCACTTTTTCGCATTAAAACTGCCCGCCAAGGTCAAATCTTACACCGCACGAAATATGCTCGAATTTATTCGGACGAGTATAAGTTCGACAAGTAGTATTTATCGATGATCGTTCGTTTCATATTCCGCTTTAACGTATTGCTCCGTCTCGTTCGCTTGGACTAATTTTAGTTTTAGTTCACAAAGCAACGCAATCGGGCCCATTGTGTAATAATTGTGCTGTATTATTGGTCCTTGGTATCGTGGATCTGCGAAACATAAAACTTCAAACAATGCCCTAATATCTAGTCGTCGGTATCATGCCAAAACCACCAATGTACCAAAATTGATCTTTGAAGTACACGGTGGTACTCAGAATTAAAAAGAAAATGTTATGCCAAAATCGCCAACTACTGCAGTAAAAGTAGTCGAAAAATACACCTGTTTTAGACCAACATGTTTTTTTTTCTATTTCCGAGCATGCCAAAAGAGCCAATGTATTTAAAATATTGCAATATCGCCACGCTAAAATTATCAATAAGGTACGTTTATAAAAAATGACCTTGATTAAAAATTGGAAATGTTGTTATTACGCAAAATTAAAAAGGAAGTTAGTGTTATTTCGGGCAGCGTGCCAAAAAAACCAATGTGTTTCTCGAAATATCATAAGAAATATTCATTGATATTGCCGAAGGGTCATCTACAGTACCCGAACGACCTAAATTCATTGGCATTAAATTATTCATTCCGCCATAGTTGGAATCTGAACGAAATTTTTGTAGACGTAAATATTTAAACGCTCATCTCAGAAATGTGTATTTTATCTCAGAGATGTTTATTTGCCCATTGGTTGTTTTGGCGTGACACCGACGAAGTAATACCCGTATTTAAAGATACTTTAGCCAGGCATTTGCAATGCCAAAAAGTGACCGACGATTAAGAAGTCGGGATAGCTGCAGGAAATATTTTAAAGAGTTGAAATATTAACGCTGCTGTGCATCTATATCCTGGAAGTTTTTGCTTATATAATCGTAAATAAAATCCAACACGACCTCAAAATAGTATGGGACGTACATAATCGACAAAAAAAGTGCAAGCGTTTTGTAAAAGCTGATACTTTCAGATCAGTATTTTGGCCATAGAATGCTGCGGTAGAGTTAGCAGACCAGACTCCGGGACACTTGGCGTTGACGTAGGTACTAGGAAAGGTGTAATTTTAAATATTAACACCAAAAGGTTTTGGAAACGCTAAAAAGTCATCAGTAGACAGTGGATGCAATACAGAACTCGAAACAAATGGTCACTGCTTAACAAGATGCCGCGTGGCGTCAGCATTACTACATACATGTCGAAAAATGATGTCCATTATATTGCGCGGCACATTGAACCGATGCGTAATAGTTACCAACAAATACGTACCGGCGTATTTGCAGGTTTTAAATTTAAAAAATAATACTTTGATCCTATAATTATTCGTTGCTTATTTACACATTATTATAACCGAAATTGAAATCCACGGAAACAATAAATCCTCCATTTGAGTACTTACATATAAAGATACAATAAATATTCTACTGTCTTACTTACTGTGGTCACTAGTTAAATACATATATACGGCACAGACCAGCGGAATCGATATATGATAGGACAAAAATAACGGACGTCTTTGAATTTCATTAGTTCAGGCATTTTCGTAAGACTTCGTGACTTCGCCGAATCGCTACAAGTATAATACACGGTGGACACGAATGTTATGTCACTAGGTGCGTGCCTATATAGAAAATGAGTCACGAATCGATGGTTAATGGGACAGTCTTTAGGTCTCAACGGAGTTTCCTCTGCCATTTACCTAAACTTCGTTTACAAAGAAAGTAAGCGTTCTAAATTCCTGAAAAAAATGATCTAGTGAAGAGTAGCTTTATGATCTGTGATAGTCGTTAAGTCGAACAAATTATTCGATATAAAATCGGTATATAATTATGTCGATATATAATCGGAGTTAAAAAGGAAAACTTTTAAACTCACTGTATAAAAAAAGAATTCAACATTTGGCCAGAGTATAGAAAATTTTGCAAAAATAATTATTTGGAGTTAAGGAACATAAAATCCTCGAAAGGCGTATACTCAGATTTTTCCATTATTTTGTTTCTGTGAGTCGCTAGAATCCCTAAAACGTTACGGCATTTTGACCCCAATAATTCAAGCCATCCCCAATAACCTAACAGTTCTTGAAAACAAAATCATTACAAAATCAAGGGTTTCATGTTTTTGATATCAATACATTTTTATTTTTACTTCATGAATTTAAGAGTTTCATCTATTTTACTGGGAATATAATAGTTTTATCGACATATATATGTACTATTAATTATCAGCCACTCCATAGCTTTGCTCAACTATTTAAATTATTTCATTATAATTATTATTTTATTATTTTTGAATTTTAGAAACCGTACCTATTTCCTGAACAGACGAAGTTGACGAAGTTTAAAGAAAGAATGCCAGGAACCCTATCAACTATAAAAAATGGCAGAAACGCTATCGAGTCCGAGAGATTTTAACAAACAACGAAATTTCATTGCAGTAGGTAATTAATTTTTTAAAAGTTCGTTCCTTTTTTACAAAATACTTCGAGTTTTATTATGTAGTTCATGCTTAAAAGTAGCTAACTATTAATTATATTGTGTTTTTTATTATTTTCGTCATTTTTAGACACCCTTAATTGTTTTATTTTTTTGTATTTTAGTTAGTTTTTTTTTATATATTATGACTATTTATGTGATCCGAATCTAATAATGCACGATTATGTTTTATTACTTTATTCCGTTATGATACCGAAGTCATTAGATTTTCTATTTGTCTTTGAAATAGGTAAGATACTCAAACTAGTATCACGCAAAAACCTTTAATAACTACCTGTTACTTATAGTAGTATGTATATTACTATCCATATTATATTATGACAATTCAGAGAGCGGTAAATTCGCCAATTGCATACGAATGTAATAATGTATGTGTGTGTGTTTGAATGTATGTTTGTGTAATGTATGTACCTAATTGAAACGAATGTGCTGTCAATTTTATGGCATCATAATCGCAATCTATACTATATTTAACGTACTGATATTAAACGCAACAAAAGAGAAATACACATTACAATTTTTGGGAGAATGTCCTTTCATGGGCAACCGAGAACAAAATGATTTTCGATATATTTTAGTCATCTGATAATAAAATAGAAATTTTTAAAAATATCACTTGAACAACAACACTGCAATAACACAAAACTATGAAAACCTTAGACAAATGAAAACAAAGAGTAGACCTACATTTCCCAATGAACAGTCTTCGATTTTAAAAGAATTTTATCTAAACTAATATTATAAAGACGTAATGTTTGTAAGTTTGTAAGTTTGTATGTAGGGGGTAATCTCCAAAACTAAATTATCGAGTAGTGCTACAGGCTATATTTTATTGTGATAAATATTAGTTTTCAATACGAAATCACGTTATTTGTAAATCGAATCGGAGAAAATGTGCTGGTGATGTGCTTTATCGGCGTGTGCTGACGAAACAGTTTGGTATTTTTGAAAACTATGTAACACAAAAACGTCGACATCAAAGAGATCTATAAAAAAGTCCGCGACAACACATATCCAACTTTTAAATTTAAGCTACAATAACTGCTTTTAGGACTCAAAAAAATAAGAAAAAAAAGTAGTTTAAGTTTGTTGAAGACGTTAGCAGTAAATTATGAATCTTTATCAAGATAAATTAATCCATCATCACGGGTGTTAAATGGAGATAAAATTAGCTATGTACGGTAACTTTTTAGGTGGAATAGTTTTAGATAAAATAACGCGGGCAAGCATCTCGAAATACCTAGCGGCGGCTGCGTGGCGGCGACTAGCCCAACAAGGTCAGCCTTCAGCGGAAGGCGGCGGGTGGCGAAGAACAAAAAGCGAACAGGACGTCTTTTACTATATATATAAAGGTAGCGTCTAAAACGGCAAATATACGCCACCCTACTCAAATTAGCAACTCGATTGCACATATTTTGGTCTGAGGTATTGAGGTGCTAAAGTACCTACGTAGGTATAGATGAAAAATACAAATAGTCGAAATATAAAAACGAATAGTCAGTTATGAAATAGTCAAATCAGAAATACCACAATTATTATAAGATTACAAATAGAAATGTCTCAATAGAAATAGTCAATACAAATTGTATTAATATAATCCATCTCCGATTATCAAAATGATTGGATAAATAGTCAAGATATATTTTTTTAAATATAAGTATATTGTATTATAATAAAAGTAATCATGAAAGATTAGGGAATATTGTCAAAGCACACCATTCACTTCAAAATCGGCTAGATTTCTGCGAACGAACAGCGCTACTTCCATTATATAAATGGACGGCAGCGTCATGATGCAGAGATCTCTAAACACAGGCCTAGCTGGCGTATCAAGCGCCACACGCGCTATTGTGCGGACTGCACGCTTCTGCATAACGAAAGCCCTCTGCCTGTCGGCTGCTCGCCCCCATAACTCCGCGCCGTACGTTAGCAGTGAATGAACGTATGCAAAGTAACACATGCGCAGCGCGGATAAATCGAGAAATGAAGCGATGCGATGCACGCTCTTCCCAATTTATCACATAAAGCATCAATATGTAGGTGCCATCGTAACTCATTATCGATTACGAATCCCAAGAACTTTGTTGAGGATACCTGAGGACACCCGAGGATACCTGAGGATACCAACGATACTATATTTTATATAGTTATATAAACTACAAGTCTTAAAGTAGATGAAACAGAAGTAATAAACAACTAGGCATCAAAGGAACAGTACAAAGGCTTTATGTATTTAATGTTTCTTTTTATTCCCCTGAAATCATCACCAATTCAAAGAAACCCATCATCAAAACAGCGATATAAAATCATTTTATAGCTGCTTGTATGGGACATAAATTGTAGAGACGTGTATGGCATTCCGAGGCGAGCTTTGGAAATGAAATATTAGTCCTTACACATGTAATTCCTGTTTTCTCACACTTACCGCGTTGAACTTAGATAACTTCGGTTTGAATTGGAATTTCAAAAAAATGTTATGAAAATCAGTTAAGCATTTATATATCTGTTGTTTGTTATTGCTCGGATATTTTCGTGTGTACATTCATATAAAGTTGAAGATTCGCGTCACTTCTGAATGACATTCTAGACGTATCTGATTCTTTTCAGCCAAGGCTATTCCGCAGCGCCAAAATCTGTCAGCCTGCGGTCGGAGACAATGACCTTTGGTAATATATGCCCGCAGCCGGGTAATCAATAAACAATATTGGTCACCGCATAATATAACACAACCGAACGCGAATAACCCGTCCGCGTCCGTCCTGGTTGCGTCATGAACCGGTTGCACTACAACGGCGGTAACATCGATTACCATAATACACCGCAATACAGGCCGATTTACCTCGCCACTGTAGGTTCAGAACTCACGAAGCGGTTTTTACCCGCGCCCGCCGCGGTTGCGGGACAACTGTTTTGTTTCAAAACTCACGACACCGCAGGTTTGCGCGGCCCGCGAACTTGGCGAGCGAAAATCACAAGTCGCGCGGTTAATCGAGATCGTCTATAGCTACACCCGCGCACCTGAACCGCGTCGTCCGCGAACCGACCGCAAAGTGCGCGGGCAACGGCCGCTAAGCTTGCGGGTGAACGCGGCCCGCGCGGTTCTACTAGTATCCCGCAGACGCTGCGGCCGCCGCGAGAAACCGCATCCGCCGCGGGCGTTAATTAATTTTACATACATATTATGTGCACGAAGACCGCGGGGCCGCAACCGCGGCGGGCGCTGGTTAAACCGCTCCGGGTGTTCTCATCCTTTCACTTAATTACATTTTTCTGCGACTATTATAAATCTTTTCTCAATAATCGAGAAAGCCTCAGATTTGATTCTGGAGGTCGATTCGGTCTCGAAGCAGTATCGATTTCCTGAAAGTCTCGATATAACTCTTTACTTCCTATCTCGGAACATGGCTCTTGTAAAATTAACAGTTCCATGGGAATCAAATATCCCAAAAAAAAAACACAATTACAAATTAAATAAATACCATGATCTCGCAAATGCCGACATTCACGCATTGGAAGTTGGTGAATGTGGCAAATCTCTGTTTATTCCTTTCAAGTTCTTGGTCCCTCAAGGTAAATAATCAACTCCTTCCTAGAAAAATATCTAAAACCGCGATTTTCGCATCTCAAATTCTATGGCTTCGAAGGGGATTGAATGGGTGGTAAGGTTGGCACGTGGCTCACAGCTGTCCTAAACCTACCACAGTCGGTCGATAGTCTCTGGAGTACACCGATCACACCTCAGAAGTGTAAATAGTATGATGGGCCCGGCTCCGGTTGGTAAATTTCATGGCAGCTCCGTTTGTATGTTATTTATTATTTTGTGTTGTAATAATGGGCTTGATTGCGTTTCTTCGTGAACTAAAATCGGAAAATAGTCCGTATGAACGAGACAGAGCAATACGCTAGAGCGGAATGTGAGATGACCGGTTGTCACTTTTTCGCATTAAAACTGCCCGCCAAGGTCAAATCTTACACCGCACGAAATATGCTCGAATTTATTCGGACGAGTATAAGTTCGACAAGTAGTATTTATCGATGATCGTTCGTTTCATATTCCGCTTTAACGTATTGCTCCGTCTCGTTCGCTTGGACTAATTTTAGTTTTAGTTCACAAAGCAACGCAATCGGGCCCATTGTGTAATAATTGTGCTGTATTATTGGTCCTTGGTATCGTGGATCTGCGAAACATAAAACTTCAAACAATGCCCTAATATCTAGTCGTCGGTATCATGCCAAAACCACCAATGTACCAAAATTGATCTTTGAAGTACACGGTGGTACTCAGAATTAAAAAGAAAATGTTATGCCAAAATCGCCAACTACTGCAGTAAAAGTAGTCGAAAAATACACCTGTTTTAGACCAACATGTTTTTTTTTCTATTTCCGAGCATGCCAAAAGAGCCAATGTATTTAAAATATTGCAATATCGCCACGCTAAAATTATCAATAAGGTACGTTTATAAAAAATGACCTTGATTAAAAATTGGAAATGTTGTTATTACGCAAAATTAAAAAGGAAGTTAGTGTTATTTCGGGCAGCGTGCCAAAAAAACCAATGTGTTTCTCGAAATATCATAAGAAATATTCATTGATATTGCCGAAGGGTCATCTACAGTACCCGAACGACCTAAATTCATTGGCATTAAATTATTCATTCCGCCATAGTTGGAATCTGAACGAAATTTTTGTAGACGTAAATATTTAAACGCTCATCTCAGAAATGTGTATTTTATCTCAGAGATGTTTATTTGCCCATTGGTTGTTTTGGCGTGACACCGACGAAGTAATACCCGTATTTAAAGATACTTTAGCCAGGCATTTGCAATGCCAAAAAGTGACCGACGATTAAGAAGTCGGGATAGCTGCAGGAAATATTTTAAAGAGTTGAAATATTAACGCTGCTGTGCATCTATATCCTGGAAGTTTTTGCTTATATAATCGTAAATAAAATCCAACACGACCTCAAAATAGTATGGGACGTACATAATCGACAAAAAAAGTGCAAGCGTTTTGTAAAAGCTGATACTTTCAGATCAGTATTTTGGCCATAGAATGCTGCGGTAGAGTTAGCAGACCAGACTCCGGGACACTTGGCGTTGACGTAGGTACTAGGAAAGGTGTAATTTTAAATATTAACACCAAAAGGTTTTGGAAACGCTAAAAAGTCATCAGTAGACAGTGGATGCAATACAGAACTCGAAACAAATGGTCACTGCTTAACAAGATGCCGCGTGGCGTCAGCATTACTACATACATGTCGAAAAATGATGTCCATTATATTGCGCGGCACATTGAACCGATGCGTAATAGTTACCAACAAATACGTACCGGCGTATTTGCAGGTTTTAAATTTAAAAAATAATACTTTGATCCTATAATTATTCGTTGCTTATTTACACATTATTATAACCGAAATTGAAATCCACGGAAACAATAAATCCTCCATTTGAGTACTTACATATAAAGATACAATAAATATTCTACTGTCTTACTTACTGTGGTCACTAGTTAAATACATATATACGGCACAGACCAGCGGAATCGATATATGATAGGACAAAAATAACGGACGTCTTTGAATTTCATTAGTTCAGGCATTTTCGTAAGACTTCGTGACTTCGCCGAATCGCTACAAGTATAATACACGGTGGACACGAATGTTATGTCACTAGGTGCGTGCCTATATAGAAAATGAGTCACGAATCGATGGTTAATGGGACAGTCTTTAGGTCTCAACGGAGTTTCCTCTGCCATTTACCTAAACTTCGTTTACAAAGAAAGTAAGCGTTCTAAATTCCTGAAAAAAATGATCTAGTGAAGAGTAGCTTTATGATCTGTGATAGTCGTTAAGTCGAACAAATTATTCGATATAAAATCGGTATATAATTATGTCGATATATAATCGGAGTTAAAAAGGAAAACTTTTAAACTCACTGTATAAAAAAAGAATTCAACATTTGGCCAGAGTATAGAAAATTTTGCAAAAATAATTATTTGGAGTTAAGGAACATAAAATCCTCGAAAGGCGTATACTCAGATTTTTCCATTATTTTGTTTCTGTGAGTCGCTAGAATCCCTAAAACGTTACGGCATTTTGACCCCAATAATTCAAGCCATCCCCAATAACCTAACAGTTCTTGAAAACAAAATCATTACAAAATCAAGGGTTTCATGTTTTTGATATCAATACATTTTTATTTTTACTTCATGAATTTAAGAGTTTCATCTATTTTACTGGGAATATAATAGTTTTATCGACATATATATGTACTATTAATTATCAGCCACTCCATAGCTTTGCTCAACTATTTAAATTATTTCATTATAATTATTATTTTATTATTTTTGAATTTTAGAAACCGTACCTATTTCCTGAACAGACGAAGTTGACGAAGTTTAAAGAAAGAATGCCAGGAACCCTATCAACTATAAAAAATGGCAGAAACGCTATCGAGTCCGAGAGATTTTAACAAACAACGAAATTTCATTGCAGTAGGTAATTAATTTTTTAAAAGTTCGTTCCTTTTTTACAAAATACTTCGAGTTTTATTATGTAGTTCATGCTTAAAAGTAGCTAACTATTAATTATATTGTGTTTTTTATTATTTTCGTCATTTTTAGACACCCTTAATTGTTTTATTTTTTTGTATTTTAGTTAGTTTTTTTTTATATATTATGACTATTTATGTGATCCGAATCTAATAATGCACGATTATGTTTTATTACTTTATTCCGTTATGATACCGAAGTCATTAGATTTTCTATTTGTCTTTGAAATAGGTAAGATACTCAAACTAGTATCACGCAAAAACCTTTAATAACTACCTGTTACTTATAGTAGTATGTATATTACTATCCATATTATATTATGACAATTCAGAGAGCGGTAAATTCGCCAATTGCATACGAATGTAATAATGTATGTGTGTGTGTTTGAATGTATGTTTGTGTAATGTATGTACCTAATTGAAACGAATGTGCTGTCAATTTTATGGCATCATAATCGCAATCTATACTATATTTAACGTACTGATATTAAACGCAACAAAAGAGAAATACACATTACAATTTTTGGGAGAATGTCCTTTCATGGGCAACCGAGAACAAAATGATTTTCGATATATTTTAGTCATCTGATAATAAAATAGAAATTTTTAAAAATATCACTTGAACAACAACACTGCAATAACACAAAACTATGAAAACCTTAGACAAATGAAAACAAAGAGTAGACCTACATTTCCCAATGAACAGTCTTCGATTTTAAAAGAATTTTATCTAAACTAATATTATAAAGACGTAATGTTTGTAAGTTTGTAAGTTTGTATGTAGGGGGTAATCTCCAAAACTAAATTATCGAGTAGTGCTACAGGCTATATTTTATTGTGATAAATATTAGTTTTCAATACGAAATCACGTTATTTGTAAATCGAATCGGAGAAAATGTGCTGGTGATGTGCTTTATCGGCGTGTGCTGACGAAACAGTTTGGTATTTTTGAAAACTATGTAACACAAAAACGTCGACATCAAAGAGATCTATAAAAAAGTCCGCGACAACACATATCCAACTTTTAAATTTAAGCTACAATAACTGCTTTTAGGACTCAAAAAAATAAGAAAAAAAAGTAGTTTAAGTTTGTTGAAGACGTTAGCAGTAAATTATGAATCTTTATCAAGATAAATTAATCCATCATCACGGGTGTTAAATGGAGATAAAATTAGCTATGTACGGTAACTTTTTAGGTGGAATAGTTTTAGATAAAATAACGCGGGCAAGCATCTCGAAATACCTAGCGGCGGCTGCGTGGCGGCGACTAGCCCAACAAGGTCAGCCTTCAGCGGAAGGCGGCGGGTGGCGAAGAACAAAAAGCGAACAGGACGTCTTTTACTATATATATAAAGGTAGCGTCTAAAACGGCAAATATACGCCACCCTACTCAAATTAGCAACTCGATTCTAAACTTTACGCGAAGCGAAGCCGCGGGCAACAGCTAGTTATACATAATTCAGAAATAACGTTTATGATTAATTCAGTCATATTTAGATACCTACATAGTCAGTGACACCAAAAGGTAGAATAGGTATTGCGCGATTCGCGTCTGCTTTTATGCGATATTTTCAAGAGGCAACATTCCTAAAATGGAGCGCTTGCATCACCAAAATAAATAGATCCGACCGGATGATCAACTTTGTTGCTCGTTCTTTCAACGTGGTTTAATGTAGTGACGAAGCACGAAATATATCATTTATTTTTTAATGTTATTAACCATACTTATATTGGAGACTTATTATATTGGAGACTTATTATATTATATACTTATACTTGGAGGCGTATTGGAGACTTAACTAACTAAAACTATTGTTGAAAGCATGTCATCGGCCAGAAATATTGTATTTAATGTAATTTGTAATATTTTTTGTAGCGCTGTATGTTTTCCCTGTTAAATAAATAAATAAATAAATATATAAATAACTAGTTCATCAAGGAGTACTGGTAGGAAAATAAATTCTTTATATTGTATTTTTGAAGACTGATTAAAGGATTTAAGTGATATATCCACTGGTTCATCTTTTTTAATTGGGAAATTAATTGATGGCTATGGCTGTTTTGCTCATTCGCATGTATATCTTTATTACTGGTGTTTTCAAACGTTTCCATTCGATAACCTCGAATGTGTTCGTTTATCTACCTCCGGTTCGAGCGCATTTTGTTATTACCGAAATGTATTTTGACATTGACAAAAACTAATTGAAAGAAACCAGTTCAGTTAGCGATGGCGCAATGTTTCCCGCCATTTTCTCATGGCCATCGCGATCAAAAGTTCAGAAGACGCTCATACAATACCAACGTGTGGGCGTTGAACTCTCCGGCGACTATCATTGACAAAGAAAAAAGGAAGATAAGCCACGCATGTGGGTCGAAAAATATATAGTGTGTTATCAGGGTACGGGCATGTTTTTTCAAGGGTTGATACTGTACATAAACTGAACACAAATATTTCGAATATACATTTTTTCTGAAATAATATGTGGATATTTTGATATATTTTTACTGCAAATTATTCTACATCAACTGAGTTGAAAGTCAAAACTAGGTGTAATGTGTTCAGGATTCATCTATGTATGTTTTCCGTTTCTCTATTCCACCACAACTTCTAAATGCTTGAAACGATTTAGAAGTGTGTGATATTGTTAGAATCGTTATATCATTCGAAATGTCATAGAGTATCTTAGCTGACCAAATATTAAATAAGTAGTTGTCTAAATGGCCAAATGTCAATAAATTAACATAAATAAACCCGTAAAAAAATATTACAAATACAGTAGTTCACTTTTTGTAACAGCAGTCGTGTTTTTTTTAATATATTTACTTGTCTCTTTTATGTAGCGTAATAATATCTACAGCTCCATTTTGCGTATTTGGTCGGCGAACTTGTACTGTTGTAGTATTGGAAGGGCCAATCTGCGTTTTTTCTTTACGACTATCATGGAAATAAACAGCAAGAGAACGCTTCGTAAAGCCTTCTCGGATGCGAAACGACCGGCCAGAAATTGGGCTTTGTCTAGGAAGGAGATCTGTTGCGAGGCAACGAATTGTGCGATAGAACCTGTTTTAGGAGCTCGAACAAAATAACACCCGAGAAATTTCATCGTATCGTATACGACTGGCAATGTACACTTTATTTATAGATAGGCTGGTTTGACCTTTTGGAATATTTGTTGGCCGGTAGAATACTAGCAAACCGTAGATAATCAGTTTAAAAAGTTGTAAGAATTGGTCTTAAAAGCGTAAATAAAAAGTGTAAAAAAGGTATATTAAAAAACGACTTGCACATTGTGATAAAAATCAGTTCACTATACATGGTAAGTAAAAAAAAATGGCTTGAGAGATTTGGCTCCATACAAAACAACTTCATTGCTGTATCGCTTCCCGTTCAATCAGCCCTCGTACGCATGCAACATGTTTTAACATGTCCGAGTTTAAAAAATGACAGTATGAGGAAACCATTGCAGATAGAGAAAAATACTGAAAAGACTCACGAGGCGGATTTCAGAGAAATTAAAAATGGTATGGTATTATTACCTGAGTCCATATTATTGGAGAAATCATCCTTAGTCAAGAAAAACTTAAACTCTAGACAAAAAACCGATGGCATCATTTTGAAAATATTATAGGTTTTCTGTGCAAGGTGATTGATTAGAAGTGTATTCCTTAACATAAAATGTATATTCCAACTAAGGTTCAGATCAAAGTGAAAAGCTGCCTCTAACTAGAGCTGTCAACTACAACGGGCGAACCCGTCACCTCAGGAAGCTTTAACGATATTAGATTGTTCTATCTCCCGTGACGTGAGCGTTGAAGATTTGGGGCGAAAACAGTCAACTGTCTAGTTAAGTCACTCGCCCGTAAGAGACCAACGCCTTACCGCGAGATCCAGGTTAATCCACCAGCGGGCCGACACTCGCGCCCTTACTTCCAGTTGCAACCAGATTACTCCGGTCTTCCGACTGGTTATAGGTTCGAGGTCGCTTGCGCGGTCCTCTCCCTTACGCAGCGGTATACGGTGTCTACAATGGCATCCTTTGCCCGGCTGTTTACCCGGTATCGGGTAGCCGATTAATCGTTTCAAGAGCAGTTGCCGTAAGATTAACAACTACCCCCGCTCTATAGAAGACAGTACTATTTCCAGACTCCTCCGGCTGTCAGTCGGAATGCACAACCTTGCGAGTCCTACCCGGCACTTCTGCGTGGAGGTCGCCGGATGGGTGTTAACCCGTGAGTTTGACCGACCCTAAACACCTTTGTGGGTATCGTTTTTTTATTGTACTCGAACGTACGTGATACGGCTTGTTGCGTTCGGGCGATAATATAACGGACGCATCACGTACGTTCCTATAGGTAGGGCGGTTGAGTTGATAAATCAAAAAGATTGAAATATGTCAAAATTCGTTGGATTTTCTGTAAATTTAGAAAAAAAGCACCCCGCAAAAACAAAAACCAAATAAATTTTTGGCCGAATTTTCTTAAAAAAGTATTACATTTTGAAAGGTATCCATATTTTTTTGAGAGTGTTTTGCAACTCATTGACTCTGAGATTAACGAATATTTTTCATTCTATATCTCTAAAGCTATAATTATGATACTTCAAGTAAAAGTATATTTGAGCATTTTCACCGAAATTCAAACATGGATTTCTCCATAGATATAACATATTGTCGTATAAATGTTTGTTTTATTCCAACCTTTGGCTTTTTGCTATCTCTTTCATACTAACATGCTATCTCATGCTTTTTTCTATCTCTTCTATATATAATTTACATAATATATCACAGGACCTTATATATGTTTCTAATGACAAGCGATCTAATATAAGGTTGAATGGGTGGAGGAAAGGCTCCGCAACTATGCCATTATAACATGTACAAAACCAACCAAATTTCTATTCCGAGTTACAGCCAAGAAATTTTAATTTGTAATAGCCAATAAATAATAACCAATTTCAAACGTTCGATAGCTGGCATAAACACATGACTCATAACATATATTAGACCTGGATGATTAGAATGCGGTAGATAAACTTGGACGACCCAAGTTAACAACACATATCATGAGTCGAATTTTCAATGTTTGAAACATGGCGTGTTTAAATTCTCAAAAGTTAGAAGGCAATCACATGTATCATCACATAGGTAATTTATAAAAAAATATAAAACCCGGTTCGTCGAGTAAGTGCGACGAGCCAACTCGTTTGCATGTTTACTCTCAGACCGATGCTCGCAGCGAACCTTTTGACAAGCTGCATAGAGAAGGGCATTTTAAGAAACTACACCTAAATTTTATCGCTGTGTAAATTGGTCATATTTGAACACGATAAATTGCTGTGTACGTTAGTTTTATAATAGACTATCGATAATAACGCAATATTAATAAGGCAATTAAGTATATCTTCTCCAATACACTGAGAAAAATATTGGATTGATTCTTACATTACTATTTTGCTATTACGGTTTTATACAGACTAACGATGTTTCATTCGTAATTTTGTTGAATTACTAGGAATTTTGTTGAAACTCTATTACTCGATTATATGTATCAACATTTTCCTTGCGGTTAATACGTAAATAACATTATACCTACTGTAGTTTCAATATGATTCATGTGTACGAATATAATCGTACGTATACTACAACATGCTGTCATATTAGAAGCGAGATTCAAAGGTTATGACGTAGTGAAATAACGTTATATTTTAAAACTACGACACGGTAACTACCGCCACGTCAACACCGTTACGCGTCATATTACTTCATACGCATTGACCACAGTCCATGTTATATACGTAATCCTTGTTGAGACGTGCGTATTTCTGTGTATTATATCGTTATATTTTTCTCAGTGTATTAATAAAATAACGTCCAAAATACATGGATGACTAAATACAGCAAACTGCTTATAAATCGCAAAGTTAATTCTGATGGTTTTAAATTGTAAAACAATCTGCTGGCATAAAATCAAGGAAAAATTTATTCTAACCGAGTTCTGAATTAGGAGCACTTCGATTCGACTTTTTGTTAAAAGTGGATTTTTTTCTCAAGCCTCTAATTACAGGACAGCCACAGAAATACACAAAAAAATCTCTGGATGGCCTAAAAAATTTGGCCACAAATATAAAACAAGAGCATCGCTGTATCGTTTTTCGTTCAATCAGCCCTCGTACGCATGCAACATGTTCTAACATGTCCGAGTTTATCGCAATGCGGTCAGCAGTCGCAAATCTCGTCGCGTATATACATTAGTATGTATTATACTCTTATCTGGTGATAAGGCTTTATCTTGAGTGACACTGAATTTCGTCTGAGCAACTTCCCACAATCTTAATCCGATTTCAATACCCGCCTTTTATGGGTCTATTTTAGCCGTCCGAATAAAAAAAAGGTTGACGTTTTGGCAATACCGTGCGGATGACCTTTTGGCAACACCAATCGATGTCCAAATCGAACACAATGACATGTATGTAGATATACTTCAACATAGTAAATTATTTTGTATAATATCATGACAACTTATCGAAAAAAAAACCTAATTCGAATAATATAATTATTATCTCTAACTCTAATGAGTACGAGAGTTATGGTTATTCAAAACCGCAAAACAACAAGAAAACCCAGAAAGTTTTCTTGTTGTTTTTTCCCCTCAAAGTAGGTATCATGTTTCGATTTTTTTAGCATTCATTGTCATCCTCACTATTATATTGATTCTTTCTGAAATAAGTTCATATTTGTTTAGTAGAATAAAAACATATTTTTATTGTATTTTAAAAATAGAAATCGGTTTTTACGACATGCAATATCTATATATATATATATATATATATATATATATATATATATATATATATATATATATATATATATATATATATATATATATATATATATATATATATATATATATAAATACAAAGTCGGGTTTGATCGAACACTTAAAACTCGATAATGGCTGCACCGATTTTCATAGTTTTTGATTTGTTGTATTTGTCTCGGTCCCGAATAGCAGAATAACTATTAAAAACATTTGAAAATTAACGAAAAAATAAAATAAAGGAAAAAACATTTTCCCATACAAAATTTTCATGGGTTTCGGAACATTTAATGTTCATCCCGACGATACGGTAAACTCTCCCCTCAAATTAAAGAAAGTATTTATTAAATAAAAGGTTCGAATCGACAAGATATATCCGCAATATTCGGACCACAATTATTACATAGTTTAATTCAATTATGTCATGCTGACACGCGATTGATATAGGTACTTAATTTTTGTACTTTTATATTTCTTTTTGTTTTATTATCTTAATAAAGTAGTGAACTTAATATTTATTTTATATTGATTGTATTACTTCCATAAAATCATATATTAAGTTCAGCTAATATGTAACACGACATTCATTGACCGTTAGGCGGTACGAAGTTCGCCGAGTCAGCTAGTTTCTACATAAAACAATTTTAGTTAGTGAGCCTTGAAACAGCGCTTCAACGACACGATAATTATGTCAGCAGATAATAGTTGTATAACGCAGGTAGTTTGCCCGTATCCAAAAAATAGCCGCTCTATTTAGTTTGCCTCTGGTTTTGTGTCACTTGTCATAGGTTACTATGACATTTTTTTGTGTTTTTCCCTAAAATTTTTAATCAAAAGGTGCCTATTTGCTCGCACTGATTAACCCACTTTAAGGATGTCACTAATTGAAAACTCACCCTGTATACTTTGAGATATATTTACTTTGATTCATACATACCTACATAGTTAGACATCGTTTGTTGCTTGATTTAAGAGCCCTATCACATATTTTTTCCAGAAAGGCAAGAAAAGTGGATTTTTGGCGTTCTAATTCCAAGAAATGAAGAGATTTCTACAAACTTTAATTACTGAATTACCTGGACCATTTCTTGATGTTGACCATAGCGGCCTTTAATTTTAGATGTAACGAATATTATTTACTTATTCAGCCCATTTTCCGAAAGTCGTTATTCGTAAAACGCTCGGAAGGCAAATTTTGAGCTCCTTAATACAGTAATATCACTACAACGAAAACCGTATACTATTTTTTTTTATGTCCGTCATGTATTCTTGATGTACACTACGGCTTTATTTTTTCGTTTTTTGACCACATATCCAAGGTATACATTACTTACAATTACACAAAATTTAAAAAAAATCTTCCTGTATCATTCTAATTTTCTCAGAAATAAAATAAGATTCTTATATAATACTTATACTATATTAAAGTTCACTCTTTTAGCAATACGACATAATATAAATTATTGTCATTAGAAAGGAGAAAACACTGCAAAAAACAATTAGAAATTGTGTATATATTTGCTTGCGCAAGAGAAGAGCGCTCAGTGCCGCGGTTTTCTCCCAGGGTTGAATAGTTATTTATTTATTTATTTATTTATTTATCCTATCTTTTATAGTTACATCCAAAAAAAAATGCGTTCATTTTTTCAACTCATTTTAAAAGAATACCTACGCTATTTTGTAATAAGGCTCTTAAACAAAACAAAGTAATCCTACCTAAGGGCAGCAAGTGCTTGGATTGTAGATACAGTAAAGGACCGTCTAGGTGTTTTCAGAAAGTAATATGTATTGGGAAACAATACAACTTGGGAAGTTATATTGTACTCGTATCTAGGCAGAATAGCCGCCAAACGAGCGCCACCTAGCATTCAAGGCAGGCCAACACGAGTCACAGACATGACCTCCTACGGGTCACGATCCCCACATGATCACGTGACAGCATCGTACGCAAGAATCATAAACATCACACATATACATGCATACATACAACATGTAACAATAATAATTGTGTGATTTGAATTCGTGATATACGGCTTGTATGTGCCAATTACGTAAAGCATTACCGGATAGGTAGGTAATTTACGAAGCGGCATGCAACAATTGTCGCCGGAGATAAAAAAGGAAATAAACTAACCGGCAGTAATGTTCCGACTGACTTTTCCATACAGAGCATATAGACACTTTGTAGTTGTCAACTGCTACGGGCGAACCCGCCACCCCAGAAAGGTGTAACGCCAACCGCGTGAGAGTCCAACGCCTTACCGCGTTGCACTGTGAAGTGAACCCAGCAGACAGTCTCGCGCCCTCCTTTACCAGATCTGGCGGATTTCTCGGTCCACCTGTCTGGTCGCTCGTTCGAAGTCGCTTGCGCGGCCCCTAACCGATGTTTTCAGTTCGAGTTTATTGCGGTAATTCAGTTCTTTATTGCGGATCGTGGTGCCATTTGCCCGTCTTTCACACGGGATCGGGTAGCCATCGGTTCGTATTAAGAGCAACTGACATCAGGTCAATAACAACACCCGCTGCTTATGAAACGTATAAAATCATTTCCAGACCCCCAGATATTCCAGATATAAGATTACATAAAACAAAAAAAGATTGCAACTCACATAGTAACTTCTAGAATACGCTGTATAATCAATGCTTCTAGGTACCTTCAAGCAAAATGCATTCATTATTCTTCTTATCATTCTAACCGACTGCTGATGAAATAATCCTCTAGCTGACATCACTTTCGATTATTGTAAATTCATCCATTTCTAGATTTGAATCTGTAACAAAGAAAATATAAATTAGAGATATACAATGTATACTGACTTTTAATATTTCCCTAGGAATCACCAGTTTCCATATATAAATAAAAATACTGTTAGAATATAAATCGCAATCTCGAATCAAACACAAATAAAAAAAATAAAAAAACATTGCTTACTTGCTCGTATTGCCCCCCCCCCCCTCAAGGACGCCGGTTAATTAAAACTCAACCTGTATGTATACTGACGTTTAATATTTTCATGGAAATCACCAGTTTTTATTATTTAAAAAAATACTGTTAGATTATAAAATCGCAATCTCGAATCAAAAGCAGTACATTTCTGCTTATCAAATTACGATTACAGAACGGAAGCCCTGTGAAGATACGTCCACAAAGCGTTTGCTGTTATAATATGAAAAATATTATGAATAAAGCTATGCATATTCATGATCTAACTTTAGGCAGTTTGACAGCTTTTTAGCGCCGCCAAGCCGCATCTACGAGTCAAAAACCTCGTTATTAAATCGGGTTTTTTTATGGTGTGTGTTCGAGCAGCTAAAGAAGGATGATTGAGTGCACGAGTAAGGATATTTAATTTCATTATTATTCTCTGTTAAAAGCAGTAATATTATGCAAGTTTCATATTTTGGCGCTTTTTGGAAATATTAATAGTTCGGTCAACTCGTAACTTTTAGGCTAAGAACTCACGGAGCGGTTTTCACCCGCGGCTGCGGCGGCTGCGGATCGACTGTTTTGTTTCAAAACTCGCGAGTCAGCAGGTTTCCGCGGTCAAGTAGCCGCCGCGGTCGCGGCAACGACCCGCAAACTTCGGCAGAAAATCTCAAGTCGCGCAGTTTATGAGTCACACAAACAAAAACAAAATGACGCCAGGGACGCCTGCGCGCCTAAAGGTGGGTAAGAATTTATTTTTAAATTTGTCATCCTTCGGATCCCACAGCACTGTATAATGTTGGTACTCCTCGACTAGAGCTAGACATTTCTTTTCGCCCACTCCTTAGCGATGGATTCGCGTTTACTGAACGCCGATCGTGATGCGCGAGGCTTACCCAGTAGCGTCTTACTTTGCTCGCGTCCACGAACACACTGCGCTGCTCTTGAAGTGTTGCCAAGTGCCAGACTTAAATAGTCGCCGATGTCAGCAGAAAAGATAGCCTAAAGTAGCCGTTTTGAAAAAAACGTTTTTTGCCAACGAAAAGAATTGCAAGCCATTGATTTAAATAAAAGAATTGAAGTTATTCTAGACATTTACAGATACTTTAAAAAAAATACCAAGCTTAATGGGTACATAAAAAACAAACATTGGATGGAATAAGATTGTATGAGAAAATATAATAAAATTTCCTATATAGGTACCAAAATACCATTTTGTATAAAGCTACTGTATTTATAGACTTGATATCACGAACCAAACATCAATATACAATGTAATATGACCATTTATCTATTATAACTAGGTACATTATGAAAAATACCTAATTTTCTTAATTACTTTCCTAACTACGAAAGTTTGAAAAATCAATAACGTACCTACAAAAACGATGCAAAAAACAATTACATAATATTTAACTAAACCATACCAACTTACGGTTGATAAAGGAAAAAATATTTATTTTAAAAACATTACAAATGTTACCCAAATGTTCGGCACCATTATGTTAGAAATAAATAAAATCGTCCTCGCCGTAAAAAAAACTGGTGTAGCCTAAATCGGCGACATGCGATTTTTGGTATTTTTTAGTCGCCGATAACCCATTCGAGGTAGCCTAAATGGCGACATTTCACCTAAGTTGGCAACACTTTTACACATTTACCGCCACCGCGTGGAGCGATCGCCGTGAAGCGTGCAACGTTGCACACTCCAGGACCGCCAACGTTTCCACTACTGGAGCAGTTGCAGATGCGCGGAGCAGAGTTGATGCGCGAACCTAATGGATGCGTCGCCCACCTTCATGCGTCGCCCGAGAATCGACCACGGCCTGCGCGGTTCCACTCGTAGCCCGCAGGCGCTACGGCCGCCACGATTTAACCGCACCCGCCGCGGGCGAAAATAGCGTTGAAAATTGCGACTCAATTTTACATACATTTCTGCATTCTACTGAGGCCGCGGGTCCGCAACCGCGTCGGTAAAAACCGCGCGGTGAGTTCATAGCCTTACTCTGTTAACGGCCTAATATGAGATTTGACCCGCATAAAGAGAAAGAAGGAGTTCCTGCAAAACGCGTTCGGAAAAAAAACTTCACAAAAAGAATCTGCCGTCTCATGCGATTATCGCGTATCAAAATCCCAATCTCCGCAAAGTATCCGACGAGTCGCATCAATCTCTCTGATTAACGCATTAATTAAGTTCTGTTCATGTCTCGTTTCGCCCGTTAAACCTATTTATTTTCCCGCCTTTTATATAATACGATTATTATATATTATGCAGATAGCGTAAATACATCATTAATTATTCATTTTAAACGTTTTCATGCGAGTGGGTGCGTTGACCTGGCGCCTGAGGCGGACCTAGACCTGGATGGAGGCGTTCGCGATGTGGCTGTATCACTATAGGTATGATAAATTAAATAGAATCAGAATGGCCTAATTTCTAGAAAAGATTTTTAGATAAAACTATTTATTATGGAAGAATGAATAAATAAAAAGCTGAAAATTGGCATGCAGGTATTATTTTATCATGGCAAGAGTTGAAAAGATTGTGGTTGCAATCAGTCCACCAGGGGGCGCGCTAGTCATACTTCAATCTCGAATATTGGACAATGTGAAATTCGGTACGCAGATGCGTTGTTGGGCCGAAACCACGTTGTAAATTTTGGTTTAGATTATCTCTTATACAAGCGACACAAATATTTTTTAAATACCACCGTATTTAAGAAAATACTTCATCATATTGGAAAATAACAATTTTGAGGGGCGGCGGAGGGGGGGGGAGAGTTGGCGCGGGGTGGGAAGATTGGAGGAGGAAGTTGGGAGGGTTGACAAGGAGTTTTTTTCAGCGCCCAGGGGTCTTGTCTGCTTGCCGGGTAAGTCTTGGGGTGACATAGCCGATTCTTTTATTTAAATTCGCATTAAATTGATGTGGTTTTAAATGTTTATCCCTCATTCCATATTCCTGGTTTCATGATTTCATATTTTTTACGAGTTTCTTTTCAACTACTTATTATATTCCGTTTCATTTATTATTAATTTTACTTATTCGACGTTATTATCATAACTTTTATTTTTATTTCTGTGATGATTTGTGTACGTTAATATAGGATTTTAATTTTTATTATTGGTTTTAAAATTAATTTCTGATTCCTAATTGTTGACATAGTACCTACCGGTCGCATTTTATTTTTTATTTCTATTTGAATTTGTAATCGACTGATTTCGTTTTATTATTAAATCATAATTTTTGATTACTTGCGAATGTAGGGTTTTTTGAAATAAATAAACTTGTTACTTGTAACTTGTATCGACAACATAAAAAAAAAAAACAAAAAACGAAAATCGGAACGTTCAGATGGTTAGGTCACGTGGAAAGGATGGGAAATGGAAGGGAACCATGAAGTGGATAACATAAAACTTCTATGGCTTGATTATGTGGTCTAAAGACCTAAATGCACTTAAAGTGAACAACTGGAAAACCACAGCCCATAGTAGGGTGGTATGAAAGAAGATTCATGACGAAGCCAAGTGTCACAATGAGTTATTGCGCTAATAACAATGATGTCAGGTGTGGCGGAAGGGCCAAACACACGTTCAACCAATGCTTATGTATTTATTTCGAATATGGCGGTAGGTACCCAAACAAAGGTTTTTCAAAGATCGATCGTTATCGATCGATTTCGCTGAAAGGTCGAAACGCGTCAAACGGCACGAACGCTGCAGCAGTCGATAAGACCGATATGAGGCGCTGTTACATCACAAACCGACGGGCGGAATGGACATCGAACCCATGACGACACGAATACAATTTGAAATTCAAAACACGAGCGACCAATCTCGCCGCGCTTACGGTACATATAGTCGGTGATGCATAAACTAAGCGACCGGCCTGATAAAAAGAGAGAGTAGATACTGTACAAAAGAGATGAGGTGAAGGGTAATCGTACAGCGACTAAATGGCCATATAATAAGAATACAAGTCAATTTTGCAGTAACATAAATTGTTACTGCAAAATATATAAAACAAAGTCGGGTTTGTTCGAACACTTATAACTTGAGAACGGCTAGACCGATTTTAATGGTTTTTGATTTGTAGTATTTGTCTCCGTCCCGAATAGCAGAATAACTAATAAAAACGAAAATTGTCGAAAATTTAAAATATTACAAAAAAAAATCCATACAAAATGTAAATTCATGTTTTTCTCATTGTCAGTTGTACGTGGCATGTTCACGTGTCGGCAAATCATCCGCTTAATTTGTTCTTGCGTCCGATAAAATAAACAAAAATTGTCGTATATAACAAGATGCTTCAAGGAAGAGAATTAAACCGAGTGCATCCCATGCTGCACAATATGTAAATAGTTTAATTCAATCATGTCTTGCTGACACGCGATTGATATATTTAATTTTTGTACTTTTATATTTCTGTTTGTGTTATTACCTTAATAAAGTAGTGAACTTAAAATTTATTTCGTATTCAATGTATTACTTTCATAAAATCATAAATTAAGTTCAGCTTATCTGTAACACGACATTCATTGGCTGTTAGGCGGTACGATGTTCGCCGGGTCAGATAGTAGAGTATAAAGTCACTTTGTTTGCCTTACATACAGCTCACTTCAGATGCAACATATTTAGACGAAGAACATTTTGATTGTCATCTGAAGATTCTATCATTCTGGCCGACTCGTTCTAGTGCAGGGTAGCATTCCATAATAATTTTCTTTCACTAATGCCATTCATTTGGAACTAGCTTCCGATCTTTCCACACCAATATTTAAGGCTGCGTTCAAGTTTTCTTTCTTGTCGTACACATTGCACCAAGATGTTTAGCGGCTGTTGTCAACATTCAATGGCGCGAGGAGGTACTTGCGGGATTTGTACAATTTCGTACTGTCGAGCAAATTGAATGACGTTTTAACTACGCAGCTAGAGTAGCGAATAGTTTCGTGCAGCTTGGGCCATAAGATCCATTTTGTTCTCGGATCGGCTCATTTCACGATTCAGCTCCTATTCCGAAGCCTCCGCGTGTGGAAGGCTACCCCGGATAAGAATCTCGCGTCTCAGGCCTCACGGCTGGTGGCCGGTTTCTCTTGGTGCGATTGCATCCCGGCACTACTGGACAGTTTACGCACCATTCGGCGATGCCAATAGGTTGTGCACTGTGACTAATTGCTGAAGGAGTCTGGAGACTATGGAAATATACTGTCTCCTAAACAGCGGGGGTGGAAGTTGACCTGTTGTCATGCCACTCTTGAAACTACGTATAGGCCACGCGACCCCGTGTGGCACTACGGGCAAAGAAAGCCCACGTCCGCGATAAATTCAAAATAAATTACCGCTTTAATACAACAGGTAGAAGCAACGAAAGCGACTTCGGACCCGTAACCATTCAGGAGGACGGAAGTATCCTGAAGGTTAATTCCAGACGGAGATATCCTTCCAAAACTGGTAGTTAGGCGGCGAGGCTGCCCGCTGGGTACCTTTCCCGGTGCCTCGCCGTAAGGCGTTGGCCTCTAACGGGCTTGTTGGCATAGCTAGACAGTAGATTGTCTTGTATCTAAGTCTTTTACGCTCATCCCACGGCTGCAAGAATGATCACATATCGTTATACCAGCTTGGGGTGACGGGTTCGCCCGTTGCGGTCGACACCGCCCTACTACGCAGCTAGAAGATATTTAGATCACATGGCGAACGAATGCTCCTAAAGCCAGTATTATGGAAGGTTTGTGGGGAGTCAAATATACTCAGCGTCAAGTAACCATAACCATTTCACATCAATGACATTAAATACACATATCGCAGAGTGGCGAGGGACAGTGTAGGTATAACCATTGCTTATATAGCGGTATTAGATTGTTCAACTCCGTATTGCGATTTGGCAAACCTTTTGCGTTTTATGGCGCTGATAGCAATGACGTCCAAACTAATAGAAATTTATTTCACAATCTATAATAACACTGAAAATGAATGTTTTTTTTATATAGGACTGCTTGATTACAAAAACCCAATAATTTTGCCAATACTAACATTCAATAACCAACAATAATAACATTCAATTATTAGTGACATCTATCGCATTATTATATAGGGTCACAGAAATTATACGGAGAAACAGAATGCCATTTATTATCTACTGAACATTTAAAAGCGCAATTATTACGAATTGAAACCTGTAAACCAAATAAAAAATTTACATATTTATGTAATATTAAAATAATAAGAGCTGTCATTTAAGAATTCGTTTGTTACTATATTTTATACCGTATATGCATGTATAGAGCGCCATCTACTGTGCGCCGCCATACTGTTATACCGCGAAAGTCGCCATATTGAACATAATAATAGAAGATTAATACATTTTTGGTAAATTGTAGTGCGGAAATTGTACTGGTTTCCAAATTGTAGTATGATATTGAGCAATATAATTCGCTATATAATCAATGGTATAACATAGATAGAAACAAACAAATTGAACGCCGAACGACGACGACAATTTGTCGCCTATAGACGATTTATAGCAACATAAGAGTGGAGCAAAGCGAACATTAAATGGATATGGAGGTTGTCATTTCGCCTTTAGCGTAGCTTAGTCTCACTTGATACTAGTCGCTGCTGCCGTAACGGGATTTGTACAGTTCTTTCTCTGCCTGAGACGACTGCGAACAAGACTGCAACATTTGCTCGCAGACGATACAGTAAAATAAGCGTGGTTGGGCCATCGATATATTAGCTAGATATGCCCTCATATACAAATAAGTTGGCTACACATTCCCATTGCTAGTAAATCATATTACAGAGAGCAATAAGTTGAATAGTATGCGAGAGAATAGCGCGCCGATATTCTGCGCGGCAGCTCCACGCCGGAAACGGTCGGCTGTCTGCCAGCGGACTGCGACCAAACTACTACTGGTAGTTCCTTTGAAGGGGTCATTTTCGAGCGCGAAAGGCCCATCTAGGGGATCATATATCGATGGGTTGGGTACGTCTTTTTGGGATCGTGGCTCTTTTACGTCTCGCGTGATTGCTGGTCGGTAATGACGGGTCAAAAGTGTGTGCCCTTTAAGGTGTATACTCGTAGATTAGTTTAATCATTTATTTCACATTTTTTTTGTATTATATATTATTTTATTTTTCTTAACGCTATTCCTATTTATCTACGATTTTAAATATAAAACACATTTTTATTTGAATATTACAAATAATGATTGTAACGACACTCACCAAACGATAGTCTAGATATGTTTTTTTTAATTTATATATTTACCAAAAAAATATATATATAAAGAATTATTTTTACAGAATGATTTTGCATTTACTGGCAGTGCCAGTCCCAAAGAAAACGCCATTTCTATATGATATTATTTAAAATGTTAAAGTTTAGTCTTATGAAAAGATGTTTATAAATTGTTATAGCTAATTAAAAAAAATAAACAAAATAATCATTAAAAAATCAGCTAACATAGTTTATTTAGAATTTTGAGACACTCTGTAGGAATGTAACTACAACAACAAGAAGAAACGTGACATACGCATGCGCTAAATATGGCGGTGGAACTGTGGCTGATCATTTTTAGTGAGACCTCATGAATCCATAAAATGTGGTTACCCGAAGCCATTTTTCTATGTAGTTGTAGCAGTAGAAATTTCTGATCTCACGAAATATATTTTTTTGTGGTTGACGAAGTATTAAATTAGGTTGACGTAGTTTTAAATTATGTGCTGCGTAATTTAACTTAAAGGCTTTCTATTAAATAATAATTAAAATTACTATCATGAAGCAAAACGTTAGGATATAAAAAAATATAAAATTTTAACAAGACATATCATTACAAATGACATTTATACAGTTAAAATTAAATTAAATAAATAAACAAGTAAATATATTAAAAAGAATAAAAACACGACTGCTATTACAGTAAAGGAAATATTGAATTTATAAATATTTTTAAATCATTTTTTCTATGAAATATTTGTGGTTTATATATTTATTCATATAGATATCTATATATTTTCGGAATCTAGTCAATTAGAACTTTTATTTAATACTAAACACGATGTATTTATCTCAATTTATTGACATTTGGACATGTGGACAATTATTTAGACATTTGGACAGTTTATGTAGCCTATGACACTCGGGATGACGTAACTATTCTAACAATACCGCACGCTTCTAAATCGGTTCAAGCGTTTAGAAGTTATGGTGAAATAAATAATCGGAAAACATACATAGATGAACCCTGAACACATTATACTCCTTTTTTGTTGGGCAGTCGTGTAAAAATTAAAAGGAACTGATCATCGAAATAATGTCAAAAAAAAAAACAATCAATTACGAAATTAAATTAAAATATGTTATCATATAAACGTATATCATATTTCGTTACATATGGTTTCAAGAGAAGAGGGGTAGTTAAAAAAATGAGTGATGGACAACTGGACAGTGTGATGTGAATGTTATCGATAATAGATCAAATTATTGTTATGTCTTGTCGTTGTCCACCGCTCTCGCTTAATTACCGCATTTAAACTCAATTTAAAGTACCTACCTGGCTAATGAATAACCGAATAAGTAAATGCATCCGTCAGATGCATCTGTCAGGGCATATGGGCAGCGCGGATGGGCAAGAAAGGTGCGAGCAGGGGGCAGATGAATCCACTGCGAGGGGGGCGAATTCATAGAATTGCGTGCCACGAGATGGCGAAACATGTTAGAACAAAAATTAAATGTCAGAGCAGGTGGGACATAACGCCCTCGGAATTCCATATTTCCATGTCCGGTTGCGTTTGTACATGTTTGTACAACTTTTAGAGATGCACTCGATCGTACTTATGTTTTAATTAAAGTCAGCCAACAACAAAACAACGATATTCTGTTGCAACCAGGAAGTTTCTTGGTCGTAAGCTATAGTCACTTGTTAGGAGGGTCTCGGCAATATACGACTTATCTGCAGCTGTGAGTGTTAAACGACTTTACTCTGTGCCGCTGCCTGTCACCAATCAAAAGAGTTTTGGACTATGGGATATAAGGACAAGCTAGGATACGGGTGGGGGTGGGGAATATTTATACATTAAGGTAATGTCTCTTAATAGATTTTTTAAACGTTATCAAGTTTTAAGTTGTCTCAGTGGCAAAGGCATAGAGTCCCTTATTCGGGTCGCCTGCACTGCAAATGACTTGGACATGAATGTTGATAAATGCTGAGGTATAGCCAATAATAGATTTTCCTGAGAGCGCAATGGAAGGCCATGGGATAAAAGCGGAGAAAAGAGTTTGAACAAACGAAAAAGCATGTTTGAATGAAGTACACGAAAGAGTAGGGTGAGTATGAGAAAATCCAGACATCGTAGAATGGGGACAAAGGCAAATAGAGGCAAAACTTCTTCAGGGAATAAACAAATCGAATACACGCGTTCTGAATCCTTTCCAGTTTATTGAGTAGCTCCTCATTCTAGACAAGCCACATCAGTGTAGTGTGTTTGTTTGTTTGTTTCTACTCTTTATTGTGAAATTTCACAATGGGCGGGTTTACTGTCATTAGACAATCTCTTAAAACCAACCCTACTATGAAGTGTTTATATGTATGTGTGCATCTAACATGAGTGTCTTGCTAGTACATTTGATCGACAGAATTGAACTACAATACCGTTAATTATATCCCAACGGAAAATGGTAGCCCAGCCGGTAATCGAACCCGAAGCCATAAAATGTTAGATTAGGCGACCTAACCACTATGCTACCGGGCCGTTTCTGTTTGTATACATTAATACATAAAATATTACATTACATTACATTTTCGTCGTGTCTAATAATTAGACAATTATTGACGTCGTGTCCAATTGTAAGTCTCGTTACTACTCTTTACTGAACATACATATGTAGTCAAGAATTAACTACTAGATTGTCAAACTATAAATATAAATAATCAAAATAGAAGCCTAATATTTGAAGTAGTTAGTAATTCGAAAAGATACGTAGTAAAATTATTCATCGTAATATTCAAATTGTCAGTAAAATGTTAAATAATCAAATTAAAGCTACGTTATGCATTTTAAACTAAAAGTACAGGCATACGACCATATAAAATAATCAGACAATAAGGCTCTACTTTTATAAGTAATTTAAATGGGCACAATGTTTGAAGAAAGGGTGGCCTAGAAAGGGTGGCCTATCAGCATCTCCTTAATGTTTTTTTTTAATTTTATGTCTTCCAGCTGTTTAAATTTTGTAGGGAGTAGATTATAGAATTTAATGCTAAGGTACAAGTAGCTTTTCTGTACTTTTGCCAGTCGTATTCGGGGTACGCATAAAAGGGAGCTACCGCGGGTATGATGCGAGTGAATGTCTGCATTAATTGCAGTTTCTGCGAGGTGCTGTCTAGCATACATTAAACACTGGTATATGAACTCCGAATACATAGTCATTACCCTTGTTTTTTACCATTACCGTTATATTGTGTTTTTATTATATCTTTGACTAGCTGACCCGTGCCCACTTTGTTGGGCGGTAAAACTTTTTACCTGTGATGAAATTATGAGTGTGGTTCGGTTAGTACTGAGTGCTATGATTTATTTCCTGACTGCCAAAAGAAGGGTTATATTTTTACTGCTTATGTATGTATGTATTTGCATGCTAATTTGACTATAATACCATTATTTGTGAGTGTCTTTTTGTGCGTGTCTTATTTGTGAGCGTATTATCTCTTAACTATTTATGCAGTAAAAGGGAAAAGTCTTTTGTTTTAAACACTTGAGACGATACATTTACTTATTTTAATAAGAATTCATAATTGTTGATAATAGGACCAATAAACATGACCTAACGATTTAAATTATTTTTTTAATATAAAATACTACTTTTTGTGACTTAAATATAAAAGTTATACATATGCTGTAGCTGACTTTTTTGTAGGCATTATCAAGCTCTACAACTTTTCTCTAGAACTTAATCATATATCCCTCATCGTTAAGGCAGAGTTAGTTAGAAACGTTTTCGTTCGACCGCTTATTCTCCGACTTACTTTGCAAATCCGACTACCACGAAAAAGCATTTTCATTTTTCGGATTAATATATAGCCTATGACACTCACAAATAACGTGGATTTCTATTAGTAAAAGAATTTTCAAAATCGGTTCAGTAGATCCAGAGATTACTTCCTACAACGTCACAAACTTTACCTCTTAATAATATTAGTATAGAAGTATAGATATTGAACGCTTTTAGGGCAAACTGCGCATATTTGTAATATCTCAAACTGCAATTACCATAGTTATCAAATCAATAAAGGATTAATGTATTAAAAAACAAATTTTTAAATTGTGCCATTCTTCCGGAATATCCAGTGCGTGGCCGTTCAGCGAGCGGATAAATCGATCTCGCAGCTGTATGAGAACAGGTGCAATCGCAGAGAACCTGGCGCGCGCGGTGCGCCCCATGCGGACACGGGGCGGTCGCCGGTTGCCTCTTTGCACGGGGCGCCGCGTTTGCCGTGTCAGTAACATCTTTCACGCGGAATGACGGCTGCCACGAGAGAAATTGCCCACGGGTGATGTCGCATAGACTGTCAGCTGGTCGTTGACTCTGCGACCTGAGCCAGAGCCGGATTGCGGTCGACTGATTTCACCCCCTGCGCGTTTTACCCTTCTGGTACGCGCAGGGTTGTCGTAGCACGACATCCCGGGCAGACAAGACGACCCTCGTCGTTATAACTGCCCGAGCGGTGGGCGGGGTTTGCTGCCCTCACCTATCGCCTTGAAACTCTTAACTGCGGTCGACTGACTGGGTTGCAGCATTGCATTGCACATTGCAACCGCCACTGCCCTCAAATGACAAAACGATGCAACCTGCGGAAGCTGTTTTAGAGAAAAAAATACTTTACAATATTTTTACTGGCGATGAACCGTGCAAGAAACGGTCAAAGAAACGTGTCTTGTTTTCACTCTAGCGTTGGTATTTTAACAACAAAAATAAATTAATAGTTTAAAAAAAACCACTAAAAACACGCTTATGGGCTATGACACGATATTCACATACACACGGCTATGATACGATATTCCATCAATGAATGCCAGTGCCTATCTTCCGGCTTCATCATCAGACCTTGAAACCTAATCGTGGTCAAAGTTCATTCCAAGACTTTTCTAACAAGTCCAAACACAGCTATGAGTTCCATCATGAAGTTCCAGTTCATATCTTTCTACTCCATCATCAGATCAGTTCGACAGTACCATATTATTATATTGTCATCATAACTACATACAGCTGCCAATTTTCATGACGCTGCGATCCGTGGAAGATGGTTAAATTAGTTACCTTAGATTCCATTACATAGTTACATACAGGTCGACCTAATAAAAGCGTGTTAAAAAACAATACAAAATAAATGCAAAACCGCTCTGCAGGAACACTATCGAAATATGAAATCGAAGCCTATCGCGGTTGTTTGACATTATAAAGAGGACAAAACTAATTTACCGCGTGAATTATGCGTGTTAACGCAACGCTGAGCATCTTCCGCGGGAGATGAAATATGTCAATGATGTCCTTAGGAAAAATGGTTACGAAAAATATCACGCACTCGATTCAATACAGACGGAACTCAGAAACTCCGCAGATCACAAGCATCCTTACGGTACGCCAAGGGCGTGACAGATCGAACAAGTAAGGGGCTCTCTAGACGAACAAGCATGCTTGTCAAGCATCGCGTCGCGGGCTAGGATGGGATCGTAAACCGCAGGAAATATGCAAATATTTTTTTTTTATATTTACTAAAAAGTATAATCCTTGGAAAAAACTACAAAATTAGACATTATTGGTACTTAAATATTTCAAAAAAATATTTGCATATTTCCTGCGGTTTACGATCCCCTCCCAGCCCGCGACGCGAAGCTTGACAAGCATGCTTGATCGTCTAGAGAGCTCCTAAGATGCTATACAAACTCTATATAAAAATGATCTCCAAACCGTCCCAAAATATATCTCGATCTCTGAGTCCTTGTAAAGGATGTAATACCACTGCAAACCCAGGAGTTTTGTGATCATAGTGAGAAATATAATACTAGAGATATAGACATTAAATTCCATCGTATCTCTTGCTTGCAGACTCGTTTACGCGAAATCACGAATTGAAAATAACGCAAAACGCTTGTTTTTCGCACGTTTACCAACTGAGACACATTATATACACTGCAACCATCATCAGGGTTGCATCCCTTTATAGTCATAAATAGCAGTTTTACGAATTACATTGTATAGTATCTCTTAAAGAAAATATAAAATAATAAAAATAGCCACACTAGATTTCATAGTGACACACACTGAGAAAAATATAACGCTGTAATACATGTACGATGTAATACATACACGCTGTAACGCATGCTTCAAAAGGGATTATGCATCTAAAATGGCCTATGATCCGTACGTATGAATCAACATGACGCTTAACGGTGTAGTTACCATGTTATGGGCATGGTAACTACACCGCACATTCATTACGGCACACAAAGATATCTTGCTTTTACCATGACAGCATGTTATTACATACGTAAGGTTATAGTCAGTTACATGAAATGTTGAAGCTACATTATATCGTTATTTTCGTATTACCCGTACTGAGCATGGTGAAACATATAATTTTGAGTAATGGAGTTTCAACAAAATTCCTTGTAATTCAACAAAATTACGATTGGGACATCATTATTCTGTATAAAACAGTAATTACAAAATGGTATAGTAAGAATAAATTCAACATTTTTCTCAGTGCAAACCCTATGAGGGAAATCAATTAGGCCTTATTCCCACAATATTAACAGTATCGTGCGACTAGATCCGGACCTGGTCCGAAGTGCCTGACGCTTTTGTCTTGCAGAAGACACGTGGGGAAGTGCACGCGGGTGTATCTACCGCATATGGGAAAGAATGGCTTCATTGTCGGAAGCGGTGAATATAGAACGACAAAGAAGATGATATATCATAAACGTTTGCAGTTTCACACGCAACTTTTGCGCAGAGGTCAATCCTGGTCGTCGGAATACTTGTGAAAAATGTAGCATCGCAGCGTATGCTTTTAGGTTGACAAATATATAGATAAAAATTGGGGCAAGCTCAATCGTGTCCGAACCGTAGTGTTCTACAGGAAAATGTCACGATCTTCGATTCCTTTGCGGGAATAAATTATATATCGTGACGACGGAGACTTGTATTTCCTCGACTTTAGTCTTATGTTTCGTTACAATTTACTTTCTTTAGTAAACACTTTGGGTAAATTTGACGGCTGATACTCGTCATGCGCATGTTTTGGCGTAGCAACAATGACGAGTCTGACTCGTTACTTCATTTCAGTTCTATCTGTCTTACGGATACGTCGCCCTTATTTTTACACATTTAAAACTTATAATACAAATTGATATTATCACAGATTATTATTTTGAAAGAAGTCTGGCTACTTTTAGAAATCGCAGAATCTCTCATTTACTCTGTCTTGATTTTTTTACATGGGATCAATTAGGATCTTATAATTCCATGAAAAACACGCATCTGGCTGATAATAGCTTAAAACCCTCGCCAGACTCTCCTGAAGTTTATCGCAGTGAGCGCTCAATACGTTTCGCTTCGACTCCTTTATTTATTCAAATAAATCGGTACCCAAAGGGTTAATCATTCGCACTAACTAAACTTGCCTTGCTGGTAAGAGGGTGAGGGCTCGCTGTGCGAGCCGACAGTCGAATTTGTCTTTGCCGCTAATCTTTTTCGGCGCTCTCTGCGGCTTTTTAGATTCCTCACAAGGTCTGTCTGGATGTCTTCTGATTACCGTTTCCTTCGATTCTGATATTATTTTAGTATTGATTTTAAACAGTTTGACTTTTCAAACTTGAAAATTTATAAAATCTCCGTTATTGTTGTTCGGTTATCTTTGTTAAAGACAACAACGCTTCAGGCTCAGGCTATATTGCCGGCACGGTATACCATCCGGCACGGTATGTAGCCGTATAATGTACCCATATAATTAGAATTATAATTATATTATCGTAGTCCCGATAATTTGAATTTGTTCCATGTAATTTTCCAATTATTGCTTTTATTTTATTATTAGGCAGTATTCGAATAAACCTCTACCTCACGTATACTACTAAAAGTCTACCTCAGTGCGGTCTTCTCGTGCCATCCAGTTAAGTTAGGTGTTGTTATTTTATGTCTGTACTTATGACTTTTTAAACAATAAAGGATATTGATTTGATTTGAATTCCGTCCCTCTCTTTGTTTCCCGTCACACCAAGAGAGTAGCTCATTTATCGCAATAGCCTCAATAGCTAAAATCTTTGACGTGTACGATATTTCGATACAGTCGGTAGGTTGCTATCAGTTTATTACTCACCGAGTTATCGTGTCATAAATTCAGATTTTCGTTGCATCAAAAATGTGGACATACCTTTGCCAAACAGATTTTGTATCGAACTAACCTTGCAGGCGTTTCCACGCAAATTGACATGCAACACGATTGATACACGTTGCAGACCATACAATTTGAGGCAAGTGACACTGAATTATTGTCGATATCTGTGACAACTCAATCGTGTAAGTATGGCAACACGTTCAAGGCGATTGCAATCCACCTACCAGGCTCTCTTACACATAATTATAGTGCTGGGACGCATGAATCACATCTGATATTGAATCACGACATTGACCGATATCTGTCATATGATTATTATATTTGTAAAATAGAGTACAAAATAGAGTACAAAATATCTACGTTGCGTCATTCTCAGGAAATGAGTCACGAATTCCGTGACTGTGGACATTCAAATCGATAATCAAACCGAATATATCCGTTCAAATACACTAACAACATTTTCAATAGGACTTTCCTCTGCTCGTGTACACATGGCGGCATCGAGATGCATGTCTTGAATGCAGGATATCAGATTAATAATATTATTATCGGCAGTAACGCCGATAATAATTTTAATTACTACTGATAAATTAAATACTTATTATTCTTAAAGTGCCATTTCCTATCGGAGGTCGGCGCTCATTATGGCCACTTGGGCCCGTGATGTTGCGGCGCGGAACAACTCGGTGGTGTTTGAGTTGAACCATTCAACGAGGTTTTGTAGCCAGTGGGTTCTTCTTCGGCCAGGTCTTCGGCAGCCTTGTATCTTCCTTTGCAGGATCAATTGGAGAAGGTTGTATTTGTATTACGTTTCTACTTCGTACAGGAGTACTGAAAATGTGTAACACAGCACCAGGCGGCATCTAGTGGGGAGTTTGAGACTACGGTTGCACAAGTATTATTCGTGAAAATTAATTACCTTTTATTCGTGAATTTATGTGAAATTTGTGAAAGTCATGAAATCGCCTGATCACATTCGACACGGGTAAATTTCATTACTGATATTATATGAATTTATTTTGTTTATAAAACCTTGATCGCATTGTTCTTCTTCTTCTTCGAGTTTCACTCCTATCGGAGGTTGGGCAACATCATAGCTTTCTTCACTTTAGAGGCAGCTGCTCTGAATAGCGAGGTGGTGCTGCAGCCAAACCAGTCCCGAAGGTTCCTTAGCCACGAATGCCGCTCCTGCCGGCGCTTCTCTTCCCAGCGATCTTGCCTTGGATAATGAGGCGGAGCTATTTGTATCTGTCATTCCCCATGACTGTGTTTGATGGTGTTCAGAAGTTTCATCTTCTTCTTAAGTCGGCTCAGTACTTCAATATTCGTGACTGTCACGTCATGAGATTTTCAAGATACGGCGGTATATCCACATTTCGAAAGCCTGCAACCTTTTTTTCGCGTTTTTCACATATAAATAAGGCTAGTAATTTCTATGGCTTCGAAGGGGGAGTGAACGGGTGGTAAGGTGAACGCTCACATGTGGCAAGACAGCTGTCCTAAACCTACCACAGCCGGTCATTAGTTCGGAATCCACGGCTCACCACCCAGAAGTGTAAAAAATAGTATTATGATGGGCCCTACTCCGGTTGGTGAATTCCATGGCAGCTCCGTTTGTATTTTATTTTATTTTAATGTGCCTACGTATAATCTACGTCCTGGGGGGCTTTGGGGGCTAAGGGGCCTTTGGGGGCTAAGGAGCCCTTGCTGAGTTGGCCACGAAGACCCATTCTGTTCAGGGTTGGTCACACTCACGGGTCAACACCTATCCGACAGCCTCCACGCATGAAGTGCGAGCCTGGGTAGGACTCTGGCCTTAGGGTTAGTTTCCCCTAGGAATCAACCTTCTGGCGCTCCTGAACGGTCTGCGCACCGTGCGGCATAAGCCAATCGATTGCGCACTCTGACTAACAGTCGGGGGAGTCTGGAAGCAGTACTGTTTCCTATAGAGCGGGGGTGGTTGCTGACCTTACGGCGACTGCTCTTGAAACGACCACCGGCCACCCGCGGTTAAGGCGTTGGCCTCTTACGGGTTTGTGGCGGAGCTTGACGGTGGACTGTTCTGTCCAAGTCTTCTGCGCTCACTCCAGGGAGATAGAACGACTAATTGTTAAAACTTCCTTAGGTGACGGGCTCGCCCGTTGTAGTTGACAACCCTAGTAGTTGTGCCTACGTCCTCAAATTATAGGAAATCCTGTATTTATTCCTAATTAGATTTAGCATGAAAATCTCACACCCCATTCCCACGACTCTTAGCCAAATCTTTCCGGCGACAGTGCACTTTACGATATAACGCATAAATAGATTTGATACTTGTACTCGAGCTGAGTTCATTATGGGAGGAAGCAGGTTTAGTGTCTATTAAAACCACCGTTTTAATTGCCCAAATCACTAATTTACGATGTACTTGGACATAGTTGTACGTGTGTGTGGGATGTGGGACGCGTGTGGGCCCGTGGCTGGGCGTTATCCATTTCGTATAAGCGCGCATTTCTCGGATAATATCGAAAAGATGTGTATTTTAATTAGTTTTGTCGAAAGATTATCGGATTCTCGATGACGAAGATAGAGGAAAAATAACGTACTGCGGTTAAGGTAACGCTGTATCATTTGAAAAAAAGACTGCTCGCACAAAAAAAGTGCTAAGTAAGTCATATTGACAAATGTATTCTCTTAAAAAAAACTGTAAAACTTTTTTGTATACTGTAACAAACTTTTTTGTATACTGTACAATATATTCAAAAGAATTAAAAACAGGACTGCCGTTACAGATAGTGAACTACTGTATTTATAATTATTTATATTACGGCTTTTTTATGAAATATGTATAGTTTATATATTTATCCATGTAGATACATGTATATTTTCGGAATTTACTTAATCAGATAGAAAAAAACTGTAAAACGTTTTTGTATACTGTGTGTACTGTACAATATATTCAAAAGAATTAAAAACAAGACTGCCGTTACAGATAGTGAACTATTGTATTTATAATTATTTATATTACGGCTTTTTTATTAAATATGTGTGGTTTATGTATTTATCCATGTAGATACATGTATATTTTCAGAATGTACTCAATCAGACTTTTCATTTGAAACTAAATACGATAAATTTATATCAGGACATTTTTGACAACTACTTACTTGATATTCGGACAGTTAAGGTACCCTATGACACTCGGGATGACGTAACGATTCTAACAATACCAAGTACTTCTAAATCGGTTTAAACGTTTAGAAGTTATGGTGGAATAAAGAAGCAAAAAACATACATATTTGAACCCTGAACACATTACACTCCTTTTTTCAGTGTTGTTGTGTTCAATCGCCGATTCATTTACAACCGTAGAAAAAAAAACGAAACTTTGTAGTCAATACAAATTATTTGTATTACGGCTTTTTTATTAAATATGTGTGGTTTATGTATTTATCTATGTAGATACATAAATAAATGTGAAACTAAATTCAGGGAAGGCGAATTTCAGCGTTTTTACGTTGGGAGGTTTTATGCAAAACATACGATTCTTGAGGAATCGATGAGACTTTGTCGGGGAATCTAGTAGTGAAATTTCCCTGAAGAATTATGCATCGTATGCGCTTGACATCGACAGTTTTGCTGGTCTATATTAATTAGTTTTGTTGATCGATTATCGGATTCTTGATGACAAAGATCGAGGGAAAGGAACATACTTCAGATCATACGACGCTGTATCATTTGAAAAAAGACTGTTTGCACAAATTTAGTGCTAAGCAAGTCATAATGACGAATAGATGTAAAAGTAGATCTGTGTCGATTATTTTGTTATATTTTCATTAGGCAGGGGAAAACAGGGCAGGTGCAAACATTAGAAGCCCTAAGCGTAATCTTTGACACGGAACACTCATTACAGCGCACAAAATGAAATTTACATAACAATCGTCGCTCAGCGTTTGGTGTAGGTACGGGTGTTGATAATAATAGTCCCGAGTCCCCATTAAAAACGAAATTGTGAAAAATAGTAGACAGGTACGCATTTAACACTGAGAATGAAACACCCGGTCATGCCGAGATAACTAAAATTAACGTTATAAATGTACATAGATGCTAAGAAAATACTGCTTCAGACGTTTTGTTTTATGTGGACAATGTGAAAAAAAACACGCAGCTGATGCTATCGACTTCGTCGAAAAATTGACAAAAGAAACTACACCGATATCAGCTTTTTTATTCTTTGAATTCTTAGTAAAATACATATAGATTAGGGTAGACAATATTAAAGTTAAATACAAAAGATAAATAAAGAACGATTCGAATTCGATATTTTAGTTTTGACAGAATCATCAATTGTATTATCCACTAGTGGAATGTTAGCACTTAGCAGTCGTTGCTTCCTTCCACCATTTTCCCCTCTCCTACCCATCCCCCCATGTAGTCTATGTTACTCGTCGTTCATTCAGCTATCTCTATTCATAAAATGACATCATTGGTCCATTGGTCCTTCTCAACTTCCACTTTCGCATTTATAAAATTTTCATAGCGATCGGTTGAACGATATAGAATTTCACGGGATACAGCACCATCTAGTGACGAGTTACAACAAAGTGGATAGTAAGGGCTACTCGCAATCAAATAAATTACTCCCAGAATTTTTAAATTACTCTTTTGCACCTGAACTACCCGAAGTTCAGAAAATCCTGTTTTTGAGCACATCCCAGTATTTATTTCCCCGAAGTACATTTATATTTGCTCATAAATGAAATTTGTTTAAACGCTTATTACCTTGTTGGACATAATCCCTCTAATAAAGGTATTGGACATTCATGAAAGTTCAGGTATATATTAATAATTTAGAAATTCCGGGAAGAATTTATTCATTTTATTGTAGGTAGCCTTAAAAAGATTTTTTTATTAAAATATAATTAGGGCGACCTACAATAAAATGAATAAATTCGTCCCAGAATGTTAAATACAGATGGAAAGTAAGTAACAGACTGCTTTTAAAATGTCGCCATTTTGTTTTGATGCATCGCTGTCAGTTATTATTTAGCGGCGGTAAAGAGCACACGTGCCAATTTCATTATGCAACGTTTTGTGTCCATACAACAATGTTTTCTTATGGTAAAAATCTTATTTTCAAAGCAGCTATTCCATTGTTTTTACTTTAAGACTTCTCAATGCCTTGACATCTCGCCGTCGCGTCGCAGCCCTGAGGGTTTCGAGAGATGTGGACGGTGTTCATGATCAGCGTTCAAGACGTCGCCCCTGGCAACTGGATCGGTCCGGTCGTTCGGGCGCGTCCAAATCGACACGTCCGTATCGAATGATCTAAGCTCGTACGTGCGTCCTATTCGAGATTGTAACACGTGCAGGTAGAGAGTCCAAGAGGCCACGGCGACCGGGCCACGGATAGTTCTCTCAAACGCAGGCTATTTCGCTTTGGAAACGTGGACTGCAATTATGGACAATAATTGGAAGCCGACGAAGAGCAGTCGCCGCCGCGCCGGTCAACCTGTGCGGGCACGTGCAAGTTCCACGCAAGTTGTGCAATCACTGCAATGCCCGATAATAATGTTACATGCTTCTACACTTTATTGTGAAATTTCACAATGGGCGGTTTTATTATCTTACGACAATCTATTACAGCCAACCCAACTATGGAGTATTTTATAATATGTGTGTGTGTCTGTGTGTAAGTGTGCGTGTAATGTCTTGTTTTTTTATCAACAAAATTGAAATGCAATACCGTTAACTGTATGTAGCGTTGGTTGTAATAGATTGTCATATGATAATAAAACCGCCCATTGTGAAATTTCACAATAAAGAGTAGCAACAAACAAACAAACTTAATCCCAACAGAGAATGTTGGTACGCCAAAGAAGAAATGTACATATACTTGCTCTCTTTTATCGTGTACTCTCCCAATCAAAACCATCCTATCTCAACTAGCTATTCGAGCCATTAAGTTCCCATGGTCTTGTACTTCAGTTAGCCTCTGACAACTTCTTCTTGTGTTAATACTGATTTCTACTCCTACTCTTTCTGTGCTCCTAATCTAGGCCCAAATTCGCTATTTGGGCCTTGATTTGTCACAATTGACATGATTTTGCAAATTGTAAGTTTTGTGTATATGTTTTATTAATTTTAAAAATCTTTTGTTAAATTGTATTCGCAAAGTTACTGTGCAAGAGGTGTAAAACAACAAACATAGTAGAAACTTAACTTGTTGTGTTATTTTTTTGTTATTGTTATTTTTTTGTTATTATTATTTTTTTTAACATGAAAATTAAGAAGGTATTATAATGATAATGTCAATTGATAAAGACTCGTTGGATCCTTATTAAAAGAATGCAATGCAATTAATTTAGATAAATTTATTCTCTTAAAAACTGTACATATGTACAAAGTGTACTCCTGTAAAAAAAATACTTATTTGTTAACAACCACGGATTCATTTACAACCATCGAAAGAAACTCGAAACGTTGAAGTCTAGTCAACTCTTTTATTTCTTGAGACTGTATGAAGAACTACATTTCTATTTGATATATTTGGCTGGCTTATGTCTGCAGGATTATCTTGGGCATGGAGGTAAATCTAGGCAAATAGGACACTAAATTCAGGGAAGGCGAAATTCAGAGATATTTTCGAGAGAAATTTGGGAGTTATTCTGCAAAACGGTTTGTAATAAAAATAAGATATTAAAACGATTCATGGGGAACCGATGAGACTCGTCTGGGAATCTGATAGTGAAATTTCACTGGAGATTTTTTGCCATCGGCAGTATTGCTGGGTATAGCATAGCATATGTAAGCGATAGAACCTAAAGCATTTGATCATGTGAACATATCCACGATAGTAGCAGCATGGTTCGAGCCAGAAAACAATCATATAAGATTAGACACAAGAGATAGAAACATTTTATTTCAATGTTTTCAACATATATTTCAGACTCCATATATTCACGGACAATAGCCAAAGAATACATACACTCACATAATTTAGGGAAATGCATAGATACTTTATCACATTTTCCACGGATACCAACGCCCGTTATCGTACGTTGGTTGGCAACTATGAGGACAATGTTTACATTGTATCATCGATTATATAGGGTAATAGATTGCTCAATGCCGTACTACGTTTTGGCAATTATAATTTTACAACAAAACGTAACGTGTAGATGGTACTCTTAGTTCTAAAGATTAATTAATCTTCTCTTTTGTTCAGTAGCCCAACAAATGGCGTTCTAAACACTCCCTTACGGAATCCTATCTCAAAATAAAATATTAATATAATAACAAACGAATCTTGGAATCATAACTCTTATTATTTTAATATTATTTACAAAAAGATGACAATTTTTAATTTGGTATACAGATTTCAAAATGTAATAATTACGCGCTTTAAATTTCATATAGACTAATATATGGCATTCTAATCTTTCCGCATTATTTCTGTTATGTAATGACATATAAAAATACGATAGATGACACTTGTATCTACTTTTTATTGTGAAATTTTACAATGGGCGGGATTATTGTCATACGGCAATCTCTTACAACCAAACTTAGATAATTAAATATTATTATTGTTAGCATTGGTTAAATAATGGGGTTTTGCAATCTCTTACAACCAAACTTAGATATCTAAATATTATTATTGTTATCATTGTTAAAGAATGGTGTTTTATACTCAATAAGTCCTCCATAAAAACACATTTAATATCAATGCTATTTTAAATGGCCAAATAAATTGCTATTAGTCGTGCCGGACAATGTTATCAGCTCATCATCAGCATCATCAGATACCAGAAAAGTTTCCGAAACGTAATATAGCATTGAGCAATCTAATATCCTGTATAATTAATGATAGTATGCAGACGGCAAGACGATTTAACAATCAACATTATGCACAAATAATACTAGGAAAAATCTATTTTGTAAATTTGTATAAAAGAGGATATTTATATAAAAGTCAAGAATCGTATGCTTTAAGTTTTTTGACTGCTTTAATGTAATACTTTATCTCTGTATAGTTTCGAGCATTTGTGCATCTCAACAAAATTTCTGTCTTTAAATTTCTTATAATAATAAAAAAGTATGATTAATACAGCAAACTGGCTCAAGCTCCGTCAGTCTGATGCCGTTGCTAAGTTACATATTTGTTTCCGACGCCGAAAACGGCGATCGATTTCTGACATTCCGAATCCAGTCGATCGGAAGGTTATTTCAGCCTCGAAGACGGCAACCGAGTGTTGTTTGAATAATTTAATACGCGCATTCATTTCCATTCCGAATCGTCCGAGAGGCTAACAGTTCAACGACCCTGCAAAACACGTGTTCCCTCAAATTATAGAATATATAATTATTCTGACGGAGAACGGCCCAAATTCGAAAGATCGAAAACGAAGCTCCAAACAGCCGTTTGTTTGTTTTAAAAACTTTATTGCCAACACAATAGAGTTCAAAATGGTGGGCCTATTGACAAGTGGAAATTCCTTAGGATTAGTGACGACCAGGATTAATAAAACCACAGGAAGTCAACGACATTGAGGTTGTCCCGTCTTTTAATTTTCTTTTCGCATTGTTGTTATGTTGACATCCAAAAGAGTAAGACATGCTATCATGGCAACGTCATTATCAATAAATTCAGGATTGTCATAAAATTACAAACTTTATCCAATTTTGAAAAGTTATCGTACCTACTATCATCACATCAATACGTAGCCTACAAACAAAGTGTAGTGCAACAACTTAAAAGATTCGATTAATTCTCGAGACAGAAACTTAAACTCAAGACAGAAATTAAAAACATATGTCAAATCATTATCGAAGAGAGTAATGGGGGAATATATGCATTATTGGAGCCTTTCTAAAAAAAAGCTTTACTAGATTCGAACACTGTATTACTAAATGTGATTGAAAAAAGCCTCGGACACGCAATATTTCGAGACCAAAAGAAATAATTTTACGCACAAAAAAACCTTTTTTCATTGTTTTTAAGATTGTTTAAAAAAAACTAACTTAATCTACCGCCATATGCATGTTTATGTATTGTTAAAAAAACTAACCTTAACCTACCGAAATGTATGGGTTTGACGTTTCTTGGAATGCCTATATCTCGCTTATTTATTGAGGCCGAATAAAGATTACTGCGGATTCGGAATCAGCGTGGTGAATATAGTTGAATTACATAAAAAATCAACAATATAGAACAGGTTCCTATAATGCATTAAGATATAAGGACAAGCTAGGATACGGGTGGAAGAGGGAGGGGAGTTGGGGGGGGGGGGGGGGGTTAATTAATAGATTAAGTAATTGTTTCTTATTAGATGTCTTCAACCCGATCAGGTTTTCAAGTTGTCTCAGTGGCAAAGGCACAGAGTTGTATATGTTACATTTTACCAAATATATCAAAACTTTCCAATTATTGAAAGTGTATCCAAGTGTGCAAAGTAAATATACAAATAATGAAAACGTATCGAACGCAACATGTCGAAATGTCAATAGAATGCTAATAATGCTAACATCGGATTTGTTCGATGGTATATGCTCGATAAGAGCGATAATTGGCATATTTTATGAAAGCATAGGATTTTTGGTAATAACCCGGTCGGTTTCCATGCAATCTTGATACGGAATAATCGGGGAAATTAATTCCTAAATTGAAAAGATAGTTTTCACCAAACTCAGTGTGGAAGGAAAGCGATAATAATGGCAATTTCAGTGGCTAAAAGGTCGAAACGCTTTTTCTTGCCATTTATGTTTGAAAAATGTAAATGCATATTATACAGTAGTTTAGAATTCAAAAATCGAAAAAAAAATACCTTTTTAGATTAATCCCCCGACAGATTATTTAGTTGCCACGCTAAAAATAGAGGGCTTCTTAGCGCATCAAGTGCTTGAAATTTAGTTCGCTGAAGGATAATGTTTAGCATTTTTTTAAGTCAACATGAAATACTTATATATTACGTAGGGGAGAAAATGGTACGGAAATTGAAGTTTCGAACATACGCGAGTTTCTGATCTATGTCGAAGAAACACCGCTCAAGCACTGAAAATTGTGATTTATACAGGAATTTTGATATTTATGTAGTTTAGCTAAATCTGCCATAAATATTTTAAAAACTAACTTAACCTACCGCAAAATAGGTGTTTATGAATTGTTTAAAAAAAACTAACGTAACCTACCGAAATGTAGGGGTTTGACGCTTTTTTTAAACGCATAATCTCAGTTATTTATAGAGATAAAGCAACGAGTTTTCACAGATTCGGAATCAGTGTGATAAATATAGGGACATTAAAATCTTTAAATGTATGAGAGGTTGCTAAAATGCATATATGAAAATGTATGAAAATGGAAATATATGAAAATGGAAGTTTCGAACATAACTTTCTGATCTTTGTCGAAGAAACACCGCTCAGAGCGGCGTGACTCTTATGGGAATTACGTCAATTGTGACTTTTATAGGAATTTGTTCACGGTATTAGCCTATAGTTTTTTTTTATAATAATGGCGTCGCTATTTTACTTGCAGGTAATACCTATCTACAGCTACAAAGTTATTTATTTCCCATGGCGGGATGATCGCCGGGGCGTGACGGAGACAGGTTGCGACTTGGTGAGACGGATGGCCTGTTCCGGCCGAGTGGAACGAATTGCGGGCACCGGGCAGATCGTTTTTCTTTGTTGCCGGGTAGAATATTGCGCCATCTAGCCAACTCTACATCTATCTATCAAGAAATGTGTAAAAAATGCCAACTCATAAAAGTAAGCGATCGATGCCATGAGCCGTAGATAACGCCGACCAATAATGCATTTTACACGCGATACGATAAAGCCGGCGCCGCGCGGACACGAAAAAAAATCGCCCGTGTATTTTTTCGTAGCTGTGACGAATGAGTCATAGAGCGGCGATGGACGGAATATGCCAATTAATTCGTTTTTTATTATTATTTATAAAATTGTAGACGACGCGGGCTCACCTGTCTGTAGCGTACTTTTTCTGTCCTGCCTCGCTTGCGAAGGGCACAGCGCGGAACACGCGGTAACTGATAACACAAGGTGGAAACCACCTGTTGCGCGGCGCTGGCGGCCGGCGCGCGCTCCAGCCACGCGTCGCACGACCAACCCGCATGAAGTCCACCGGCGAACTGACGAAGCGGTGGCGCGGCGGCCGCCGCCGGCGCTACCTGTCGTACCCCGCCCCCTGCTTCACCTGGCTTACCCTATCCCCTCCACTCGCACCGGCAGCACGGCATCGTTTGACGCAAACAGGAACCGGATGAAAATGTCGAAAACAAAAATCGAGCAACAAAGAACGTGACGTGAATTCATGATACCATGATAATATCGATCATTCATTTGCAAATGATCATCGCATCACCAGAAAAAGAAATTAATAAACTGTAATACATTCGAATAAAAAAATTACAGATATTTCGTGCAAATTCACGTTTGTGTAACTGTTTCTATTATGTTACTAAAATTATCAACCGACGTTTTTCTCAAATTTTCGATTGAGAAAAAATCATATTAGACATTTCCCCCGCTTTGCTACAAAATCATTAATTTGTAATTACATTTCAACGAAAGGCTACCTTATTGAGGGAGAATTGTATGATATAAACGAATTCTAATTAGGCGACTGACAATTTACATTTTTATTTTCTTCTTACCATTTTACTATTCTATTTTCGATTTACTTTCTTACATTTTACTATTTTACATTACATTTTACTAATTACTTTACATTTTACTATTGTATTTTATTTTGACTTTTCAATTTTTCCTACGATTATAAATTGTATTATAAATTGTATAGGACCATATTATTTTCTATTTCAAGACAAATTAATTAGTTATCATGTCAAAATGTTCTAAAGTAACTTGACAAGCAGTTTTAAGTATCTAATACGATTAATATCTAGGTATAAATTATATGTTGAGACTCTACAGAAACCTTTTGTATCGATTTTTAAATAACATTATGTGGATTCTTTGATCTCTGGTTTTGTGTTTTGGATTTTTTACCCTTTAAGGTAAACGACCCACAATTATCTTACAGGCGGCCGGCTTTTATAACATCACGTGGCGGTACTAAGGCGGTCAACCTTTGAAGTACTGACTACGCCCGAGGCGGGAATCTGTGTTTCAACGGGGCTACGGACGTCTCTGTATGTCACAGCCGATTAACTCAAGTTTTAGGCTATCGATTTTAAATTTGGCCTAATCAAATAATTCATTACACGCACCTAAGTGAACATACTTATATTTTTTAACTAGTTTTGTTGAGGGCCATAGTGGATGCAAAAAAAAATCATTTGAGGCAATTGAAGCGAATATCGTTTGAAAGGGCTCAGTTCGCTAGATTCAATGTGTGCACCTCCCTCAAAAACGTAAGGCGAAAAGTTTGTCCTCTTTTTTCTGAAGTTTCTAGTCCAAAAAAATATTTTTGTACAAAAAACCACACGGTAAATAAAGATTACAGGATAAATAAAATAAATGTTGTGACTAACATAGTTTTTGGGAAGTTATTATGTTTTAAGCCATTAGTTATGCAAAAAGAAATATTCATTTTGCTTCAATGGAAAATATTATTAAAAAAGAAAAGAAAACAGTTAGACTAATTATGTGTGTCTAATTGTTTTCTTTTCTTTTCTAAAAAAGAAAAGAAAACAGTTAGACACACATAAGAAAACAGTTAGACAACTGAGATTAGTGGGTTTAGCAAAAAAAGGGGGTAAATCTCGGAATGAGAGATAATAAGCTGGAAATTGGTGTACACCTTTATTTCGGCGTTCTATACGTTGTCTCAAAAGTCTCAAAAAATCTCGTGTCTGCGTCGAAAGTTATTCAAGGTCAAAGGTCACCAAAATTGGTTTTTCGCGATTATCTGGGTTTCTATAGCTCCCATGATGTTAACATCTATGACAAAAAATGTACAGCATACGATTTGCGACAAATTTTGTATCAAACATTTTTTATGCGCTTAACCGTTTTTGAGATAGAGGGCAGAGGGCGGAGAGCGCGCAGCGCTCAGCGCATATTGTAATGCAAGGTCAACTGTGAATCTTGGTGAATAATACCATGTATAAAGTTATTAAATCATTTAAATATCATTTTTTATCTAATATATTCATTTAATATTACTACCTACTTTGTGTTATTTAAAACTCGTTAAATAAAATTCTTATTTTATATCTTAATATTATATAATTATTTATTTAAAATAGATTTTAAGTAGAGAAGTAATTAAGTATTTTGCCTTTAAATGTGTAAACCCTTAAATACTTATTTTTCTATTAGGTTTATAACTGGGAAGGCGGAACCCTATAATCCGACCTTTTTTTATGAAATATATACCTGAGAATGCAGTACCCTAAGTATACGCCTTTCTTTATTTATAATTAGATCTTGAGACAGATGTTCCTTTGTTTCGTTTAGATCTCGGCAACGACGAGCGTACAATTTTGAAAATTATGGCTGATTTGGGTTTTATTTGTGAAAGGTCACTTTTAAAATGTGATTCTGTTAATGTAGTGCGTTGCTTGAAAACTTGAAAAACTCCAAGTATCGAAAGAAATGACGGTCACATAGGCTTCTTAAATACTTTAATTTCTCTGATCGTGCTTGTTGAGTGTCGAAAAGTGTACATTAGTAAAAAAATCCATAGCAGCATCGAAACGACGCCTAGAAGAAGGTAAACCTTTACCATCATCCAGTGTATATCGTAAAAAAAGGAATGGGTTGATTTAAAAAAACTGTGTTTATTATGTGGCCAAACAGCTGATGGAGCAGCAGTCAAGAAAAAAAAAGTACGGACCCACGATCAGTAACGTAAGTACTCTAGAATTTAAAGATAATTTCATCAAAAGAGCAGAAAAACAAATGGATTCCTTAGGAGAATTAGTCAAAGATCGTGTACTGTATGAGTATGACTTGATCGCAGCTGAAGCAAAGTACCATACCGTTTGCTATACTCATTTTCTTGAATCGAGCACCATCTACTGAGAATAAGCCTCGCCGTATTTTCACGCTAGTGGTTACTTTTTAAATGCGAAATCTGCTCATTTACATTTTCAAGATTTGATGAAATTGGAAAATACAACGGATAGGAAGACTTTTGAGAACTTTAAAAATGGATTCTTCACTGTAAAACGAACAGAAAAAAATAAATTCTGGTACATGGGCGGATATGGTAATCGAACATGGTAAGTCTTATGAACTCTATGAAGACAAAAGAAGGAGTATCTCGTGGTCAAAGTACTCAAGAAAGTGTTTTATGTAACAAGGTTTATGCTATGTACCTACGCTACAAATACAATTTGTGAAGAAATTGAGAAGTTTTGTGACATTTCGTTAGATTCTGCTGAACAACACTTTGATGCAAGATATTTAAAGATTTGTAAATGTTCACCACTTCAATTTAAATTGTAAGAAATATACAGCTGCTAAATAAACAAAAAAAAACAGATATTTTTACTTGTTTTATTTCTACCTACTTAAAATATTCTTTCGATAAATTAATATAAAATTAACATATACAGTAAGTATTTCATTAAATGAGTTTTGAATTTCACAAAGTTGGTAAGCAATATTAAATGAATATATTAGATATACAATGTAAAATGTTATTAAATAACATTTAAGTACCTATTATCTAATAAATAATACAAATTATTCATTGTTAATCATAATTTAATGTTTTAATAACTTTATTCACCGAGATTCACAGTTGACCTTGAATTGCAGTATTTATGGCTGAGCGCTGCGCGCTCTCCGCCCTCTTTCTCAAAAACTATTGAGCGCATAAAAAAATGTATGGTACAAAATTGGTCGCAAATCGGATGCTCTACATTTTTTATTAAAGATGTTAACATCATTGGAGCTATAGAAACCTAGATAATCACGAAAAACCGATTTTTGTGACCTTTGACCTTGAATAACTCACAACGCAGACACGAGATTTTATGAGACTTTTGAGACAACTTATAGAACGCCAAAATGAAGGTGAATACAAGTTTCCAGCTTATTATCTCTCATTCCGAGGTGAAATGTGAGCTTATTATCTCTCATTCCGAGGTGATTCCGAGGTGAAATTTGACTGGACTATCTACTCTCTTTCGATACCGATTTTAAAAAGAAGTTAAAATTTAAAATTATAAGTGGTAGAAAACTAAAATGAAACGAAATGGTTTTATTTTTTGTTGAGCTGTTAAAACAGTTTTTAATTAATGCCTTTCATTATACCTATTCATCATAATCCTGAATACCACCAAACTAAGAAGCGCATTCGGGTAAAAAATCTAACATTTTTATCACAGCTGAATTTGCTCATGTGTCAAAACCAATTATATTTATGTCGTCTTGTCATTGATTGATATAAAATGTATAAATGATAGGGAAAGTCATGATCGAATCACTTTCTATCCTTTTCTAGTAAATGTGAATGAAATAAACCATCTTTCTTAATAAGGTACGGAACGCTTGGCGCGCGAGATAAACTCGTCGTTGTCAGGTTTTATTTTAAATATATCTATATATCGAATATTTCACATGCACGAACCAATATATCGACCGTGTAATGTACCTGCATAATAATATTAAAATTCGAGGGAGTGGCTTTGCTGATAACAACCGTACGATTGTGACGGCGATACTGATAAGAGAACCGTTTAGCATAAAGCAATATTGAAGAACTAACGGCCGTTCAACAAAGTTGAATATGCTGATGATACTAGCTTAATTGTATTTCAAAAATATAATGTAAATATAAAATCGAAGACTATCGCGGTTGTTTGACATTATAACTAGGATAGAAAACGAATTTACCGCGTGAAATTTGTAGCACCCGACGTTTCGGTGACGTTGCAGCCGCCGTTGTCCAGGGTAGACAGTCTACCCTGGACAACGGCGGCTGCAACGTCACCGAAACGTCGGGTGCTACAAATTTCACGCGGTAAATTCGTTTTCTATCCTATTTATAATGTAAATAGTAATGAAGAGTTGATCAACGAACAGTTCGATGTAGCAAGTAATTGGTTTAAAGACAATTAAGTCATTTTAAATCGATCGAAATCGGTCGATATGGAAATTATACTAAAAGAAAGAATGCACAGTTCAGTAAATGCGTTAAAAACACTAACTTATTGGAAATAGCAGTCGATGAACTTTACTGCTATAGGTACTGGGGTGAACATAGTCGTAATATGATTTTATTAAAATGCTCTGAATGGAAGAAAGAACGGGCTATCATAATTGAATCCGTATACAAAATGCTGTGTCTGTTGACTGCTGAGGATTCTCCTCAACAGTCAACATGACATTCTAAATTTCCCCATGACATGACAATTTCAAGTTCTAAATTTCACCATGACATGGCTTCTGTACACAAGAGGCATGCCATGGTGAATTTCAGAACAGGCAATCATAATTGAATGCGTGTACAAAATTATGTGTCTGTTGACTGTTGAGGATTCTAAATTTCACGATGACATGGCTTCTGTACACAAGAGGCTATGCCATGGTAAAATTTAGAACAGGCTATCATAATTGAATGCGTATACAAAATTTTGTGTTTGTGCTGTTGACCGTGGAAAAGTAACCTCGTCGGGAGCCAATCCTGGGTGTAGAATCAGGTCATGCTTACCATAAAAATGCATGGTCGTCGGAACTGAACCAAGATGTAAAATTGCAACTTCATGGAATAAGAGGAAGGGGTTCCAATTCAGCTTGCAAGATTTGCCCTTAACAAACTGACAAACATTGCAAGGTAAGTACTTGTAAGAACACCATTTGTAATTCTTTGTCATCTGCTGTATAGGTCATAAAAAAGTAAATTTTCTGGCGGATGAAAGATGTGTATTTCTCCTGCTTTCACTCAAGGGTATGGGGTGATGCTCTCGATGTCCACCGCATTTTTGTTTCACAAAAACAAGCGGTGAATGCAATCTTTTGTGCGAATAGACACACACCGTGCACCTTCTTTCCTGCAAACCAAAATCCCCACTGTGGCATCAGAGTAGGTAAATTTATAATAGCCTCATTTATGCCAAGGAGAACCTAGTGAACTGCGAGACCCATTCAAATCGACACAGTCACAATAAGCATCACAAAAATAATATTGTACTGGGTAAATAAAACCCACCTGACTAAATACCAAAAGTAGAATTTTTTATGTTGCCTGCATCCGCGAGAGTGCTTGAATTTGACGATTTCAAATTATTCATGGAAAAACAGGAATGCCTATTATAGACAGAATGATTTTACTAATATTGTAATTATATGACTTCCGCCTTGTGATTTATAATTTTTAATTGTTTTTCTATTTTGACTATTAATAGATGTTTTTGTGTTTTTCTAATTTGACTCTTTTATTTTAAATATTTTTTTGTTCCAATTTTAATTTAATTGCCGGTATTAAATTTTCCATTTGCTAATATTAAGTATTTAATATTTTTTATTATGTTTTTGCATTTTTAATCTTTTTTGCGTTAATGATGAAATGATTGTTAAAATTTTTCGATATACTAATAATAATTGCATTGACGAAAGGATATATGTAAAGTACTGAGCAAGCACACAAAAAAATAAATGTTTACCTTAGAACAGGACCCGGCCTAGTTAGGTGACGTTGCCACTGGATCATGGGATGTATTATTTTTAATGCATGATAAAAAGGATGAAACGAATTTACCGCGTGAAGTTTGTAGCACCCGACGTTTCGGCGACGTTGCAGCCGCCGTTGTCTAGGGTAGACCTGACAACGGCGACTGCAACGTCGCCGAAACCTCGGGTGCTACAAACTTCACGCGGTAAATTCGTTTTATCTTATTTAAAATATATTTTAGTCTTCGATCAAAAAATCTTTACTCACATATTATATTCGCATTACTAAATAAATTAATAAATATATTGATTAATATGTGATAATTGTTGTGTCTTTGGTCGTGATAGTCTCTATTGTATATATATTTTTTATTGTTGCGATTATTTTGATTCTGTTTATTGTTTTTTATTATAATAATTTTTTAGTTATTTACATTTGTTTATTTTTTATAATATTTTCTGAATATTGACTAGTTGATATGTGATTATGTTTATGATATACCTTCATCCAGTACAGTGATTGTAATATGTTCAATATGATCGTTATGATTATTTTAAACTATTATTGTTTTCAATATTTGACTATTTATTATTCTAAATAGGTATGTTATCTTACAATGTGTCTTTTCAAGAAAACGGTGATAATTTCTTTACCAGGCTTCTCTGTATTGAGTCTGTGAGCTGTAGTCTTGAAGTATTATGACGTACTCCCTGTATTATTAAATACTGTTTATGGATTATTTTTTAAATACTCATAAAGTAAACCCGGCCGGCTTCTAAAATACTGAAAGCAGAAAAGAAAGAATTTCAAAATTATTATTGAACTGTATTATCTATGCATTTCTACCATTTTACGGGTGTTGGTTAATGCCTTTGCTGAGTGCTCTGAATTGCGTTTTCACTGCCCTTTAGAATGGATTTTCCCCCTGTAAAAGTAAACCAAATTTCGAAAAGAGTAGAAGTCTGTTGGAACCAGTTTACTGTAAAATGTCGTTGTCATAAAGGTTTGTCACGAGCTCAATCATAATAGTTTCCAGTTCTTAACAGTACACGTTTGTGCAGACCTCAAGAAACCGCAACGGATAACACCGGACCAGGGATCATATTCGAAAAAAAGCGATTTTATAAGTTTTTGATTGCAACAACTAATGTAAAGCAGTAATATGGTGTTGAATTAAAATTTATTGAAATTCTATCAGAAGTTATCTTAGTTCAAATAGGTCAGGGTTATAAAATGATATTATTGTAATCCTGATCGTCCTCTATTGAAACTGGGTTCATACAAAATACAGTATGTTTGTATAGGTACGTTTCTACGAAATGGTTACCAGATAGGTATAAAAAAATACATTAGAGAACATTGTATTTGTATTTGTACACATTGAGAGAACGTGTGCATAGAAAAAAACATAACAATACTAATATTAGACAAGAAATCAATATTAGATAAGGTCAATCATTGATAGTTCAAAAAGAGATAAAGAGATTGGAGCGGTGGTTGAAATACGAATACGATCAAACAGAGTAGTTGCTGTAACTCTATATATATATATATATATATATATATATATATATATATATATATATATATATATATATATATATATATATATATATATATATATATATATATATATATATATATATATATATATATATATATATATATATATATATATATATATATATATATATATATATATATATATATATATATATATATATATATATATATATATATATATATATATATATATATATATATATATATATATATATATATATATATATATAAATGGATGTTGGTATATCTGTTTGTCTGACTTCGACACCGTTTGACGTATATCCACGAAAGTTGACACATATATTGTATTAATTCATGGAGAAGGTCTTTATGGTAACTACTTTATTGTAGCTCACCACTAGATGGTGCTACATCACATCAACTTCTATACCATTTCAACCAATAGCTATAAAAAAAAATGTTATACATAGGTATTCGAGCACGGATAATATTTTCGCTCTATCCTTTGTTGTAGCTCACCACTAGATTGCACTGCAGCACATCAACTGCTATACCGTTCATCCAATCGCCGTGAAAATTGGTATACCAAGGCATACGTGCACGGATTACATTTTCATGCTATCGACTTTGTTGTAACTCGCCACTAGATGGCACTGCAGCTTATCAGCTTTTATACCGTTCAACCGATCGCCAGGAACCCGCCATGAACGCCACCTGGGCAACACCGCGTAATAATCAATAGTATGCATATTATAAAATGCAACGTCGGTCTTTCTATTGGTATTTATTTCTGAGTAGTTTATTTATTACTACCTGCTATTACATCAAAATAAATTGTTGATCTGTATGTTTGTCCATTAAACCATTCCTCATAATGATTCGAAATTCACGATAGCCTAGTGTGTATAATGTCGTATACATTTATAATGTTTAATAAACACGGTCGATCGATTTATTTTAAATATTTGCAACAGTAACATATTATAGACGCCATTCAGGTCTACTGAAAATTACAATAAAAAATACCTATACGTATACTTCAGGCAAAAAAAATCACGCTGGTATTTATTCGCAGTCTGCAATTCATTTCTTATCGGACATTCGTGTAAACCAAGCTGAAGTGCATTTTTAACGATAATAATATTATTGACTTAATTGTTTTTAATATACATAGGTCACACTGAAAATTTCCTGAACAGGCCACAATTTAAAAAACAATAATTACATAGTTTAAAAATGAAACTCTTTGGCTGTGGAACAAAGTTTGTTTCATGCAACTGCCATTTGTTTTTTCATTATATAGTCACGGTGGATTTAAGTTGTAAAAATTTTCGTATGATTTTCTATGTATTTTAAGTGTAATTTAGCAGCTAAGCGGATACTCGCTCGGTTTTGGTTGAAGCACCAAGCAAGACGAAAATTGTAGCTGATTTACAGATTTAAACGCGGTCGTGTCAATCTCAGTTGTGGAATTTGTGAAGATCGCCCGTCTTTTTTTTTAGGATGTATTTTTTTTAAATCCATGCTCCATGATACAGAGGGATAAGGAAGATGATTTTCACCAAATTTTAAATAAATCGTTTAAGTAGAACTTGAGATAACATCGAAAAAAGTAGTTTCGAGAAAAAAGCGTTATGAGTTTGAGACAAAGTTTCGGGAGCGTAACTCATTTGGTTCTATTTAGTATTTAGTAGGGTCTATTTAGTATTTAATTCTCACATTTGGTTCTACTTCAAAATTAAAATTTTCTGAAGTTCTTACAGCTACACGAGATGTGCTACCTTCATAATCACGAAGTCGGGGATTACATTATAGTACGGGGGTCTATTGATCGATTCGTTTCGGCACGATCGGTTTATTTGCCCACGTCACAAAAGTCACTGTAACTCCGAAAATAATTCGAATTTTTAAAAATCCTCTTGAAGTCATATTCTTAATGGTCTAAACTTTGAAAATATGCAAAGAAAGCAACGATTATTTCGTATTCCTAGACCAGAATACCACCTTAATAATTTTAGAAACTTTCAGTGTGATCCTCATAATAAATTGATCGACCAAAAAGGTTTGTAACCTTGAAACGATTATTTGGAGAAATTAATGTAAATGTTGATTTCGATTCCGTTATATTAAAAGCCTTTTAGGAAAGTTACTTAGATACTTATTAGGAAAGTCGAAAAGTGCTTCGGTGAAGAGTGAGCGAAATATTTTGAACGTGGGTATTATTTCTTTTTCTTTATTAGCTTCAATGATTTGTTGGTGGATTTGGGTATAAAATCCATGGATTCTTCCACCTGTTTATGATTTATGGCTCTGGAAATATCAGCTGTGTCACTGCCTCTATTATCTTTATTTTAACTTATTGAAGCCTGCAGACTTACAAATGTCCCATACATTAACAGTGGAGTTTAAATCAGGTGATCTTATTATTTTGGAAGTAATTCGTCATTACCTTGGCTTAGTCAGAGGGTTCCCAAACGTATCCAAGTCGTGGCACCCTTAAGAGAATTATGTATGTATGTGTATATCTATGTAAATACTTAAATTTGATAATATTACGTAATATACGTATACACATCTATATTCATAAATTTAATATATTACATTTATTTATTATTAATATTTATCAATATTTATAAAGAAAAATACCGCAAGTTACGTAGACCACTCTACATTCCTTTACATTAGGCCTACCTTAGTACAGGCGAGGCGTAGTTAGGATGGCTTTGGAACTAAAATATGTGTAACTTTATAGATTTAATAAAGAATTTTCGAAATAGAATAATTTGCACGCTATAGTTTTTGTAACTTTGTCTGTTTTCGTTAACTCGATGATAAAAGGGACAAATGTCAAGAAATACTATAATTTTTATTTATTTTTCAAATATCAATATAATTATTTTGATGTGGGTATATCTATGCGGGTTTAAAACCGTACTTTCAGACCTTGCTCAGCTATCATGACTATAATCAAATATGTATGCAAAAAAAAGTAATAAATTACCTTGCTAGGTTTTCCCCGTTGGTTGAATTAGAAGTCTTCAAGCCGTGGCACTTCCGGAGTCCGATGTACAGTGCACTAAACGTATACGTACTTATAAAAAACATGGTTAAATCGGTTATGTCCGCCGCGTTCGATGCACTTGACGAAATACGAGTTGATCGGCCGCGGATGGCGCAATTTTCATCGGAATTCTAATGGAACTGAATAAAAAAAGCGACGCGATGACAATATAAGTTTATCCCCACCACCGTGACGAGCCGTGACGTCACCAACGCCCGCCTCTATCCCCTCCAGCCATCACAGCAACAGCAGAGGCGAGCGAGCACGCCTGCGCAGCTGCTCTTGCGCACCTCCTGACGAGACGCGACGGTGGATCGCAATGGTTGGATCGCAATGATACAGCAGCGAAGCCAGCACTTGCGTCTCGTTCTAGTCGGTAAAAGCATAGTGTAAAGAGGGGTCAACGCGCACACAATTTTCGCTCAGTTATTATTCAGAAATGCACAGTCAATTAAAACGTAACAGTTTAGAGAGATGGCAACACATCAATGTAACGTAAACGAATTAATAATTCAAATACACCAAGGAGCAATGAATCCGGGTCACCAACTTAAACCCTAATATTTCTGATACTAAGGATGCTCGCCTATTCACTGCAGTGGTTTTTGCTTTTGTTTCTGTTCTGTCACAAAAAAAATGTTGGGAGCGTTCCTAGTATTCCTAGGTTCATATAAGTTACTATTCCAGATATTAGGATTCCTTTTGGTGGATTCATTGCTCCCCAATGTAGATACAATCAACTGTACAATCCAGTACGAAAGTGCCAATGTAAAACTATGCTGAAATGACCATTTTCATCCAAAGTTGTACACGACGTTTTTGTCTTATCCCAAGACATTGATACTTTTTTCTTATTTTGTTTAATTTTGGAAATATAACAATAATTTTGCTAAATCAAAATAAAATGGTTTTCATACAGTAATAAAAATAATAATCGACATAAATCTTTATATAAAAATGGATGTTGGTATATCTGTCTTTCTGTCCGAGCTTAATATACTCCGACACCGTTTGACCATGATTTTACCATGGAAGTTGGCACCTATATGTATTTTTTCATGGAGAAAGTTTTTATGATATCCGCTTTGTTGCAACTCGCCACTAGGTTGCTATATTCTACTAGGTATAAGCCACTAGGTATACCTTTCTTTATAAAAAGTAATATTTCTCTACACCCTAAAACATTTTTTTAAAACTTTTTTTATGATGTTGAATTAATTTGGGGACGAGATTTTTTTTTTCTAGTTACAACAGTAGCTTAGGTTAGCTTAGGTTATTTTGGGGAAGGGATTTTTTCCCTTTGAAAAGAATAGGTTAGGTAAATTAGGGTGAATCCGATAAACTGACTGTTTTATGGGTTACATCAATTTTAGCACTATTTATATCATACATAATACCTAATATTTTATAACAGGTGTCTCGTAACCGAATGGCATTGACAAAATAACTCAGCTCATCCCTAATTTATCGATAAGCACGGTGACCATACTATGGCGGTATAATTTGCGAGAAAGAGACGTGAAGGAAATCGCTAGAGATCTTATTATGCTTGATGGTGAGCAGATCACTGCACCTGCAACATTGCAAGTGCTATTACGGGACCCCGAGAAAAAATATGGACAAATCACACGTGTTTGAGAACCGAACAATAGTTTTAATTATTTGTGTTTAGATGAGTTTTGAGATTAGGAGAGTATGGAAAATATATAAATGAAGAATAACATAGAATGAGTCTCTTACATATCGTTTAAAAAATCCATTATAATTACTTAAATCACTAAAAAATAACTTTTTCATGATCACTCCATATAAAGATGAATTAAAACCAACGGATATTTGTCATTCAAAATCAACATCAAATAGTTTTAATTCAACGTTACATATTTTGGACATCAGGAAATAATAATAGTACTACGTCATATTTTATATTTATTTTTACGAATTTGATAACCCATTCTGGAAAGGACCAAAATACATGAATGAAAAACAAATCGAATGCATTTTCTTTGTGACAAATTAACTTATAATGTGAAATTTATTGGTATTTATAGCTATATTTTAGGTGTTTTTTTCTTCATTATTTTGTTTATTACTCCGGAAATGATATCGTAAGGTAACCAATATAAATTACTTTTGAAAACTATGCAAAATTATGTTTTTAAAATCCAGATGTCCATCCAGAAAAAATCGACGCCTACCCACGAGTTTGAAACCAAACTCCCACGAAGCACCTACCCACGAGTTTGGTTTCAAACTCGTGGGAATATGTCCATTATTGAAACTCATACCGAACTTCAATGTAGTAAAAATCGTATCGTTATCCGGTCTTCAATTAACCACACCGTTGAAAAGAGCACATTTTATATCTATTTCAATTCACTTCACTTTTTATTAGAATCCACTTCACAGATAATTCTTTATTCTTTATTCTTTATTGAGAAATCACACAGTATTACAGTACCAATATTTAAAAAAAATATACAGATTTACAACAAATAAAACCGGTTACGGATTTCAATAAAATTACCTAAATTACGTTTAAAAAAACCTACTTAATAAAATTAATGTACCTTCAATTTTAGTAGTACACAAGAGTCTAGTATTAAGGGTGTGTGTGCATATGTTTGTGGGAGTGTGTTGAGGGTGTGGGTGTGGAATGTGAGCGTGTATGATATTAGTAATGGCGTATATAAAGTATAATAATAATAATAATCATCAATAAAATAGCTAATACGAGTCAGTTTATTGTATCGGTTAGGGTTTGATTTACGGAGTATTTATAAGTGATTATGGAATTATTAAATATATCAATACCATTTAAATGGGTATTATAAAGCTCACAGCAGCGTGTGAGTACTCCATTCCTTGATGCATTAGTTTTAAAACGCGGCAATCGAAACAGGTCAAATTGGCATGGCGGGTCCTCATTGGGGCGTTAATATTGATCTGGGATCTATTGACGAGGGACATATTAAGTAGGAACGAAACTTCATACCAAATAACCATTTTGTTATTACGGTTTTATACAGAATAATGTTCCAATCGTAATTTTGTTGAATAACAAGGAATTTTGTTGAAACTCTATTACTCGATTACATGTTTCACCTTGCTCCGTACGGGTAATACGAAAATATCGGTGTAATGTAGCTTCAACATGATTTTTCTAACTGACTATAACCCTACGTATGTAAGAACATGCTGTCATGGTAAAAGGAATATCTATTGTGCGCCGTAATGAATGTGCTCTGCAGCTACCATACCCGTGACATGGTCACGCGTCATGTTGCTACACCGTTAGGATACATTCATACGGACCGCAGTAGATGCTATACTCGTAATCCCTTTTGAGACATGCTTACTTCCGTGTATTACAGCATTATAGTTATCTTAGTGTTACAGTTGCAGTAAATGTGGCAAATGAATTCGTGTAGTATTAAATGCTTTTATGTTGATTGCTCTCTCTTGTCGATCTGGTAACATACTCTGTCTTTTCTCTATCCAGTGTTATCAGATTTTTTTGTAGACATTGTCGGGCTGCTTTTAACCCAGTATTTGCCTGGCCAAAGAATACGTCCCATGCGTCTGCTTAGAGAATCAATTCGTGCCATCCGTAAATGACATAACTGAACCGGTTATTTCCAGTTAACAAAGGTCATTTAAAATAGAAACGATTGTTAAGTTTTCAATGATCAACTCATGAAGAGACGACCATAGAACGTCTGTGGGTTGTGACGAATGAGTGGTAAGTAGTAACTGGCAACAGAGATTGTGATGTGACGTAATCAGATGACCCCGCGGTGATGGAACGAGCTCAATAAACCCATTTTAATGCTTCCAGGAAAAGTTCTTAAGTGGAGTGACATCTTGGAAGGCACCTCTCGGGAATGCTGTTATTCCTTGACGAAGAGTTGCTATAGAAATCAGCCATAAATAAATTATTTTGTGACATTCAAAAAGCAAGTCATTAAGTGGCTCTTAGTTACACTATCTAGTATAGAGGATCTAAGAGCATCTAGGCATCTTTTTTATATAAATCTAATTTTACAATATTTACATGGTTAATTATTTTGTTGGGATAAATAATTTTATTGTGCATCAATTAAGAGCCCGTTTACATATTTTTTCCAGAAAGGCAAGAAAAGTGGATATTTGGCGTTCTAATTCCAAGAAATAAAGAGATTTCTACAAACTTTAATTACTGAATTACCTGGACCATTTCTTGATGTTGACCATAGCGGCCTTTAATTTTAGATGTAACGAATATTATTTACTTATTCAGCCCATTTTCCGAAAGTCGTTATTCGTAAAACGCTCGGAAGGCAAATTTTGAGCTCCTTAATACAGTAATATCACTACAACGAAAACCGTATACTATTTTTTTTTATGTCCGTCATGTATTCTTGATGTACACTACGGCTTAATTTTTTCGTTTTTTGACCACATATCCAAGGTATACATTACTTACAATTACACAAAATTTTAAAAAAATCTTCCTGTATCATTCTAATTTTCTCAGAAATAAAATAAGATTCTTATATAATACTTATACTATATTAAAGTTCACTCTCTTAGCAATACGACATAATATAAATTATTGTCATTAGAAAGGAGAAAACACTGCAAAAAACAATTAGAAATTGTGTATATATTTGCTTGCGCAAGAGAAGAGCGCTCAAAGCCGCGGTTTTTCTCCCAGGGTTGAATAGTTATTTATTTATTTATTTATTTATTTATCCTATCTTTTATAGTTACATCCAAAAAAAAATGCGTTGATTTTTTCAACTCATTTTAAAAGAATACCTACGCTATTTTGTAATACGGCTCTTAATTTGTTGTCTATATGCCGGGATAGACTTGGGGTGACTTAACCGATTTTTCAAAATAATTACCGAAGCTCTGATTGTTTTCCAAAGATTAATGCCGAAGAATAATTTGCGACGATGAATCTTGGCAGTTGGGGTACTATAATTTCTTCCTATTTTATTAGGCAAATGGATTCTTTCTTTGTAAAACAGTTGATCTTTGCAAGCGGATTATAAAATTATTAAACGTTGTAACGCGCGAGCAGGTTGACCATGTAAGAAGTGAGTAATGTGTCGCGTCGTGCGCTGCGCGGAAACAGAATGCCTGCTCGCGTGCCGACCTCCAGGTGTGTCCTGGCGCGCACTGCAGCCAACAGTCCTGCCACCTGACTAGGAATTGGCACCTGACAAACTCGCGCACGAGAGCACCTGATGCTAGTAGCAGCGATTAGCTCGACATGAACTGCACGTCTTATAAAATAAATGTATATCTTAGGGGCTCCCTAGACGATCAAGCATGCCTGTCAAGCATCGAGTCGCGATCTGGGAGAGGATCGTAAACCGCAGGAAACATATTTTTTTTTTAATATTTACCAAAAATGCCTAATTTTGTAGTTTATACTAGGGAGTCACGTTAATTAGACGTAATTGATTGATGAATGACGTGACTCCCTGGTATAAAACTACAAAATTAGGCATTTTTAGTAAATATTAAAAAAAGGCATATTCCTGCGGTTTACGATCCCCTCCCAGCGTGCGACGCGATGCTTGACAAGCATGCTTGGTCGTCTAGAGAGCCCATTAGTTATGAAATCAGTTTCTTTTAAAATGCCACGATTTTAAAATGGAATAAGATACAAGAAATCTAGATTGGAAATCGGATCAGAGAAAATTAATTTTCGAATGTCCAGCTTACAAAAGACAAGAGCTTTTCCCCATAAGTGCAATTAATCTTAATATCTAATCCAACGGTAAAATTAAAATGATTAAACACCCAATCAAACAGGCAATTAAATGTCTGTATGTTTTGCTTGCAAATAAATTTGCATTTTGTTTCATTTTCGAAAATATTTGAATGAAAGTTTAGTTGAAAAGTTATTTTGGAGTTAATTTTGTAAATCCTTATGTATTAAAACATATATCGAGACACGTCCCGCTCGGTTCTACGACAAATAGTAATATTAGGGTGCTGGCGCCATCTGGGCCACCGTTTGAAAAAAAACCTAACCAATGTTTTTTAATAGTATATTTTTGGATTCCCCGTGTTCAAAAACATACAACCAGATATTTTGGACGCGTTTCTATGTTAAATGGGGGCTTTACAGCGCCGATTTCTGGTTTCGGCGCCATATTGGCGGCCATCTTGGATATCTCACTTCCGGGCTGAATTTCGCTAAGGCGATCGGCATTTTCGGATTCAGCAGGGTCGAAATAATGAGAAAAGACCTGTTGCCCAAAAGTATCATGATTCTAAAAGTTAGTTTTTAACACGCTTTTATTAGGTCGACCTGTACGAGTATGTAACTATGTAGTGGAATCTAAGGTAACTAATTTAACCATCTTCCAAGGATCGTAGCGTCATGAAAATTGGCAGCTGTAGTTCTGATGACAATACAATAATTTGGTACTGTCGAACTGATCTGATGATGGAGTCGGAAGATATGAACTGGAACTTCATGATGGAACATCGTATCATAGCTGTGTTTGGACTTGTTAGAAAAGTCTTGGAATGAATTTTGACCACGATTAGGTTTCAAGGTCTGATGATGAAGCCGAAAGATAGGCATTTTTTGCTTTTTACGTGCATTTATAAAAGCGTGTTTTTAGTGTTTTTTTAAACTATTAATTTATTTAAAAAACTTGACATGACTAAATAGCATGCAAGGGCTTTAGATGCGAAATCGCAGAAATCGAAACATTACATCCGTGTTGCACAATGCGCAATCACAATCTTGCCTCGCAATTTTATTTTTATGATATCGTAACCCTACTAGAATGTCATAATCCCCCACTCACATTATTGGTCCGGCTGGAGAGAAATAGTAGTACCAGCGGTAGGTCGAGACCCCTTCGACTGCATCGGAATTCGAGCAGACGCGAGTATGACCGATCGGTACCGATTGCTTGTTTCTTTATTTGTTTCTACTCCTATTGTGAAATTGCATAATGGGCGGGTTTATTATCATACAACAATCTTTTACAATCAATCGTCCTATGAAGTGTGTATGTATATTCAACATGTGTGGAAGTGTGTGTCTTGTTATTGCATTCGATCGACAGAATTGAAATGCAGTTACGTTAATTTTATCCCAACGGAAAATGGTAACCCAGCCGGGGGTCGAACCCGGTAACTTACGATGTAAAGTCAGGCAACCTAACCATCATGCCACCCCTCGGCGGGCGATGCAAGACGCCTTTGGCTCGCCCTTCCGAAGGCTCGTTGTATTAAAACGGCCACCATCTCTAAACTGAATAAAAAAAATAGAAATCTTTACACATACATCGTTTTTAATAACTCCAAGGAACATTCATGCCATATTAAAGAAAAAACAAACAACACGTTTGGTCGTAAGTGAGTAACTTTTATAGATGAACAAACGAAATTCCTAACGGCTATTATATATATAATATTTTGTAGTTTATGTATATAGCCAAATTGATACATGTATATTTCCGGAATGTACTCAATCAGGCCTTTTACTCAATTAAACGCTTGAACCGATTTAGGAGTAGGAGTGTGTGGTATTGTTAAAATCGTTATGTCATCCCGAGTCCCGAGTTGCATAGGTACAGTAACTGTCCAAGTATTAGGTAAGTAGTTGTCTATATGTTCAAATGTTAATAAATTAACGAAAACATGTAGTGTCAAACAAAAGGTCTGATTTAGTACATACCGGAAATATACATGTATCTATATGGATAAATACATAAACCAAAAGTATTTTACAAAAAACCGTAATAAATATAATTATAAATAAAACAGTTCAGTTTCTGTAACGGCAGTCGGGTTTTTAACACGCTTTTATTAGGTCGACCTGTAACTATGTAATGGAATCTAAGGTAACTAATTTAACCATCTTCCAAGGATCGTAGCGTCATGAAAATTGGCAGCTGTATGTAGTTCTGATGACAATACAATAATATGGGACTGTCGAACTGATCTGATGATGGAGTCGGAAGATACGAACTGGAACTTTATGATGGAACATCGTATCATAGCTGTGTTTGGACTTGTTAGAAAAGTCTTGGAATGAACTTTGACCACGATTAGTTTTCAAGGTCTGATGATGAAGCCGGAAGATAGGCACTGGCATTCCATGATGGAATATCGTATCATAGTCGTGTTTGCACTAGTGAGAAAGGTCACGTAATGGACTTTGAACACGATCAGGTTTCAAGGTTATAACAAACCTATTATATATTGACTTGTAAATATTGAGTGTAAATGGTGTAAATATTGACATATTGATGTATAAAATATTTATAGACCTGTACATGGAGAGTGTAAATAGTATATATTTTTTGGTTTTTACGTGCATTTATAAAAGCGTGTTTTTAGTGTTTTTTTTAAAACTATTTATTTATTTATTCTTTTCAATACATTTACTGTGTGCTATTTTGGCTGCCCTACTTCATCTGTTACTCAAAGTGCCACAAATATATTCTTATTATTTTTGCGCATTTAAAGTGATTTTTCTGACGTATTTTACTCCCTCACTAGTTATAAATTCATTTGCGATCTGATAAGGCATTAAGTCCATTTCGATCGGGAACATTTCTCGGACGTGTTACTATAAGCGGCTAGTACCACCACCACCTAGTCCTACATACAGTGCAACGCTGCTGCGACGAGACCATAAAATGCAATGCAAAACATGACGGCGAGCATCGGCGGATGCGGTGAGCCACAGGACGCCATTAGGACCCTCCGTGAGGAATTCCAGCCACCTTTCATGCCGGATTTGCGACGGTCCAGACCGCGCCGCCTGCTTCGCGGACACCCGTCAACACAGACATGCCCTTCATATCGCAATAAGACGACACGAGTCCCATTAAAGCGTAACACAGGTGTAAAGGAATGAAATCCATAAGGAATGCTCGAATGTGTCGACTATTCACATCGAGTACGGATAGTAGATTAAAAATAGATAGGGAACTGAATTCAAAATCGGTTGAGTCACAACAATACTTCCCGACAAGTAGCCAAGGAATTATTGAAGGATTTTGAGCGTTATATCCGATTGGGAAGGATGTTGATCTGGTTGAAAGGGATAGTCGGCGACGACCGCGGATATCGATACTACAACGCAACACGTTTAATTCAATTGTTTATGCAAGTAAAATGACCGCGTTGAAATGTGGGAGCTAAGAGGCCCTTGCTCAGTTGGCCACGAAGACCCATTCTGTTCAGGGTTGGTCACACTCACGGGTCAACACCTATCCGTCGGCCTCCACGCATGAAGTGCGAGCCTGGGCAGGACTCTGGCCTTATGGTTAGTTTCCCCTGGGAATCAACCTTCTGGCGCTCCTGGACGGTCTGCGTACCGTGCGGCGTAAGCCAATCGACTGTGCACTCTAACTAACAGTCGGGGGAGTCTGGAAGCAGTACTGTTTCCTATAGTGCGGGGGTGGTTGCGGGCCTTACGGCGACTGCTATTGAAATGACCATCGGCTACCCGATCCTGGGTGAACAGCCGGGCAAAGGACGCTGTGGTCCGCGATAGATTCGGTAAACACCGTTTCACCGCTTAGTAAGGGAGAGGACCGCGCAAGCGACCTCGAACTCGTAACCAATCGAGAGACTGGAGTAATATGGTCGCAATTGGAAGTAAGGGCGTGAATGTAAGCCCGCTGGGTAGCATTCCTGGCTATCTCGCGGTTAAGGCGTTGGCCTCTTGCGGGCTTGTGGCGGAGCTTGACGGTGGACTGTTTTTGTCCAAGTCTTCTGCGCTCACTTCAGGGAGACAGAACGACTAATCGTTAAAACTTTCTGAGGTAACGGGCTCGCCCACTGTAGTTGACAACTCTAGTTGGCGATGAAATGTCGACTATATCGAGAGTCAACTACGCGAATCCCTCATTGACGACGTGCGCGGATAATGAGAATGCAACCCATTAAACAAGTATTTCGGCCCTACAGAGCATCTGTGTACGAATTTTCCACTATTTCGAGATTGAAATACGACTAGTGGGCCCTAGTGAACCGATTTCAACCACAACTCTTGCCATGACCAAATGTTGCATGCAAGCTAAATTTCAGCTCAATCGGATTAAGCATTCTGGCTCTATCGTGGAGGAATATACACAGCCGCACATACAATCTTTCATCTGGAAATGATCCGAATTGTCTCAGGGGTCTCAAGCAGAATATTTCCGTCATCATCTCGAAAAAAAAATGCGCGTTCACAATATATCCCCTCCTTCTTGGTTAATGGACTGGCAGAGTAACAGAGAGGGTAAAATAGGGGAAGAGGAAGAGATATTTGTAATAAGCAATATTTGTGAAATTCATAAATGAAGAAGATATTTTCCTAAAGACCTTTTTTGTTTTTGCTTGATCATTGGTTAACACCGTCGTTTAAAGGTACCGTGTGGAGATCACGTCGCACGATTGCATGGCATGCGACGTGATGCAATTGCGTAGTGTCGTAATGACGCAATGCCGCATGTATTCGCAGGAATCCGGGAACATGTAACGCGCGAAAGAAACTTCTACGCTGGGTGGATGATGACAGACTACACCGAGGACGAGAATACACGAGAAGGGCTCAATATCCTCGAGCGTGGAGCATATGTCCAGAAATAGACCATGAATTATGATGATGATGATGATGAATTATATATAGAAATAGGGCACCGCTTCATGTACCTGGCTTTAAAACCAAATACATGCGTAATTCCTATTTTATAAGGGTATGCGAAACTTTCAACACCCTGAATGCTGACATGGATATTGACCCCTTTTTCACGAATATAGATACTATAAGGAAGCAGGTTGTAGGGCGATTTTGTGATGACCAGGCTTAGCATTTCCTTCTTTTATTACAGTCTTGTTTATGTCAACATGTTTTCTAATGTACAATTTAGTATCTTCTTGTTTAATATCTTCTTTATACTTAATATCAGTTCTAAATTCACGTTATTATTATTGTCATTATCAGTGGTAACTTGTAAATGGCTCTAAGCTTCCTATTATTGTTCACTATAAAATTATTGGCTGTAAGTTATCCTTAAGAAAATAAAAATAAAAATAAAAATAAAATAAAAATATATTTGTGGAGCCATTCTCGTGCATTAACCGTACGGGGTTGAATTCTCAGGGCAAAAGCTATGACAGCCTTTCTGGTCCTATCCGATCTGGTATTTTGCCAAGGGCAAACGGCAATAAGGAGCCTGTTTTTTTTTTACAGAGACGCAGTGTCAGTATCGCAAAGTGGGTCTAAAATATCGATAATATTGTTTATTAGCGATATTTTACCTACCGCTAGATTTCGTAGCGCACTCAACGCTTCTCAAACTGTTTTTCAACAGATAAAATTTACAAATTTACCATAAAACTAAAATCAAAAAAAAAAAAAAAAAATTTCATTTATTCATTTTGTAAACAATAGAAGTTGCTATAAATAGGATAGAAAACGAATTTACCGCGTGAAATTTGTAGGACCCGACGTTTCGGTGACGTTGCAGCCGCCGTTGTCTAGGGTAGACTGAAGAGCTGTCAGTCCGTTGTTTTGCGGGTAGGCCGCAAACCGCTGCCGCCACTGCGTAGGTTATAACGGTGGTGGGGGGCCGGGCTCGGAGCGCGGGAATTTTTAAAACTACTTTCCTCGCATGATCCGGGAAGCCATTGAAATAAGAAGAACTCCGAACTTCAATAGAGATGACGGCTACAAACTCTCTTCTAGGTGGAACCCTCTTCTTAAAATGTTCCCGCCGCCGAACGCCGAACGCAAAGACGTAAAACAGGATACAGTGAGTGTTGTGTGCAAGACGGATTTTAAAAATTCCCGCGCTCCGAGCCCGGCCCCCCACCACCGTTATAACCTACGCAGTGGCGGCAGCGGTTTGCGGCCTACCCGCAAAACAACGGACTGACAGCTCTTCAGTCTACCCTAGACAACGGCGGCTGCAACGTCACCGAAACGTCGGGTGCTACAAATTTCACGCGGTAAATTCGTTTTCTATCCTATTTATAATGTCAAACAACCGCGATAGTCTTCGATTTTATAATAGAAGTTGCTTATTAGCTTCTACTGATTCCCACTCAAGGATACTAGTAACTAAAAACTCACCTTGTACCTATAGCAATTAGGCTATTAATGCTATATATCAAATATAGCAAATGAACTATGCCATTCCATTCGTATTTTATTATTCTAATTCAATTTAAATGACACTTTTTGATACTCTTATATTCTAAACATCCAAAAAACTTCATATAAGGCTATTTTGCTTGAAGGGAATTGCACAAATGTAATCCAGAATGTATCTAACGTCCCTTAAATTCCTTTTTTTGTGATAAAATGGAAAAACAAACAATTAAATTAACGAATTGCAGCGTAATGCATTTTTTATTTAAACTCAGATTTTTATTTTCATTCTCTCATTATTTTTTGTTCTCTTTCCGTTTTTCATCAGTTTCAGCTACAAAGAGTCCTATGTAGTGACAAAAATGAGAATTATTGATGCCATCTTATGTAGTATAGCGTGCAAAACATTTATAAGGTCATTGATCTTTAAAAAAATCAAATGTCCTATACTCGCTGATACTGACAACTTAGACAAATGTAACGATCTGGAAACGATTTTATACGTTTCCTAAGCAGTGGAGATGGTTGTTGATCTGACGTCACCCACTCTTGAAACTACCCGTTGGCCACCCGATTTTGCGTGAACAGACGGGCAAAGGACGCCCGTCTGTTCACGGAAATTCGAACTGAATCGCTAACATCAGGTAAAAGTCGCGCAAGTGACTTCGGACCCGTAACTATTAGACGAGAGGACAGAGAAATCCGTCCGAATTTGGTGGTAAGGGCGCGAGATCGGCCAGCTTGGTTCACTTCCCAGTGCCTCGTGGTAAGGCGTTGTACTCTTACTGGCTGTTAGCGTACTATGCATGTGGATTGTGTTTGTCGTTAAGTCATTGCATTTCATCTCATGTGAGATAAGATGGCAAGAGTCGTTATAACTCCCTGGAGTGGCAGGTTCGCCCGTAGCAATTGACACTTCCTTATCTATAATACTGTTATCCGGAAAGTAAATAAAATTAAAAGTAGTCTTGAAATTTGGTGGCCGCCTAAGGCCCTAGCCACACACAACGGACGTAAGACTCGGACAGGGCGCAGACGGGAAGAAACGTTGCATATGCGTATGCGTCTTTTCTGTATGTTTTGCGACTCGTCTTTTCTATACATTTTGTATGCAAGTTCTTCGCTCACGGGACGTGTCCGACTCTTACGTCCGTTGGGTGTGGCTTGTGCCTAACTCTCCGATCACATTTCCGAATTATCGAAATATCTTATGAAGCTACAAACTATGCTGTACTGGGCTTCGTAAATCGTACGTTGAATCATAGCTAACTTAATCTTCGTATCCTTTACGACACCAGCGAAGTGCCCAGAAGTATGTAGATGTGCCTATATGATATAAATTAAAGCAGTTGGGCGGTGTCGACCACAACGGGCGAACCCGTCACCACAGACTGGTATAACGATATGTGATCGTTCTTTCAGCCGGCACAAACCTACCGTCCGGCAAACCCACGAACCCGCCAGAGTCCTACGCCTTACGGCGAGGCACTAAGAAGGTAACCCTATGAGGCTACCTCGCCCCCTCGCTACCAGTTTTGGTAGGATATCTCCGTCTGGAATTAACCTTCAGGATACCTCCTTCCTCCCGACTGGTTACGGTGATTAAGTTTGAATCTATCGCGGACCAAAGGCATCTTTTGCCCGGCTCTGAATTCAGGATCAGGTAGTCTAATGGTCATTTCAAGAGTGGTTGACGACTCAACATCAACCCCGATGATCCCAGTCTTTTAGATAAGGTGAATCTGTTTGTCCTGAACAACTACTTCTGGGCACGGACTCGCAATTTATTCTCTCTCCCTTATTCTCCCCAAAGTTTCCGTCAAGTAGGTATGCCAGGGTCGTTAGCCATTTTACATAGGCGAAACTCATCAGCACCACAGATCATCAGCATCATTGACTGTGGATTAAGAGAATTTAGATTAGTCATTATGTATTGCCTACTTACAAAAACCATTAGAATAGTTTTTATTTATTTAAAATACTTTATTCATATTTTTTGTACATTTGGCCACATTGTTAACGATTTTGTGAAGAATCTCGGAAAAATGTAAAATACAAATTTGGAATCTGGCAAATGCTCAGTAACTAGTAACAGTAAATGATCAGTAACAGTAAATGGCCACCTAACTAGTAATGGCAAATACCCACCTAACTAGTAAATGACAAAAAACACACAATATATATTTTTTTATATTATAGCTAACTTTATTAACGTAAAAACATTTGCAATTTAGAAGTATTAAATTTACTAAATAAAAATTTAATAATATAGTTTAATATCGATAATAAATTTGAATACAAAATCTACTCGTTTATAACTAATACAAGATAATAGCGATATTCGTTATTTATACCTAATCGAATTTATATAATAATATGATAAAGGCACATGTACCTAAATACGATTATAATAATAAATAAATACGATTATGAAATAAACACCCGTGTAATATAGTATAATATGGATATACGATTTTAATAATTAATAAATACGATTATGGAATAAACATATTTTTAATATAATATAATATAGAAATACGATTTTAAAAATAACAACCAATGATAATTGTAATTTAATTTGTTGAACGTTCTCTATGTGTCTTCATTTGTCCTCTATGTCATTGTATAATCTGGGACTAACTTGTATATAGATAATTCTTTAACATTATCATTGTTTTGTCGATTGTTATGTTGACGCCCTTTAGGCCTAAAGTCTAAATTAGGAAAACCAAACAATCTTCTACGCATGCTCATATTTTACGGTGTTTTGTTATGTGATTTGTTTCTTTGTTCATCCTATGACCCTCAGCATAGTTAGTAATTTAGAAATGTCAACCTAATGACAGGTAGCGACACGCAATTGCAAGGAATTTACCGCAAGATTGTTCTCGAAGCGTGCGCGTATGACGTCACTGAACTCATAGTTGGTATGTTACTCCGGCTGTGCTCGGTAGGATGTTTGTTGGGTTGGGTGGGCTGATCGCATACCTTATGTAGATATAGGGCTCGATTACGTTTCTTCGTGAACTAAAATCGGAAATTAGTCCGTGTGAACGAGACAGGGCAATACGCTAGAGCGAGTGTGCGATGAGCGGTTGTCACTTTTTCGCATTAAAACTGCGCGCCAAGGTCAAATCTTAGACCGCACGAAATATGCTCGAATTTATTCGGACGAGTATAAGTTCGGCAGCTCGTTCGTTTCATATTTCGCTCTAACATATTGCTCTGTCTCGTTCGCTTGGACTAATTTTAGTTTTAGTTCACAAAGAAACGCAATCGGGCCCATAAATATGTCATGAAGTTCGATTTCATCAACTATTCATAATCCACGATTTCAAGAAAGATTTTGTTCAATGAGTTTCATCAACCAGTATTCAACATTAACTATTTTATCAACTAATAAAGGAGCCTAAAGCAATGATAAAAAATACTCTTGTTATATAGTTGTTATAAAATCAGCGAAATAACATTGACCATCAAAACTAAAATAGTCAGTAAAAAGTTAAATTATTATAATAGAAGCCTAATAATTTAAATAGTCAATAATTTGAATATATATATATATATATATATATATATATATATATATATATATATATATATATATATATATATATATATATATATATATATATATATATATATATATATATAGGTATATATATATATATATATATATATATATATATATATATATATATATATATATATATATATATATATATATATATATATATATAGGTATATATATATATATATAGGTATATATATATATATATATATATATATATATATATATATATATATATATATATATATATATATATATATATATATATATATATATATATATATATATATATATATATATATATATATAAATATATATATATATATATATATATATATATATATATATATATATATATATATATATATATATATATATATATATATATATATATATATATATATAAAATTAGTAAAAGCTACTTAAAAAGTAGCGAAGGAAATCCCAGCTTGTATTGGGAAATGCTTATGTTTGAATGAGATATACTTACGGATGTGCACGACTTTCGACGGTGCAATGTAAGTTTAAAGTCCTTTTGCAGTCGACTAACGATCACTATTCATCCATATATCTCATAAATAGGGCTTATCCTTATGCAACACAAAATGCCTTCAATTGAGACGAATTAAGCGAAAAAATAAAAAAATAAACTATTGATCACTTCGGCAAAGCCGTTTTCTAAATGAAAGTGACATTACGAAATAATTCAAATTTCGAATGTTACCAACATTTAAAATATGATACAATTAGCTGAGTTTGTTATCAACGAGCCATTAAATCGAAATAAAAATAAAAAAACCTCCATATGCCAATGAAATGAAAGAAGAAACTTCAATCTTAATTTCTGGCAGAGGAGTTTATAATAAAGATTGTATAATGTTATCAAAATAGGGTAAACCAATATAAAATTGTATAATATTAAAAAATTGTAAAGAAATATTGTAGAAAACAGTATAATATTGTTATATTTGATAAGGTTTGTAAAGAAATCCGTTTATAGGATGATGTTTTTATTTAAAATAAAATTAGTAAAAGCTACTTAAAAAGTAGCGAAGGAAATCCCAGCTTGTATTGGGAAAGGCTTATGTTTGAATGAGATATACTTACGGATGTGCACGACTTTCGACGGTGCAATGTAAGTTTAAAGGTCCTTTTGCAGTCGACTAACGATCACTATTCATCCATATATCTCATAAATAGGGCTTATCCTTATGCAATACAAAATGCCTTCAATTGAGACGAATTAAGCGAAAAAATAAAAAAATAAACTATTGATCACTTCGGCAAAGCCGTTTTCTAAATGAAAGTGACATTACGAAATAATTCAAATTTCGAATGTTACCAACATTTAAAATATGATACAATTGGCTGAGTTTGTTATCAACGAGCCATTAAATCGAAATAAAAATAAAAAAACCTCCATATGCTCAATGAAATGAAAGAAGAAACTTCAATCTTAATTTCTGGCAGAGGAGTTTATAATAAAGATTGTATAATGTTATCAAAATAGGGTAAACCTATATAAAATTGTATAATATTAAAAAACTGTAAAGAAATATTGTAGAAAACAGTATAATATTGTTATATTTGATAAGGTTTGTAAAGAAATCCGTTTATAGGATTATGTTTTTATTTAAAATAAAATTAGTAAAAGCTACTTAAAAAGTAGCGAAGGAAATCCCAGCTTGTATTGGGAAATGCTTATGTTTGAATGAGATATACTTACGGATGTGCACGACTTTCGACGGTGCAATGTAAGTTTAAAGGTCCTTTTGCAGTTGACTAACGATCACTATTCATCCATATATCTCATAAATAGGGCTTATCCTTATGCAACACAAAATGCCTTCAATTGAGACGAATTAAGCGAAAAAATAAAAAAATAAACTATTGATTATAAACATAAGCATTTCCCAATACAAGCTGGGATTTCCTTCGCTACTTTTTAAGTAGCTTTTACTAATTTTATTTTAAATAAAAACATCATCCTATAAACGGATTTATTTACAAACCTTATCAAATTTAACAATATTATACTGTTTTCTACAATATTTCTTTACAATTTTTTAATATTATACAATTTTATATAGGTTTACCCTATTTTGATAACATTATACAATCTTTATTATAAACTCCTCTGCCAGAAATTAAGATTGAAGTTTCTTCTTTCATTTCATTGAGCATATGGAGGTTTTTTTATTTTTATTTCGATTTAATGGCTCGTTGATAACAAACTCAGCCAATTGTATCATATTTTAAATGTTGGTAACATTCAAAATTTGAATTATTTCGTAATGTCACTTTCATTTAGAAAACGGCTTTGCCTGAAGTGATCAATAGTTGATTTTTTTATTTTTTCGCTTAATTCGTCTCAATTGAAGGCATTTTGTGTTGCATAAGGATAAGCCCTATTAATGAGATATATGGATGAAGAGTGATCGTTAGTCGACTGCAAAAGGACCTTTAAACTTACATTGCACCGTCGAAATTTAAAAATATCATTATTATTTGCCCTCGAATTTGGTCAGATCATAGAAAGAGTGGACAATAGGCCAACCTTTATATGATCTAGGCCAGCCTTCTAGGCTGATAAGCCTAGAAGGTGGCCTATAACTTATACAATATACACGGTAACAAGATTTAAAAGAGCAATCTTATCTTAAGGGGAGATTATTTGATCCTCGATGAAAATTTAATATTTTTACTAAAATATAAAGAATTTTGGTATAATGACTCTATCCTGTTTTGTGCTTTATTTTGTCTCTCTTGCCTTAGACTACATATTCTATTCTATTCTATTCTATTCTATACTACCCCAATATCATATACCGAAAAAGAAAAAAAAAGAAATGCCGAGAATGTTAATATTACCACTTCATCTGTGTCATTAAAACCATACATACTTATATACCTGTGATTAAACATGTGAAGTACCCTGCCGAAACCCGGACAATTTTATAATTCTATATTCAGCTTCAGCTCGTTTAATATTGCAAATCCTGGGCATCGGGTATAAAAGCTGACAGGAAGGCGTCCTCTCCCTATTGTAGATATTTAAATCCGCGAGATATAGCGAGTGCATACACTCAAGATTATGTTCTATTCAAACCTCGATGTAGTGATAAAAAGACGAGCGACTCTGCGCATGCGCATCATGATTGGGTTTACGGTGGGGCTGCCAGCTTTACATAGATCATGTTTCCTCGAATCTCAAATCCCCGGCGCACTGCCACTGGCGAAAGGGATGTAGATCGAAAGATGGTCAGCAGAGCACACGATGAGAACAATATGGGAATTTGTTATTAAAATGTTCATTTTGTTGTTACGGTAATTTTGTTGAATTACACGGAATTTTGTTGAAGCTCCATTACTCGATTATATTATGTATTACCATGTTCCTTACGGTTATTACGAAAAAAACAGTATACTGTAGCTTTAACATGATTATGTTCCCACTTAAGACCTTACGTGTGAAATGACATGATGTCATGTTCGATGCAAGAACTTAAGGTCGCGACGTAATGAAAAAACATTACGTTTTTTTGGGTCATCCTTCCGAAAAGAGACGGCAATATCAAAATTTGGAAAACCATTCTAGGTTGTTGCGAGCTACGTAAGTACAGATACATCTGCAAAGAATGCTCATTCATCCAGACATTAGTATGTAAGTACATTAAAATATATAATTTACTTCATTACAGCAGTAGGTATACATTACCATTCTATACACATAAATGTTACATTACAGTGTAGGGCAGTATCATTACTGGAATGGTTCCACAACATGCCCGTGACATGGTGAATACCGTCACGCCAACATCGTTACGCGTCATGTCAATTCATACGTATAAGCCACAGTCCATGTTATACCTATTGAAACATGCGTATATATATTGTGTATTACAGCGATATATTGTTCTTAGTGTTGACCGATCTGTGTGTAAGTGCTACCTGTCGATTAGAGAATATCAAAAGCGCGTCAACGTCAGAACTCATCGCAGGAGCTTCAGTCGTGGCCTGTCGACGTGTCCTCATCTCCGAATCTAAGATTTTGTCGAGCCGGGGAAAAAACTTAACATTTGCGCCCCTCCTCTCCAGAATTTAAGATTCATGTTTTAAAAAACTCACAAAACAAATATACTCGTTGGGTTTTTTGAGACAGAAGAATAAAAACCTTAAATAAATATGCATTCTTCATTACCTATTTTCTAATAACTTTTCCTCATGTGTGACATTAATATAGAATACATACAACCAGTGTAGACAACGCACAAGCAAGACTGTACACACCCCTTCAATTCTTAGGTCCAACAGCAAATTTTGCTATCTAATCTTGCTACAGCTTTAAACGTCAAGCTTTCGTTCCCGCGAAAGAATCTATGACCACAGCAATCTATCATAGATGATGTGGTCATAGATGACCACATCAATCTATTACCAATTAAGGTGACATGTTTAAAAAAGTAGTTGTTAAGAAAGAAAACCAACGCGACATACTCACTCACCTAATCAGCCACATAAATACCGACCGTATCGCTTGACGTTCGGCGGTTTCGGTTTATTCGGCTACGCTCGTGTAGCCCCGTCCCCTTCTGTCTGTGGAGAGGAATTTTCATAGGCGCGATGGGCAATGTACTGGCAGAGACATCGCACACACTGCGCGCGCCCTGGATGCTAAGCTGCTTTCGTAAAATAAGGTATTTTTCAAACACATGAATTTGGCTATCCCTTAAATTGCCGCCCTGGGCAGGTACCCAGGTTTGCCACTCCCCCCCCCCTCCCCCCTGATCTGGGGCGGCGTGTCGTGCGGAAATATTTGGTGTCACCCCAAAACCAAAGTTTTGAAGCTACTCTTCACAAATTGTAAATATCTCTTTTGGTATGTGAGGCCACATATTTTGTAAAAAAATATGTTTTGTAAAAAATATGTTTTGTAAAAAATGTGTTTTGTAAAAAATATGTTTTGTAAAAAATATATTTTGTTTACAAAATAGATTGACCGCTGCGGATTTTATCATTAAATAATTTGCTGGCCGCCCTATCCAATGAGAAAAACTTACATCTATAACTAAATTAAATAACCCATGGCAACGTAATAATATGCTTCTTTCCATCAACACATTCCTTCCGTGCATTATCAGTGGAAAATATCCATCTACATATATAATACAGACCCTCGTTCCTCCTCATATTCCAAGCTACAACAGCACAAGCTACAACAGCACAAGCTAGAACTAGCACAATTTAGGTAAAATTAAGGGGGAGATTTCTGGAGCCCATCCCATGTGGCTCCAGAAATCTCCCCCTTAATTTTTACTAAAACCTGCTCCCATTTTTACTAAAACATTCGTTTGCGCAAAACCTGCCTTCTATTTTTTTAATGAACATCCTGATGGGGAGCGGCTTTAATATCATTATATTCTTTTTATGTCAAAACATATTTGCAGGATAAAAATGGTAAAATACACAAATCGAAAGAACAAATAAAAATTTGGCTAAAATATAGAAGATTTTGCAATAAGAATTCATTAAATTCAAAGAATATATAATCCTAGAGAAGGGTAGGTACATTGAAGTAAATATTGGGAATGGCTTTTTTTCAAAATATCACGTACATACAAGCTATGCATAAACAAAAATGTGTTATTCGGAACAACATGTAAATGTATTTTTAAAAAAACACGACTGCCGTTACATAAAGTATACCATTTTATTTATAACAAGGTAGAGACGACGAGTAAAGTATTGAACCTGACAACAAAATAGGACTGATTTTATTAAATATCTTCTTTATATTTGATACATTGATGCAATGCATCTTTCATTATCTTAATGACATTTGATTGAAACCTCAAATAATTATATAAAATTTAACGCCCTCTATACTCATTTGTATGTTCTCTTTCGAACTATCTTTTTACATTAGTACCATTTCTGGTCGCTTGATGTAATTTAGTGTTTATTAGTGTAAACAAAATTGATGAGAGCGATTTGAACCCCTTCCAATGTATTGAGCGATTTTTGCCCATAATCAACCATTATCCTGAAGGTCTAAGCTATTCAAAAATATATATTTCATTGAGGTACCCGATTTTCCGTTAGCTTCTGAAATCATTTGTAGTACTTTACTTGTAATAGTTTTTTTTTATTGCTGGTTTTTTTATGAAATTATTGTGGTTTATGTATTTATCCATATACATATGCATGTGTATTTCTGCAACGTACTTAATCAGACCTTTCATTCGATACTAAACATGATATATTTATGTCAATTTCTTGACATTTGGACATTTGGACATTAGACAATTACTTAATTAATATTTGGATATTTATGGTATTTTATGACACCCGGGATGACATAAAAATTCTAACAATACCACACACTACTAAATCGCTTTAAGCGTTTCGAAGTTATGGTGGATTAAAGAAACGGAAAACGTATGTACAAAGATGAACCCTGAACACATTCCACTCTTTTTTTTATTGGAAAGTCGTGTAAAAAAATGCTGTTATATCATTCAACCAGTACAGTACTGTTTACAGCTGTTGGTTAGGTTGGCCAATCTCAAATGTGCCCTGCAATTGTCTATGCGATTCTTTTCTGTGAATTAAAAGAAACCTTACGCAATCACTCCTTTTGCCAATACTGAAATATGCGGTTGCAACGTCGATCTCACTGAAGAACACAAACGTTTGCGGAATTTTTGCATACGATTCGCATTTAGGGCTCAATCGAACTTTCGCTTGTTTTATGTGTTCTCTCATCGTCTTCGTCGTCCTATATTTTCGACCTTTTCGGCCCATTATCTTCCTGTGGCCTATAGTTTCGTTCGGGTTTTAGCAATCTTTAAAAAATCCTATTCCACAGGACGGACTTCTTTTGGCGTGCATTTTGTGATGTTTTGGAATTGTCTTCCGGTTAACATAGAATACTCCCCTTCTGTAAAATCATTTAACCCCTTGAGTATGATACGACCAAATCTGGTTCTGAAACAATTATCCGTTGAGTATGATACGACCAGATCTGGTTCCGCGATTTTTTCACTTCTTTGACGTTCTCATATTTATTCATAATTATCTAATTGTTTTACAAAATGATATTTAAATATTCTATATTCGAAATTTCAATGCAATCATTGTGCAGTTGTTCTTTTTATGATTGGTGTAGTAGTTTCGTAGTTATAGTACTTTAAGGTCAATGTCGCCGAAAATCCTGCAAAAGAGACAGATGCATCCATGAAAATACCCATTTACTCCAAGGGTTAAAGCGCAACTTAAATAATACTACCTCTCTATGATGTAGGTAATCATTTATATACTTTTTTCTTTCGTCTCTCCTTTCCGAACTTCCTCTGGGCATAATTACTTCCTTCCTTATGGGCATATATTAGTAGTTTAATTTAACTGTTGAACTTTATAGTATTCTTGTATGTTTATAACTCGGTTATGTGCTGGTCGATATTATACCAAAGGTTGCTGTTGAATATTGTCAGGTGTCCGTAAGCTCGCCACTTTGTTAAAAGTGCAGGGGCGGATCTATATAAGGGCTTTTTGGGCTGCAGCCGAGGGCCCCGTGGATTTAAAGGGCCTCAGCCTCCATTAAAAACAATGGACAATATTGTGAACCGAGTTCCTACCGAGGATAGTGCCTTGTCAATAGGTAACTAGTAATCAATGTTTGCTTAAATTTTACTTATATTAACTAGCTTTACAATTAATATCAATACTTGCTTAATTAAGCTAATGATTAAGATATTATTACAATTAGTATTAATGTTATTTAGTAGCAATAGCATTAGTATTAATATTGTTTAATAGCAACGTTTTCTTACGCTAATCGATTTGTCTATTTTTAGTGAAAAGTTAAATGTCTTACAGTTGTGTTTGTGTGTCTGTCATATTAAACAAATAAAATATTGTATTGTCCTCTTTTTTCTTATATTGTGTACCTAGTAACCTAGAAATCATTATCAAAAAAAGTTTTTTGACAAAATGGCAATTAGTTGATTAATTAGGCAGGCCCCCAAGTAATAGTTAGGCTAGGGCCCCACAAACGCCTAGTCCGCCCCTGTAAAAGTGTATGCAAATAAAGAGTGTTCTTATTATTGTTCTTATTATAGTTAATAACTATTCCGCTATGCCCAATCTAAACCTGACAAAAAAAGTGCTATCAGAGAAGTTACAAAATCTTGCCGGGCAATTTATGGTCGTCATATTCGTGTCTCTGCCATTATGTGTAAACAAAACTGCCTCCAAAAATTTCATCGTTGACGTCTGTCAGCGCCGCTGTCATCCGTCGACAAAATGGCATCTGTAATTACGCCATAATTGCACGCCAGTTGGAATTACCAGAAACTCGTCATCGTGCGTGAGTGTTCATATATAAACACAAATTTATAATACGGCACAAATTGCGCTTTAAAAGACGCCACAATTTTATCGCCAAAATTTTTAAAAAAACTGTTATGTCACCCCAAGACTTTCCCGGCAAGTACCCAGGGACCTATTTCAGATGAGCAATACGACGCAACGCAATGAAAATTTTAATTTCGTCATTTCATTTAATTTTAAAATCGAATTTCAAACGCAGGTCGCATTCGACTTCGAATTTCAAACGAGCCACGCATTGCCTTACCTACTATTTAAATAATATATGGCGGACTTAACATATTATTTCTGTCGCTTTTAAATGTAAAATCTAACCGAAATTTCATTCAGATGTCTACGTCCAATATTTCGAGATTGAAGTATGACTAGCACGCCCTTTGGTGGACCTATTTCAACCACAATCTTTTCAACTCTTGCCGTGACCTAATGATGTATGCATGCCAAATTTCAGCTCAATCGGATGAAGCGTTTGGGCGCTATCGTGAAGGAATACACACAGATATACAGACAGACACATAGACACTCAGGCATACTTCAGTCTTCGCTTTCATAATATTTTACCTCCAAGTCGGTTGGTAGGCCATTATACTTATATTATCTATTATAACCTGTTTTACGTTAAGTAGATATTTTGACTTCCAACCCTAATCAAAACTAACCTATATTTCCTACAATAACTGGCTGGATATACACTTATAAATATTTACAGTAAGTAAATGATTTTCCATTAAATTAATATATCAACTTCCTAACCTAACCTATACTAATTATCTTGGTTTACATTAAATATGTGTACTTACTTTGTTTAATTAAACGATTACAATAATAAATGATTACACCAATAAAATGATTTACACTAGATATATATATATATACTTACGCCCTAACATAACCTAACTTATCTTAACTAGCTTGATTTACCCTAATTATATGCACTTATTTCTACATAGATAAGCTAATGCTCATTTAGCCTAGTAGAATTTTTACTTTTTATATTTATGCTAATGCTTTTACATACTTGTGCTAATTTATACTAATAGAGTTTTTAATTTCGCCGTTATAGTATTTATATTATATATTATTTTAATTAGCTCGCCTGGATAAGTCATTATTTAGGTTGCTTAGTATTTTAAGTTGCAAGTTGCAATGTTAAGTAAGTATTTGCTGATTGCGTTCTCTAATTTTATTAAAAAATGATTGATTAATTTTGGAACAAATAATTCAAGAGTTCTATCGCCGAAATAATTGTTGTGCTTGTTATATATTTCAAATACACCTTTTCACGTAGCCGAGTTCTGTTTACATGCTCGGCAGGTAATCGTAACGAACCGTTTTCGCTGTTGTCAAGCAGAATCTTAAACCATACGAAGAAACTCGTAGGCAAGATATTAATAGAGGAGTAGAGTTCAGTGTAATTATTGTGCTTACTTTGTATAAGGCATTTTGGTGCCATTTGTTTCAGTATTCGAATTTGAATATTCTCCACTTTCTTAACATATGTGGGAAATGTAAATCTCCATACCTGGATGCCATATCCAAGTATAGAATTTAGAAGTGAAAAGTATATGATTTTCATAATATTGTGTGGTAATACGGATTTCAGGTGAAAGAATAGTTTTAAAAATACCTGAGTTTCCACACAATAGAATTATGTGATTTTTGTTGAGTATTATGCCCAGGTATTTATGTGTACTCACAACCTCTAGACTCTGGACTATTACAGGAGCAGTTTAGGTTTATTTTATTTTATTTATTTAAGTCCATAAAAATACATTTAATTACAAAAACATACTCTTAGCCTAATATTTCATAATTAATTAAACAGTTTTTCAATTTACTTCCTAACTCGGAAAGAGATTAAGAAATGATAGTTTGTGGTTCACCACCTCACTAGGAATAACCTGTATCGAGGTGGTACCAACAGGAATCGTATATTGCCTCCCGAAAGAGCATGGTCCCGAAAAAGCATCCGCTCTTAGGTTTTTATTTTATTTTGTTAATTTTTTAAACTTTATATTGCAATGGTATTTACATTTAATAATTTACAAGGATGGAGGTAGTTACTTTATTCTAAAATTTAAAAAATTTTGAAGAGACCAAATTAAACGGAAGGTATTTTAGTTCAAATATTCATAAATAAATATTCTAACATCTAATATAATACATATATAGATACGATAATCGCATAAACTTTACATGAATTTGTATTAAAAGTATATATAAATAAAAATTATTATAAAAAGTACATACATAAAATATGATAATAAAAATTTTTTAAATATAAAATAAATATTTACATATGCAAAAGTGCCTTGATAACTATTTATCAAAGAAAATGACAATTTGCGATGTCATTTTTTAAATAATATAGAAGCTAATTAAGAATGTACTACAATACAATATAGCCGTAAATTTTCATAATATATATAAAAAGAAGGTGTGATAGGACCTTAGAGTTTTATATGAGAGCGTCACGTGACCCAGCCATTTCTATTCTTTGCCCAGGCCGCAGATTTTATGTACGTAAGAAAACTTAGTTGTCATTCGAAAATTTCTAAGCGAGTAATAAATAGGGCGAAGATGATGAGCCAAAGTTGACCTACAAAAAAACACAGAATTATGGAACAGGGCACCTACACCCCCTTTCTAAATGAGACTTAATACACGTATAAAATTGTATACACCTACTCGTATGTATAATGTGGGCATCAGACTGCGAATCGCATGCAAAGAGTGCAAATTAATTCAGTTACTTTCTGCGGTTAATTAAACATTAATGTGGCCAGCTTTACTGATGCATAAACAATACTTTAATCTAATAGGTAATTAAAAACGCAAAGCAGTTCTTCTATGCAATTAAACGATGTGGTTAAGGGAATATCTGCATGATGGCTTATTAAAGTATATATCATCAACAGCTAATGAGTTAAAGACATCGATAATTTTACACACTACGATATTTTCTAAAAGTACAATATTTTCAGAAACTACTATATTTAAAAAACCCAGGAGTTATTATTAACTTACGACATATTTTTGAAGTATCATATTTTCTGTAATTGTGATACTTACACAATTTGGTAAAGTACGATATTTTTGAAAGGTATTTTATAAAAGTACGATATTATACTTGAAATCACGGGCCGAAACATATTGTAAAATTTTGGTTGGAATAATATATAAGCTATACTAATAATATTTAAAATTTAATAATATTTTGTTTAAAATGTCTCTTCTTTCACCTCACTTTCCATCCCGACTCTCCCCATTCTCAAGCGGAACAATGAAAATATCATAATGCGTTCATTTTGTTAATATTCGGGATCACATTATTCGGATTTTTGTTACGTTTAAATACGTATTTTAATGTATTGTACGTAGTTCTGTTTAGTACCAAAATAAAATAAAATAAATTTTTAAAAATATATAATATTTCCGCGTACCATTTCCATGAAATATTAACGCCATCTGTTGTCGCTTGGCCAAACCCCGCTCTTAGTCGCAATTAAACCCAACCGGGTTCGTCCGCCGGCCAAGAAAGGGTGCTCATCGATTTTATTTGTGAAATTAATATTCAGATGAAATCGGTCCTTGGCTATTTGCCGGGAAAGTGTCGGGGTTCTTAGGTAAACCCAAGACGCTTCCGCTGTCAGCGTAATGACACATATACTACAGTTAATGAAGAAATGTCACAAAAATTAAGATACTTCCATGCGATAAAAGGCTTAAAATGCAATTTCGTGTTCGCCTGGTAAGGGATCGTCCATTAAACACGTGAGGCTTGAAAGGGGGAGAGGGGGTTCAGAAAAAATCACGAAATATCACAAGGGGGGAGGGGAGTGTAGTGAGATAACACGTGTATTTAATTTTTAAGAATGATCGTCAGCAGCTTGCGGGAAGGACGTGCCAGCGGTGTGGACTGCACTTATGTACAAAGAAGAATGTTAATTCACATGTTAATTCATGTCACAAGCAAACTAGGTAATGATCCGACCAATAATAGTCCAGAGCTGCACAATGTTCATCGTTCACGCATCCTTACGCGACGATCGATTGCTAGTTCAAGACAAATTCCATGCGTAGTGTGCGAAAATGATGACACCGATTGGCTTGATGAGTCCGATCTTCAACAAAGCACAGGGCCAACAGCTGACTTGCAAGATGCTTATCCACTTATTAATGTTGAAGATAGTCTCGCTAATCCATCGTCCGAGGACAATCTCCATTTAATATATTCATGTACCAGTACAATTATATGTTTTTTTCTTTCCTTTATTATATTTATGCCAGTCAGAAACAACCTGCAATCTTTATATTTGTCTGGATATGTATATCATGGTGCCTAATTTTCCAGAATTAAATTAGATTATACCTGTATTTAAAGATAATATTATGAACATTTTTAAGATGCTTTGTATTAAATATTTTTTTATATCTTGGGTAAGGGGGGGGGGGGGGGTTAGTCTAAAACCTCACCACGTATCACCAAGGGGGAGGGAGGGCCAAAAAGTTGCTCAAAACTTAACATGATTAATGGACGACCCCTAAGCTGTTAGATTTTTTCCATTCTACTGCACTGTGTAGAAGCGCGGGTGCTTACGGATGCCATGTTCAAGAAAGTGGAAGCGTTCGAAATGTGGATCTACAGTAGGATATTAAGAGTTTTCTGGAGAGACAAAGTGCGAAGTGCGATTGTTTTGCAACACGCGGGTAAATCATTGGAGGTTCTAAAAACCATTAAAAGAAGGAAGATATATACGTATAGGAAACATTATACGTAATCAAAAATATGACCTATTACATCTGATCGTCCAAGGATACAAGGCAAGAGGAAACCGGGAAAAAGAAGAACATCCTGGCTTAAAAAATCTGCGTCAATGGCAAACCATGGACGCAGATCAGGTCCTGGCTCCAAAGGGCCAGCACCCGATTCTTGTTCAGAGTAGCTGTGTCGAGGGTACAAGTCGCCCAAACCTTCGGTTGAAGATGGCACCCCAAGAAAAATAAGATTACTTTAATATACATAAATATCCCTTATGGAGAACGGTGAAGAATGTTACATTATAATCGGTCTTGATCGTTTTGCATACTACATTAGTTATATTGTAGCTACTAATCTACGGGTATATCGCGCAATTTGAATGGCCGCTTACTATTAAACCAGTCATAAAACGCACTGTGTGCGAATGTTGAGACTTAGATCACGCCACGATTCTCTGATTATTCGTAATTGGCGTGCTTTTCAGCCACGTACTAGTTAATTAACACAGCTATATGCGTATCTTGATTGAGATTTGAGGAGGGTAGAACCCCACGATGCACGCATTCATGTGCACAATTCCAATACGCACAGTCATAATGTGCAACGGCCTATGTCAGTTTGTGATAGGAAAAAGATTCTTATACTTAATTATTTTTTTGATGTGAAAACTGGAATAAATAGTGATTCCGGAAAAGCAGTGTCCTTATTGTTAAAACAAAACGAAAACAAGAGAAAAACAGATTTGCCTTTTTTGCCTCTTATAATCTGTCCGAACGCTCCTGGCACGCGGAGTTATAAAACGTAGGAACATCTTGCGGTGTCGACTACAACGGGCGAGCCCGTCACCACAGGACGTTTTAACGATTAGTCGTTCTGTCGCCCTGCAGTGAACGTAGAAGACTTTGGACAGTACAATCCTACGTCCAGCTACGTCACAATCCGTGAGAGTCCAACGCCTTACCGCGAGTGAGCCAGGAATAAACCCGGCGGGCTCGAGATACTCGCGCCCTCACTTCCAATTGTGACCAGATTTCTCCGGTCTCTCGATTGGTTCCGAGTTCGAGGTCGCTTGCGCGGTCCTCTCCCTTACGAAGCGGTGAAACGGAGTGCACCGAATATGTCGCGGACCAAGGCGTCCTTTGCCCGACTCTGAACCGGGATCGGATGGCCAATGGTCATTCAAGAGCAGTCGCCGTAAGGTAGACAACTACCCCCGCTCTATAGGAAACAATACAGTTCCCAGACTCCCCCGATTGTTAGTCAGAGAGCACAATCGATTGGCTTGCGCCGCTCGGTGCGCAGACCGTCCAGGAGCGCCAGAGGATTGATTCCCGGGGGAGACTGGTTGACCCAGTGTCCTACCCAGGCTCGCACCCCATGCGTGGAGGCCATCGGATGGGTGTTGACCCGTGAGTGTGACCGACCCTGAACACATGGGTCATTGTGGCCACCTCATCATGGGCCCATTAGCTCCCAAAAACGTAGGAACTTCGCAAATTTCGCGCTCCCTTGCACTTACGGGTCTTATCTCCTCGTAACTTATATAATGGCTCAGGTACCTGCTCACTACGCCCGCCATAAGTGCAAGGGAGCGCGCAATACGCGCAAATACTCCGTTCCTACGTTTTATAACTCCGCATGCCAGGAGCGTTCGGAGAGACTATAACTGCACTACGGCTTTCGATAAAAGTAATAATGTGTATGATAGTTAAATTTTATTGAATGTTCTTTTATTTTTCAACATAGCCACCTTTTGGACTGATACACTTGATATATCTTTTTTGTAAACATAACATACCCTTCCCAAAAAACTTTTTATCACGACAACCGAAAAATTCCTGCACTGGGACTAACTACCTTCCTCATAATATTCAAATTTTCGTCGTTTGAGATGTTCCTTTGATATCGTAAATAGATAGCAAGCATTAGAGGTAAGATACGGTGAGTACGGATGATGTTCCAGTACTTTAAAGCCAGGTTTTTCAATGACAGCCATTGCAACTCTGGACTTTTTGTGCTGGGGCGTTACCTTGGTAAAACAAAACAATTTTGATGAGTTTGCTGCTTCTTTTTCCCGTATTTTGTTTCGCATTTTTTAAATTTATTCAGCATACATATATAACCTCCGTTATAGTAGCTCCATCGTCGAGGTATTCAACCATCACGAACTCTTGACTGCTATGACCATACCGGCAAATGGAATGGCATTGAATTTCTTATGAGTTGGAGATGATCGTCTTTTCCAGGTCATGTTTCAGGATCGTAATGGTAAAGCCGCCATTACGATCCTGGCAATCGATCAAAAAAACGGTTAGGATCCTATTGTAACAAATGCAAAAATCGTTGCAAAATCTTGAAATAGATCTTAATAGCCTTGAATAGTCTTGAAATACTTGCTCCGTACAATTTTTTTTCAAGCATAGATTACCGCGCGAGATTTTTTTCAATTTAATTACCTCGCGAAATTCCGTTTTTTTTTCATTTTCGCAAACAAGCATCGACAAGATGCAAATAACGACTGTTATTTAAAACCTACAAAAGAAAATCAGTTTTTTTGAACGTAATGGTATATCGTCCTTTTAAAGAGTGGACTTATTCGAATTTCAAATCGAATTTTCGGTATATCATTCCGCATTTAAGAGACGATTCATTGTGATTTGTTTCATTGTTTTTGCTTTAATTTGTCTTTAATAAAGACATTTTATTTTGGTTTGCAAAAGGATATGCTTTGTTTTTGAGATGTGGATGAAGGGCGATCGTTCGCTAGCGATAAAGGGATCTCATTAAACCTACAGTGTACCGTCGAAAGTGGTACTCATCCAATAATACATCTCGTTTAAACAATAAGCATTTCCCAGTCCAGTCCGGGAAAACCTTCCAGCTATGTATGTGGCTTTTATTATTTTTATTTTTTCATCAAAGTGTCATCCTTTAAACGAATTCTTTAAAAAAAGATTTTACAAAAACCAATCAAATATTAACAATATTATACAATTTTATCTTATGTTTTGAACTCTTGTAAATATCATATAGCCTTAAGTATAAACTTCTCGACCAGAAATTACGATTTATATCTTATTTCATGGGAACGAGCAAATGAAGTATTTTATTTTTATTTTCATTTAATAGCTGGCTGATAGCGAGCCCAGCAATGGTATATCGTCCTTTTAAAGAATGGATATATTCGAATTTCAAATCGAATTTTCGGTATGTCATCCCGCATTGAAGAGACGATTCATTGTGATTTTTTTCAATGTTTTTGCTTTAATTTGTCTTTAATAAAGACATTTTATTTTGGTTTGCAAAAGGATACGCTTTGATTTTGAGATGTAGATGAAGGGCGATCGTTCGCTAGCGATAAAGGGATCCCATTAAACCTACATTGCACTGTCGAAAGTGGTGCTCATCCAGGCATACATCTCATTTAAAATAAGCATCACGTAATGGTATATCGTCCTTTTAAAGAGTGGACTTATTCGAATTTCAAATCGAATTTTCGGTATATCATTCCGCATTTAAGAGACGATTCATTGTGATTTGTTTCATTGTTTTTGCTTTAATTTGTCTTTAATAAAGACATTTTATTTTGGTTTGCAAAAGGATATGCTTTGTTTTTGAGATGTGGATGAAGGGCGATCGTTCGCTAGCGATAAAGGGATCTCATTAAACCTACAGTGTACCGTCGAAAGTGGTACTCATCCAATAATACATCTCGTTTAAACAATAAGCATTTCCCAGTCCAGTCCGGGAAAACCTTCCAGCTATGTATGTGGCTTTTATTATTTTTATTTTTTCATCAAAGTGTCATCCTTTAAACGAATTCTTAAAAAAATAAATTTTACAAAAAACCAATCAAATATTAACTATATATATATATATATATATATATATATATATATATATATATATATATATATATATATATATATATATATATATATATATATATATATATATATATATATATATATATATATATATATATATATATATATATATATATATATATATATATATATATTAGCTGTATGTATATGTAGTAGCCGATGTATTAGCTGTGCCTGCCATTTTTATTATCATGTGGTTCCAAAGAGTTTGTTACTCATTATCAATGTTTTTAATGCCCTTCGTACGTCTGTCCACATCCCTGGCCATGATTAGGCCCTCCTTGCATTTCAATTCAGATTACATTTTTTTGTTACTCAAATATTCAACAGTACTTTTCAACTTTTTAACAATACTTGCGTTCAGGAACTTATGTTATTTATTATAAGAAATGAGTTTGAAAACATAATTTTGACAGATTTTTTACCAGTTTTCAACATTTCATTTAATTATTATACAAAGCATTATAAATCATGATAACAACACTGCCCTACAAACCAAGGAAGTGGCAAGCGCCAAAATGCAGTTTTTGAGAAAAGGAGCGAAACGCAAATTGCATATAATATAATACACTTGACAAGTGATATCAATACAATTTGATACACAAATATGTATCGCGTTTGTCCTTATCACTTTTTAAAATGTCTGTTGGATATGGAATGTCACATGCCAAATATAGGCCCGGGCCCGGTGGTAAAGTATAAGGCCCAGTGGCGGTTAGATCACCTGATATATTATAAGGTTCCGGATTCGATACCTGGCTACAATTAACGGTATTGCATTACAATTATGTCGACCGAATGCAGTAGCACGACCAACGCTTACAAATATGTTACACGCACATATACATACATATAAACACCTCATAGTAGGGTTGGTCGAATCGTATGATTAAAAATCCGCCTTTTGTGAAACTTCACAATAAAGAATAATAACAAACTTTTGCAAACCAATGCAAAAAGCAAACAAGCAAACAAGCAAATATAAAATATGCAAACAAGCAAATATAATATATGCAAACAATAAAATATATAAAATATGCGAACAAGCAAATATATTAAACGGTTTGAGGATTGCCACTTTGTATGTTTGCATCTATTATTTATTTTCATTGATTGTCGACCAAGTAGTTCATTGATTGTCGAGTTATAAGCAAAAAAAGGAGTTATAAGAAAAATTGTAGCAATCAATTGACGAAACTCTCATAAAACCGCTATTGTTATATTGTATATTAGAGATACATAGAAAATATGTCGACATTATGTATTTTTGCTATTTTAACTGACTAATAATGGGTGTACTTCATGTATCTAAATTGTCGAATATGACTACGTATACTATATGTTACCGAACTACTGTGCCACCACCAAAACAAGGTATTTATTCGAAATGAATTATAGTCGTAGAGCTAGTTTTTCTCTTATTTTTTGCTCCTGTAACAAGCTGCTCGGTCACGGTGCTTAAAAAGCCATCATTTGCAACTGTAGCACCATTCAGAGCCATAATCTCAGGCCGAGAGTCACCACAGCGTGAACGGTGAACAACTATCATTTCGAGACGATCTTAACACTTCGTCTCACGTCCGGTATGACCACGTATCGTGATTGTAGAGCAAGTTGTAAAATATCTGAAAAAAAAAACAACCACCCGAAGATCGCGAAATATTTATTATGATAGGTTGGGACTTACGAAGTTGCCATTTTACCAAGAATGTTGAAGACGAACAATCTTGTATATAAAATATATATTAAATTAATCGAAATATTGACTCCTATTATCGATAAAGGTTTGCCAATTTAATTGGAGTCAGTTGATGCCTTCAGAAGCTATTCAATTCCGTCATTCGCGAGGATACAACGCCAGAGGAGTAGAGCAGAATCGTGGTGGTACTGTATTTCAAAAAAAGGTGACAATACCCTATTGAAGAACTACATGCCCATTTCGCTGCTGAGCGACGTATATAAGCTGTTTTTGAAAATAATTAAAACGGATGGGCAGCGTTCGGGAAACTACGCCATATATTACACAAATAACGCAGAGCTTCAAGACGAAAGTCTATAATCAGTACATATAGCCAGTGATGACATATGGCACTAAGACGTGGCCATTAAATATTGGCCAGATAAAAAGCTCAAAGTGGCGCAACGACCCATTGTGAGAGCTTGGAGTGTGCTTGTGTTTAACTGCATGCTTGGAGTGCGAGCTTGGAGGATCCGTTTCGGATCCTATCACTGCGTGATAGGATCTGAATCGAGGAAATCCGCTAAAGATCGAAGGTCACTGATATAGCGGGTAAAATTAGCAACTTGAAGTGGCAATGGGCAGGCCATATATCTCGCCGAACCGACAACCTTAAGGGGAAAAGGGTTCTCGAATGACGACCACGTACCGGCAGACACAGTGAGACACCCACAAGATGGACAGATGATATTGCCCCGGTCGCAGAAAGTAGGTGGATGGAGGCCACTCAAGACCATTTGTCATTGCATTCTATGGCGGAGGCCTAAGTCCAACAGTGGACGTTAATGCCTATGTTGTATAACCGTCGTGGACGGGAATCAATGAAAGCTTTGGAAACGATTATCTTAGACCCTACATGACCTTTTTATAAAAAAGAATGGTCCCAGATCGGTAATAATAATTCAGTAGATGGTTTATAGAATAACTACGATCAAACAACTGGACACAGGAAAATCTTAGATCAGGCTAGAAGCGACATACCGAGACTGCGGATGACCTCAGACAAGATGGTACCCGAGATGGCAAGATCCAATAAAACAGAAGATCCTAGAACACAGAAGGCTCTAAGATAAACGAAGGGACAAGAGCTGGGGCCTACTCTCGCGAAATCAGTCTAAAAATTATCAAACCACTTGGATTGCATGCCACATTCTTCCAAACGGAAACAAATAGGATCATAATGGCGACAGGTAAACTTCATGTAAGGCAGATAGTAGGTAATCAATTTGATATGTACTCAGAAAACCGATCATTGCTGCAGGCACTAAAAAATCAAAAGCTGTCCTCAAAACTGGCCAAGGAGTGCCACACATTGCAGGGACGCATCTCGTAAATGAATAGTTAGCTTGATATGATAATAGTCTAGTCAAAATATCTAAAAAAGTTATCTGTTTTACTTTTAAAAACAAAACATATTACTTTTGGGCAACAGCTCTTTTCTCCCCAACATTGCTGAATCCAATAATGCCGGTTGCTCAAACGAAGTCCTAACCGGAAGTGAGATATCCAAGATGGCGGCCAATATTGCGCCGAAACCCGAAATCGTCGCTGTAAAGTCCCCTTTGACACAGAAATACATCCAAAAGACCTACTTGTATGTTTCTGAGCATGAGGAATGAGATGACTCAAGCACCCTAATACTCCTTTTGTGTTGTAAAACTAAATGTCTCATGTCTCAATAATCTCAATATCTCATGTCTCATGTCTCCATATTCATACATTTTTATTTTAAAACAACCTTTAACAACCTTTCATTCAAATGTTTTCGAAAATGAAACAAACAGGCGACTTTTTTGGCAAGTCAAACTTACAGACTCTTAAAAAAGATTACTGTCTCTCAGAATAGATTTACTGTTTGCGTAGACAAGATAGATTTACTGTTTGCGAATGGGGTACACTTCCAAGATAAATGTCGGTCACCCGATAGCCTTCTCCAATCATAACACTCAGTGTGCCATGAACAGCCGAAAAGCCGTATAATTATTGATAAGTTAAGTAGAAAGCGGCCGTGTGTGTACTGAGTACTGTGTAACCCCGTGCGTCGTCTACGCTCGCCGTAATAATTAGTACGGAGCTAGTCGGCGCGGTCTGCTGCCCGCGCTAAGTTGATCTTATCTATCTGAAAATATTGTTGAAAAGTTCAAAGCGTCACGCTCTCTGCGCCCCGTCGCTGGTGATTTTCTAAGGCGCAATTTGAGCCCCTCCATGCGGGCGATAAATCCGATGGCGCAGCCGCAGCCGCGGTCACAAGCCGTAAGCCACGAGCGGCTAGCAATACCCAAGCCGTGCTTGCAGGGAGCAACGCGTCGTAAACCATTTATGTATATATTTATAAGAATCATATGTACATATCATTACAGCGTATATGATTGAAAACAACGCCAATACAACTTAAGTATATTAATAGGTGCATCACTTTCTTCGATCGCCTCAGAGAAATGCTACAAATGTCAATTTCAAAAGGTACACTTTTCAATATATTTTGATCATACTTCACTGAGAAAAATATTGGTTTTTTTCCTACAATGTCGTTTTGTTATTATGTTATACAGAATAATGGTGTTTTAATCGTAAGTTTTTTGAATTGCAAGGAATTTTGTTAATACTCCATTACTCGATTATATGTTTCACCATGCCCGGTACGGGTAAGACGAAAATAACGGTATAATGTAGCTTAAACATGATTCTTGTAACCGACTATAACCTTACGTACGTAAAAACATACTGTCATGGTAAAAGCAAGATCTCGTTGTGCACCGTAATGAATGTGCCCTTGACATGTTAACTACACCGTTACGCGTCATGTTGATACATACGTACGGACCACGGTGTTTGATATATACGTAATCCCATTTGAAACATGCGTATTTCCGCGTATTACAGCGTTATATTTTTCTCAGTGTAATTGTTGCTGATTCTCTAAAGTCTAAACAGTGGGTGATTTCGTATCGCTGAACCGATTTAGTATCACTGATCTCGTATCGCTGATTAATTCATTGTTTTTCGCTTTAATTCGGCTCTATTAGAGAGATTATTTTTTTTTAAAGGATAAGCTAGGTTTTTGAGATGGATGGGTAAATGGTCATCGATTCGCCGGTGGCAAAGGGACTCAAATTAAACCTACATAGAACAGTCGTAAGGTGTGCACATCCATACATAAATTTCATTTAAACATAAGCATTTCCCAATCCAACCCTTGAAGTCCTTCGTTGCTATAAGAGGAGCTTTATTGTTTTTATTTCTACCTCAAAGCATCATTCTATACCTAAACGTTTCCTTTTAAATGGTTTTACAAAAAACATAATCAAAAATAATAACAATAATCACAACGTTGCCCAATTAGACATTTTTTGTTATATATCATTATTAGATTTTTAATTTCTAACTTTTCATTTTGTACGATAAAGCCGTAAGTACTAGACAATATTTTATCCATTCGTGGTTGTAATTTATTACATGCTTGCTTCAAGGCTTGTGCCTACAACAGCGGTGGGGTATCGTTAAGCACGATAGCTCTGCCTATTCTCGGAACGGCACACATCATCATTACTCTATGTAGGTATGTACCTACTCTACGATGATTTGACGTGAGCATGGAACGGTGGCTTCTTTTCTTCTCCCGAGTATCGCACCGAGCAACAGATCAAGATTTATGACCGCGTTGAGGGGCTTCTGCTCGAGCGATCCGTAAAATTAGCAGTGGCGGAACAATCTTCACGTCATACGAGTTAGGTTTACTAGAAGACAAGAGCGTATACCACAGATTAATCAGACAGTTTTATCAATCAACAGCAGATATGACACGAGCGGGAATTCGCTTAATGGATGCGCTCGTCCGGTCTCTGCGTTCAGAGATTCGTAGGGTTGCTCTTCAATTTCAGGGATATACCTACTAGCCCCCGAAGATTGCACAATACTTTTATTTTTTATGCTGTCGACCGATATTGATTTTATTTTAATTTACAGGAAAATCAAAGTGGGGGACTTTCAATATAAATGTTTGAGCAAAACCAAAAAACATTTTTTTTATTTTTTAAAAATATATGGTTTTGGTTTCTTTTTTTCGGTAAATTTGAAAAACTTGACTGATAAATAAAAGTTTATAAGCGTCGAGCGCTCTGCGCTAACTATCAATAGGTAAAATATGGCGAATAAACAATATTCACGATATTTTACCTTCAGTTAGAAAGCGCAACATTCTCAACACTTTTTATAGTATTTTTTTTCTAGTTTCTTGTTTTTCCCTTTTTTTTCAAAAGTTGCTTGTTTTCTCGTACTGATTCATTCAATAGAGGATGTCACTAATTAGAAACTCTGCCTGTATACGCTCAGTAATCACATTATAAAAGTAAATGATTCAAATAATTGCCACCATTAAGGGTGCATTGACCCTCAGAATACGCCCCTTTAATTTCCGAATATTAATGTCCATTATCGCATACGTTCAGACATCATTTTAATCAATTGCACAATGATACATATGAACTTGCATTTGTGATATTTTTGTAATAAATAGATTAAAGTATTACCATTTTGATTCGGAATGGCTCTCTAGCAGAATTCCTCCAGCCTTGGATTTAAATTCATTGAAAATGTAACGAAGAATTCTGCCTGTTTGAGTTTCAATAGTCTTCAGATTGTTTTTCTCCCCAACTCACGATTCAACTCCTATTCAGTAGCCTCCCCGTGTGAGGGACTACCCCGGAAGGGGCTCTCTCGTCAAGTCTCGTCTCAGGCCTCACCATCGGTTTACCCTGGGGAATGCCCTCCGGCGCTAGTGCCCTCCGTTTGTGCACAGTGCGGCGTCAGCCAATCGGTTGTGCACTTTGATTAATTACTGAAGGAGTGTGGAGACTATAGAAATATACTGCCTCCTAAGCAGCGGGGGTGGATGTTGACCTGCTGTCATGCCACTCTTGACACGACATATGGGCCACTCGATTTCGAGTGGCATAACGGACAAATGGCGCCCAGGTCCGCGATAAATTCATATTGAAAAACTGCTGTAATACAACAGGTAGAGGGCGCGCAAGCGACTTCTTTCCCGTAACTAGTCGGGAGGACGGAAGTATCCTGAAGGTTAATTACAGACGGAGATACCCTGCCAAAACTGGTAGCCAAGGGGGCGAGGTGGCCCCACCGAGTTACCTTCCTAATGCCTCGCCGTAAGGAGTTGGCCATTGGCGGGTTCGTGGCTTTGCTGGACGCTAGAATTGTATCGTCCCAATGTCTTCTGCGCTCACTTCACGGGAGACAGAGCTATCATTATCGTTCAAACTTCCCGAGATGACGGGTTCGCTTATTGTAGTCGACATCTCCAAATGTTAGAATGACTATGAACCGACACAACATCAACAGAAGCTTAGACCCCAATCCACAGACCAAGGTGAGAAAAGTGGGTCGACATCTGTGGGTAAGTCGCTCTATGATGCAACGCATTATCAAATCTGCCAAAATTATTCTATAGGATTGCCATTACGTCGAATACATCGGTATTTCACCAAATACCGCCGAAAGCCCACGCGGCCTGCCAAAATAAAATCCGCGCGGTATTCAATCAACCCACGTGACAACTAGAGTATTAACCCCTGTGTGGCCAAAAACGCCAAACGGTGGTTGCGGGGGTTAACTGGTCCGTGCGTAGCCATTTGGCCGGCCTCTATATATATTATATAAAGATATGATATATGTACATAACTAACAAGATTAATTATTATATAAAAATAGATGATTCATAAAAAAGATATATTGTTTGTATTTATATACAAAATCGTCCAAAAACTTGCGGCGCCATTTTTTGGCGCGCGAAAGCTGGCTTCCGATAGGTTAATGGAAAATTAACCTTATTAAATGCTTACCAGAAACTTTTCATTTAAAGGCTAGTCAGAAAATTTTTAGGTATTGTAGGTTTTAATTAAACCTAACATACCATTCCAAATATTGTAACGATTTTTGTTTACCTACCATATATTCATTATTGGCATGCTTTTTGATTACCATATTATAATTATTATTATCACTATCCTATTTCAAATTATCCTTTTAGGATAATGTGAAATTTTATTTATTATTTAATTTTTCTTTTTTACAAAAAAAAATATTTTGTTTGATTTCATTTCCATAAATATTTTTACTGTTATTAATAGTTTAACATTCTAGTATTAGTTTACTTATCTGTGTGATTCTAGGTTTAACATTGGTTTCACGGCATTCTTCAATGTATTATTTAATTATCATTATTCTATATATCAGTGTTTCCCAATTAGTAGTACGCGTACCCCCAGGGGTACGCGAACTTGCATCAAGGGGTACGCGCGACAACCTCTTGACTAAGTTGTTTCAGAGTTGTGCCAAGCAAAACGTGCACATTTGTCACATTGAAGTAATTTTCACCGTCATCATCTGTATTTTGAGGGTACTAAATGTTAAATAAAACTGATTTATTTTTTTATTTATCATTCCTGCTTATAAGGGGTACGCGAAATCGATGTCTTTCTTGCAGTGGTAAGCAGGAAAAACTAATTGGGAACCACTGCTATATATGTAGTATTTTTATACGTATCCGAGCCTACCTTAGTGCGGAGGTCTCGTGCGATCCAGTTAAGTTAGGTTTATTTAATATGTAAGTGTATCTATGATTTTAAATAGGAACAATCGCTATGATCGCTAAATAGGAACAATCTATGCATACTGGTGAGGGCGCTCACGGGGCATTGTGGCCTTAACAAACACATGTTTAACCTCAAGCTCAGAGACACAAAAATGTGCAGGTTCTGCCAAGGGGCAGAGGAAACTCCCCAGCACCTCATGTGCGAGTGTGGCCCGCTGATGCGTAAAAGATACACACACTTGGGTGGTCACTACCTCCAACCTGAGGAGGTAAAACAATCTGGCGCCAAAAGCCTGCTGCGGTTCTTAAATAACACGAGGCTCAGCGCAGAACTATAGTAGGTGGCGAACACAATAGATCAGCAATGGTCGCAGTGTTACAAGGCTCATAAAGACCTTAGAAAAGCCCCACTCAACAAATAAAAAAAATTTAAAAAATCTATGATTTTTGATAAATAAAGAATTCGAATCACTTAGCGGGGAAATTATTTCATTATATTCTTACAATCGAACCTAATTTGTCGATTAAATGTATATAATACTAGAAATGTCGTCAATAGCCTATGTCAATAATTCTGAACTCTCTTATAGATGCTCCTATTTATGTCTTCAGAAATGGGTTTATGTAAGTCTTCTTCTAGGTACAATTGGATGCCAATGGGATAAAAGATTTTTGCAGGCAGATGTCTATAGGTTAACAACCATAAAATACTATCCGTTCCGTTGATCTCTAAAAACAGTCTGAGAAGTAATTAAGTACATCTGTTTTCCGGTCTAATTAGGTACTATTGCCATCCCCGCCTCATCCAAACCTCACGGTTGACTTTTAGAGGTCGAGAGTCGATAATTTCGTGGAAGCGGTAAGAAGCATTCGGTATTTATCCGTGAAATTGCGACTACGCTAGAATGAAGGGCTGCAAGAGCTTTGCTCATTTTCCGAAGAATAAGCTAACTTGAACCAGTATGACTTTTTTAATTAGTGACATTGACATCCTTGCAGTGGGTGAATCAGTACGAGCAGGTAAGCAACTTTTTTTTTTTGATGGGAAAGTTCATAAAAAAAATTGTTTTGAAAAATAGTAAATAAGAGTTGAGCCGCGATGCGGTAATTAGCGGGAGGTAAAATATCGCGATTATTGTTTATTCGCGAAATATTACCTAATTCTAAATGGCGTAGAGGACTTAACGTTTTTCAATAGGTAAAATTCACAAATTTGTCAAAAAAACCTTTCTTTTTTTTGTTTTTTCAAATTTAATTATATAAAGTTGCTTATTTCCTCGTATTGATTCAAAAACTACATGTATGGCTCTGTTGAAAACTACCCTGTATATACACTAGTATATGTATATAAATACATATATATATATATATATATATATAAATATATATATATATATATATATATATATATATATATATATATATATATATATATATATATATATATATATATATATATATATATATATATATATATATATATATATATATATATATATATATATATATATATATATATATATATATATATATATATATATATATATATATATATATATATATATATATATATATATATATATATATATATATATATATATATATATATATATATATATATATATATATATATATATATATATATATATATATATATATATATATATATATATATATATATATATATATATAAAGGTATATATATATATATATATATATATATATATATATATATATATATATATATATATATATATATATATATATATATATATATATATATATATATATATATATATATATATATATATATATATATATATATATATATATATAAATAAATATGAATGGTTCAGAATATCCGAAAGAGCGGACGCCAGGGTCGATAAATCTTCCCTAAAAGTGAGACCCTCTTACAAAGGGTAGGAAACATAATTAGTCACGGACGCCGAGGATATGAGATTCCTTGAAAAATAGCTGATAACTCAAAGGAAAGGACAGAAAGGGGCTATAAAATATAAAATAAACGAGCGGTCGACCCTGAAACACGAGAATCCAGGGACCGACAACGTTCCCATTCAAAATAAATCGTGAAAAGGACCCCTTAGTAACACATGGTAACGATAAATTCCCTGGCGAGGCGACTGGCAAAAGACTACGAAATAAAAACCGTGGACGTTACAAAAAATCATACATACTCCAAATCCCACAATTCCCCCTAGAAATAATATAGTTTAAAATGTAAAGAAACTTGCATGATTAATTAATTAAGCATAGCATATAGTATTTCGTTTAATGTAAAGTAAAGCGCTAGGAGAGACAACTTAATTAGCCTAATTAACGATCTAACATTAATATTAACTTGTTACTAATGACCTGAAACTAACCTATGTTTAAGACAATATGTACTCGGGAACGGTGGCGTTTGCGACGAGAATCTGTAATAACAATAATAATAATAATGCTTTATTTAAGAGGAAGTAGTACGAAAATTATGTCTTAAAAACTACCCAACTAGGTTAATGCCTGTACTAGGGTAGATTCTTTTCTTTTAAATTAAGCAAATAATATGTCTATAAAATGTTTAAATGTAAGACAGAGACAACTAGTGTATTCGCTTCTCGCTCTAGCGTGCAAGCGAGGAAGCATGATCGCGATGTCTCTCTCAAACGGGGTTGCATCTGTTATGCGCCCTGTCTCGTTATTGGACAAAACGTGTGCGGCGCAGTAATAGGGGTGTGTTTAGAAATTTCTGGAAGGATCTAGACCAATGAGAGGTAAGGGCGGTCGCTATCTTAGAAAAAAAAATGTAATGGCGATCGACGACAGAAAAGAGCGAAAGCTTCAGTTGTAAATTGGCAAAGGATCAGCGTGAACGCGCCGCGATCCAAGCACCGGGACTTAGTAGTAAATTATAAGTACTCGGAACTCAATGTAAAAATAAAGATAAGTGACCGAATAAAAGAAAGTCTCGCGAATAAAAAGTGTTTATTTTCGACGGAAGCTTATCCTGCGTGACCTGAGGAAAGTGAGGTTCTATCACGGAAGCCTCTCGCCGAACTAATTTCCTTGTGAGGTTGGAATCCACCACTCGTTCGAGACAACCACCCCTGAGAGAAAAACCAACCTAGCTGGTGAGTGATTACCATTTGAATACAGTCCAAGGTGAAAACCATTGAAGATAATCGAAGGGGTAATTACCCAGCACAAAGGGGGTCGCGTAAATTCACAAGTAAAGTGGGTTTATGCAAACCGGGTAAAAATCCCAGCCATCGTGGTCCTCCGTCAAGCCGAATAAAGAAAATCGGAAAGAAAAGTGACTTTGGATCAAGAACGAGAAAAGAAAAATAAAAATATGGATTCGAAAAGCACGCAATCCGAAAATCCAAGACCTTCATCGCGCGCCTGGTCAGAGAGCAGCAGAAGAAGCGAGCACGTTCAGGAACTGCGAGCAGCATCTGAAGAACTTCGAAGAGTGAACCTCCAAAAAGCCAAGAAAAAAGCTGATAAAAATAAATTGGATGCGGAACTGAAAAAAGTGGCTGCGCGGCGCACGGCGCGCAGAGCGGCTGAAGAAATCGAAGAAGAGGCTGACATGGACCTTCAACGAGCAGCGATGCAGGAAGAACTGGATGCAGCGGAAGAAGACTCGCGGCATGCTATGAGGATGCTGGAAATTGTCTCCGAAACCTTCGGGACAGAAACGAGCAGTCAGGAAAATGATCGCGACGTCGCGGGGGACAACACGGCAGCCAGCAGAGTGTCGAGATGGGCCGAGTATCAAACTCCAGCTGCTGAGACGTCCCCAGAACCCTGGGGGGGAACATTCGCAGAAGAAAATGGAGAAGCGGCACGGCGGCGTGAAGACGGCGGGCGATCGGAACCGGGCAACGCGGCGGCGTCCGGCGCGACGGTGGCGGACGGCGCGACGGTGGCGGACGGCGCGGCGAATGCGGGCGGCGCGGCGAATGCGAGCGGCGCGGCAGCTGCGGACAACGCTAGGGCAGAGACCAAGGCGGTGTCGGCGGCGGCGGTAAAGGCCGCCGCTGATACGGACCTGGGTACGAGCAGCGATGGAATTAGCAGCTCGAGCGAAAAAATGATAAAAGAGGTATGTAGGATTTTTTCTGTAGCGTCCACAAAACCGCATTTTGCAAAAGAGTTACCTTCATTTCACGGGAATCCTTTAGAATTCGTAGCCTTCAAAGCTATTTTCAAACAGTCGACAGACGTAATGCATTTAAATGATGCACAAAACTTATTGCGTTTGCAGACAGCATTAAAAGGTAGAGCACGCGAGGCAGTGACGGGTTTGCTTTTAAGTCCTGACAACGTGACAAATATCATGACCACGTTAGAGGCGCTATTCGGTAATACGAATTTAATTATTCAGAGAACGATAGCGGATTTGAGGAAAGAAAAAGGGTTATCTGATAGTCTAGATGCAGACGGTTTAATGCGATTTGCGTGCCAGATAAAAAATCTGGTCGCGACCGTAAAATCGGTAAATAAATTAGAACATCTTTATAATCCAGACTTATTGGCTTCACTTGTGGCAAAATTGCCAAAGAACTTATTAACTCTGTGGCTAGCTGACAGGGGAAGGGTTGGTTTAAACGATCCGGTATTAGTTTATTTCGCATTATGGTTAGAGAAATTAGCGATCAGCGCACAAGACGCCGGTCTGTGTACCGCAGAGCTCCCTAGGAAAAGTTATGATAACCCGCGAGACAAGAGACAGAAAGAAACGGGCTCTAAAAAATATATTTTACATACCCAGGGCAAAGAAGACCCTAAGTGCCCTCGGTGTGAGAAATCCCATTATTTAAATAAATGTGAAGAATTTAAAAATCTAACTTTAGCAAGCCGCTGGGATGAGATAAAAAAAATGCGTAGGTGTTTTAAATGTTTAGGGCACAACCACGGCCGAAAATCGTGTTCGGCATATAAACGGTTTCCAAAGGGCAAATATCATTATCTGCTGACCGCCCCGCCGCCTGCGAACGAGGCGGACATCGCGGCGGCGCCGCGCGCGAGCTCCGAGGTAGTGGCGAACGCAGTATCTGGAAATCAGGTCATTCTGCAAGTATTACCGATAACCGTAGTTGGAACCCGGGGTAGAAAAACATTATATGCGTTGTTAGACGCAGGCGCGACTGTTTCACTCATTGATCAGAGCGTGGCAATAGAACTAGGAATTCGAGGCCCGACGCAGGGATTACAGCTCTCTGGAATCGGGAATATGAGAGAGAGTAATAGCAGTGCCGAAGCGGTGTCCTTCAAAGTAAGGGGAGATTTAGGTAAGAAGGAATACGTAGTACGAGCTTACAGCGTAGCCTCGTTAAATCTACCGGAGGTCAAAAGCGTGATAAGTGCGCAGAGGCCGATCGGAGGGATGGTGCGTTCGACTCAGGCGACGACCGTAAAACCTGACCTGCTCCTGGGAGCTAATTGTTGGGAACTGATAGTCTCTAGAGGATTAAAAATGGTAGACGGGGGCCTATCGGTATCTAAAACACTCCTGGGGTGGGTGGCTATCGGCGGCAATAACGCTCTCGAACGAGACATTAGGTACCCGGCGCTATGCTTAAATCAGGAAAATGAACCTTCTTTAGATAAATTACTTGAAGAAAATCTGAAGCTAGAGTACGATTGGCCACAGAAAAAGCGAAAGCTTCAGGCCGATGTTAGGGCTGAAAAAATCTTAGAAGATACTACTTCTTTTAAAAATGGAGTATGGGAGACAGGTCTGTTATGGAAAGAGGTGAACTTTTCCGTACCAGATAACCGAGACATGGCAATGACTCGGCTGAGGTCAGTGGAACGGAAAATGGACTCCGACCGTCTTTACGGAGAAAAATACTGCCAGCAGATAGAGAGATATCTAGCTGAGGGGTATGCTTCGGAAGTCGAGGAAAAACAATTAAAAAACCGCCCTCGAGTGTTATTTCTTCCGCACCTGGGGGTTATTCACCCCGCGAAGAAAGACAAAATTCGTGTCGTTCACGACGCTGCGTCCTCGGGCGCAGGCGGGTCGCTGAATAGCATGTTATTAGGTGGACCAGACTATTTAAATAGCATATTAGGAATTTTATTACGATTCCGTGAAAATGCAATCGCTTTCACGGCCGACATACGAGATATGTATCTTCGGATAAAAGTGAGAGAGGAAGATAGCTTCAGTCAGCTGTTTCTCTGGCGAGGTTTCCAGCGTGAAAGTCCTCCAAAAATCTTAAAAATGGACTGTCTAATATTCGGTAGTTGTTGCTCCCCGGCCTCCGCGATCTAGGTAAAAAATAAAAACGCAGCTCGGTTTAAGGACCAGTACCCAGCGGCTGTAAAAATAATAGAGCGCGATTCGTACGTTGATGATTTGCTGGCGGGAGTAGACACGTTAGAGGAAGCAAAACAAGTCATCAGGGAAATTAATTTGATTCATAAAGCTGGGAATTTCACTATGACCGGTTGGGCTTCAAATAAAAACGAGGCTTTAACCGGGATACCGGAAGAAAACCGCGCGCTCGCGCAAGTATCTCTGGAAAAGGGTGAGTTGACGTCACAACGTATATTAGGCTTGACGTGGCTACCTGCCTCTGATCAGTTAGCATTTAATGTGAGCATGGACCGCCTCAGCGAAGATCTGACGACGGGAAATAAGATTCCGTCGAAGCGGGAAGCGCTAAAATTAATAATGCAGCTATGGGACCCAATGGGTGCGCTTTCACCGCTAACTATAAGGGCTAAACTGATCATGCAGCAGGTATGGAGTAGCCGAGTGGCCTGGGACGACGAGATCCCGAGCGATGTAGTTAAATATTGGCTCCGGTGGTTGCAAGAACTGAGATTAGCGCAAGGTGTGCGAATCTCACGTTATAATGGCGCTACCAAACAAGCAGGTGAGAAAAGGCAATTGCACGTATTCTGCGATTCGTCCGAAAAGGCGATGTGCGCCGTTGCATATGTTAGGATTACAGGCTGTAGCGGCGAGCACAAGGTATCCTTTATGGCTAGCAAAACTCGAGTGGCACCTTTGAAAGGCAAACTGACAATCCCCAGGTTAGAACTGACTGCGGCGCTGTTAGGTGCTGAACTGGCCTCAAAAATAAAACAAGAGAGCGCATTAAGTTTCGATGACGTCTTTATGTGGACAGACTCAAAAAATGTGTGGTGGTGGATTTTGTCACAAAAGGAATGTCACCTCCAGTTTGTAGCAAATAGACTAGGTGTGATCGATGAGCTCACGTCTCCAAGACAGTGGCATTGGTTAGCAGGGAGCGACAACCCCGCTGATGATGGCACACGGAATACCACCAAGATAGATTTAAGCCCGGAAGGTAGATGGTTCGCGGGACCTGCTTTCTTGCGTGGCAGTAGAGAACACTGGCCGCTCCAGGAGCCAACCGATCCGAAACCGGAAGAGAGAGCATTGTTAGAATTTAAGACAAAACTTGTACTAACAACGACAGAAAAAAAATGAAAGCGTAATTGACATAGATAGATTTTCCCGGTACATGCGGGCGAGTCGAACCATGGCATATGTGAAAAAATTTATAGATCTGTGTAGAAAAAAAACCACGTCAAAAGTACTCGAAAGCGACGATATCGCAACCGGGAAAAAATTTCTGATCAAGGAATCACAACATCGAATTTTCGCACACGAGATAGACCTGATACGTCATCAGAAAATATTGCCGAAAGACAGCCGTCTGTTCGGATTGAACGCGTATATCGACGCGGAAGGGTTAATACGGTTAGGAGGCCGGATCGAAAATGCGAACGACACACCTTTCGACACAAAAAGGCCATATATATTACACGGTAAGGATAGATTCACGGTGTTGCTCGTGAAACATTTACACGAGATTAATGCTCACGGCGGCGCTGAATTAATTTTATCAGTGCTGAGAGAACAGTTTTGGGTCATTGGGGCGCGACAAACGGTGAAAAAGATCTCACGAGAATGTGTCTATTGCACTATCCGCCGCGCGAAGCCTATGACCGCACAAATGGGCCAACTCCCACCCGCGCGAATAACCACTCGAAGGCGCTGTTTCCACACTGTAGGTTTGGATGCTTTTGGGCCGTTCTTCGTCACTAATCGAAAGAAAGTGGAAAAACGATATGGATTACTCTTCACTTGTTTTAACACGAGAGCGACCCATATCGAACTAGCTGGAGATTTGTCAACCAGCTCGGCCTTGTTAGCTATAAGACGTTTTATAGCAGCCAGGGGGAAGCCGCGGGAAATTATGAGCGACAATGCCACTGGGTTCCGCGGTGCGGACGCTGAATTAAGAAAAGTTTTGTCAGCTATCGACAACCATGAAATAAGGGATCGTCTAAGTGCCGACGAGATAAAATGGAGTTTCTCCCCTCCTTCAGGACCCCATTTCGGTGGAGTTTGGGAGAGTCAGATAAAAACGGCAAAAAAATCGTTATATGCCATATTAAAGGAGCGAGCGCCAAATGAAGATGTGCTGAGAACATTATTATGCGAAGTCTCAGCGATGATGAACCACAGGCCGCTCACGTATATATCTCTAGATACTCGGGATGAGAGACCCCTCACACCCGCAGATTTCCTATTAGGCCATGCAGATGATAGTACAGCGGTAGGTCAGAATAATACAACTGAGTTATCTAACAAAATCACTGGAAACAATCGCAAATACTTGCTGATGCTTTCTGGTACCGCTGGTCTAAAGAAGTACTTCCATTGTTGGTTAAAAGACCTAAGTGGGCGACAAAGGGAACTCCGTTAAAAATCGGAGACTTAGTAGTCCTGTTAGATCCTTCCCTAGAACGAGGAAGGTGGGCCAGAGGTCGGGTGACTCAAGTTTTCCCTGACAAAACAGGCCAAGTGCGAATAGTAGACCTATTAGTGGACGGGAAAGTGTATAGGCGCCCTGTCAGTAAACTTGTAAAAATACATACAACAGCTGATCAGGCAGAAACAACTGTCACTAATGTCTAAGTGGAAAAAGCGAAAGTCTATTCGTCACAGTAGAAAATAAAAATAGTCTAGCTAGAATTTAAAAGTGAAAACGCAAGTTGACGTTTGTCTCGTAAGAAATGAAAAACGAAAGTTAACGGAAAGCGGTACATATTCTAAGTAGATTAATGAGAAATTCTCATAGGTTGAATAAGAAAGATCCGTCACCTCACTAGACCAATAAGGAAAATTGAATATGACAGTTAGATAAGTAGAATCCCATAGGTGAATGAGTAAAAAATAAGACTGGATTATGTAAATAAGATGTAAATTAGGTAAACCAAATAGATGGAGACAGGAGCCAATGAGGCTCAGAGCCCATTGGGGGGGGGGAATGGTTCAGAATATCCGAAAGAGCGGACGCCAGGGTCGATAAATCTTCCCTAAAAGTGAGACCCTCTTACAAAGGGTAGGAAACATAATTAGTCACGGACGCCGAGGATATGAGATTCCTTGAAAAATAGCTGATAACTCAAAGGAAAGGACAGAAAGGGGCTATAAAATATAAAATAAACGAGCGGTCGACCCTGAAACACGAGAATCCAGGGACCGACAACGTTCCCATTCAAAATAAATCGTGAAAAGGACCCCTTAGTAACACATGGTAACGATAAATTCCCTGGCGAGGCGACTGGCAAAAGACTACGAAATAAAAACCGTGGACGTTACAAAAAATCATACATACTCCAAATCCCACAATTCCCCCTAGAAATAATATAGTTTAAAATGTAAAGAAACTTGCATGATTAATTAATTAAGCATAGCATATAGTATTTCGTTTAATGTAAAGTAAAGCGCTAGGAGAGACAACTTAATTAGCCTAATTAACGATCTAACATTAATATTAACTTGTTACTAATGACCTGAAACTAACCTATGTTTAAGACAATATGTACTCGGGAACGGTGGCGTTTGCGACGAGAATCTGTAATAACAATAATAATAATAATGCTTTATTTAAGAGGAAGTAGTACGAAAATTATGTCTTAAAAACTACCCAACTAGGTTAATGCCTGTACTAGGGTAGATTCTTTTCTTTTAAATTAAGCAAATAATATGTCTATAAAATGTTTAAATGTAAGACAGAGACAACTAGTGTATTCGCTTCTCGCTCTAGCGTGCAAGCGAGGAAGCATGATCGCGATGTCTCTCTCAAACGGGGTTGCATCTGTTATGCGCCCTGTCTCGTTATTGGACAAAACGTGTGCGGCGCAGTAATAGGGGTGTGTTTAGAAATTTCTGGAAGGATCTAGACCAATGAGAGGTAAGGGCGGTCGCTATCTTAGAAAAAAAAATGTAATGGCGATCGACGACAGAAAAGAGCGAAAGCTTCAGTTGTAAATTGGCAAAGGATCAGCGTGAACGCGCCGCGATCCAAGCACCGGGACTTAGTAGTAAATTATAAGTACTCGGAACTCAATGTAAAAATAAAGATAAGTGACCGAATAAAAGAAAGTCTCGCGAATAAAAAGTGTTTATTTTCGACGGAAGCTTATCCTGCGTGACCTGAGGAAAGTGAGGTTCTATCACGGAAGCCTCTCGCCGAACTAATTTCCTTGTGAGGTTGGAATCCACCACTCGTTCGAGACAACCACCCCTGAGAGAAAAACCAACCTAGCTGGTGAGTGATTACCATTTGAATACAGTCCAAGGTGAAAACCATTGAAGATAATCGAAGGGGTAATTACCCAGCACAAAGGGGGTCGCGTAAATTCACAAGTAAAGTGGGTTTATGCAAACCGGGTAAAAATCCCAACCAATATATATATATATATATATATATATATATATATATATATATATATATATATATATATATATATATATATATATATATATATATATATATATATATATATATATATATATCTATATATATATATATATATATATATATATATTTATATATATATATATATATATATATATATATATATATATATATATATATATATATATATATATATATATATATATATATATATATATATATATATATATATATATATATATATATATATATATATGCCCATTTTTCAACTAGTAAACGCTCACCCTTCATCCAATTATCTCAAAAATTAAGCTACAATCCTTCTTTATACGTAAACTCACTCAATTTCCTATTATTTCAGGGGAAATAACAAGACAAGACGAGCTACTTGACAGATGGAAGAATTTAAAATTTCGAATTTCGTTTTTTTATTTTCTAAAGGTGCGATATAAAGAAGCTGCGATCAATATTCAGCTGAAAACTTAAAACTAAAAGCGTGACATGCCCTCATATCAATGAAAGGAAGCAGTCAGCTCTTTCCTATTAGTTGGAAAGATTACCTTTAACCTAAATGGATTATTTACAATGAACGAAACATAAAATATGTAAAAATTCAATATTTTGAAATATTTGATAGTTTTGTGTATATATTCTTTTTAGAATTGATCAATAAGATGATTATAAAGTAAATAATTATAAAAGCCACTTACATCGTGACGAAGGATTCCCTTGATCGGATTCGGGAATGCTTTAGGTGTTAACGAGAATGATGAATGCCTCTCACTTGCGGAAAGAGGAGTAGGTTTAAGTTGGGCCCATTTTTCAACTAGTAAACGCTCACCCTTCATCCAATTATCTCAAAAATTAAGCTACAATCCTTCTTTATACGTAAACTCACTCAATTTCCTATTATTTCAGGGGAAATAACAAGACAAGACGAGCTACTTGACAGATGGAAGAATTTAAAATTTCGAATTTCGTTTTTTTATTTTCTAAAGGTGCGATATAAAGAAGCTGCGATCAATATTCAGCTGAAAACTTAAAACTAAAAGCGTGACATGCCCTCATATCAATGAAAGGAAGCAGTCAGCTCTTTCCTATTAGTTGGAAAGATTACCTTTAACCTAAATGGATTATTTACAATGAACGAAACATAAAATATGTAAAAATTCAATATTTTGAAATATTTGATAGTTTTGTGTATATATTCTTTTTAGAATTGATCAATAAGATGATTATAAAGTAAATAATTATAAAAGCCACTTACATCGTGACGAAGGATTCCCTTGATCGGATTCGGGAATGCTTTAGGTGTTAACGAGAATGATGAATGCCTCTCACTTGCGGAAAGAGGAGTAGGTTTAAGTTGGGCCCATTTTTCAACTAGTAAACGCTCACCCTTCATCCAATTATCTCAAAAATTAAGCTACAATCCTTCTTTATACGTAAACTCACTCAATTTCCTATTATTTCAGGGGAAATAACAAGACAAGACGAGCTACTTGACAGATGGAAGAATTTAAAATTTCGAATTTCGTTTTTTTATTTTCTAAAGGTGCGATATAAAGAAGCTGCGATCAATATTCAGCTGAAAACTTAAAACTAAAAGCGTGACATGCCCTCATATCAATGAAAGGAAGCAGTCAGCTCTTTCCTATTAGTTGGAAAGATTACCTTTAACCTAAATGGATTATTTACAATGAACGAAACATAAAATATGTAAAAATTCAATATTTTGAAATATTTGATAGTTTTGTGTATATATTCTTTTTAGAATTGATCAATAAGATGATTATAAAGTAAATAATTATAAAAGCCACTTACATCGTGACGAAGGATTCCCTTGATCGGATTCGGGAATGCTTTAGGTGTTAACGAGAATGATGAATGCCTCTCACTTGCGGAAAGAGGAGTAGGTTTAAGTTGGGCCCATTTTTCAACTAGTAAACGCTCACCCTTCATCCAATTATCTCAAAAATTAAGCTACAATCCTTCTTTATACGTAAACTCACTCAATTTCCTATTATTTCAGGGGAAATAACAAGACAAGACGAGCTACTTGACAGATGGAAGAATTTAAAATTTCGAATTTCGTTTTTTTATTTTCTAAAGGTGCGATATAAAGAAGCTGCGATCAATATTCAGCTGAAAACTTAAAACTAAAAGCGTGACATGCCCTCATATCAATGAAAGGAAGCAGTCAGCTCTTTCCTATTAGTTGGAAAGATTACCTTTAACCTAAATGGATTATTTACAATGAACGAAACATAAAATATGTAAAAATTCAATATTTTGAAATATTTGATAGTTTTGTGTATATATTCTTTTTAGAATTGATCAATAAGATGATTATAAAGTAAATAATTATAAAAGCCACTTACATCGTGACGAAGGATTCCCTTGATCGGATTCGGGAATGCTTTAGGTGTTAACGAGAATGATGAATGCCTCTCACTTGCGGAAAGAGGAGTAGGTTTAAGTTGGGCCCATTTTTCAACTAGTAAACGCTCACCCTTCATCCAATTATCTCAAAAATTAAGCTACAATCCTTCTTTATACGTAAACTCACTCAATTTCCTATTATTTCAGGGGAAATAACAAGACAAGACGAGCTACTTGACAGATGGAAGAATTTAAAATTTCGAATTTCGTTTTTTTATTTTCTAAAGGTGCGATATAAAGAAGCTGCGATCAATATTCAGCTGAAAACTTAAAACTAAAAGCGTGACATGCCCTCATATCAATGAAAGGAAGCAGTCAGCTCTTTCCTATTAGTTGGAAAGATTACCTTTAACCTAAATGGATTATTTACAATGAACGAAACATAAAATATGTAAAAATTCAATATTTTGAAATATTTGATAGTTTTGTGTATATATTCTTTTTAGAATTGATCAATAAGATGATTATAAAGTAAATAATTATAAAAGCCACTTACATCGTGACGAAGGATTCCCTTGATCGGATTCGGGAATGCTTTAGGTGTTAACGAGAATGATGAATGCCTCTCACTTGCGGAAAGAGGAGTAGGTTTAAGTTGGGCCCATTTTTCAACTAGTAAACGCTCACCCTTCATCCAATTATCTCAAAAATTAAGCTACAATCCTTCTTTATACGTAAACTCACTCAATTTCCTATTATTTCAGGGGAAATAACAAGACAAGACGAGCTACTTGACAGATGGAAGAATTTAAAATTTCGAATTTCGTTTTTTTATTTTCTAAAGGTGCGATATAAAGAAGCTGCGATCAATATTCAGCTGAAAACTTAAAACTAAAAGCGTGACATGCCCTCATATCAATGAAAGGAAGCAGTCAGCTCTTTCCTATTAGTTGGAAAGATTACCTTTAACCTAAATGGATTATTTACAATGAACGAAACATAAAATATGTAAAAATTCAATATTTTGAAATATTTGATAGTTTTAAGTTTTCAGCTGAATATTGATCGCAGCTTCTTTATATCGCACCTTTAGAAAATAAAAAAACGAAATTCGAAATTTTAAATTCTTCCATCTGTCAAGTAGCTCGTCTTGTCTTGTTATTTCCCCTGAAATAATAGGAAATTGAGTGAGTTTACGTATAAAGAAGGATTGTAGCTTAATTTTTGAGATAATTGGATGAAGGGTGAGCGTTTACTAGTTGAAAAATGGGCCCAACTTAAACCTACTCCTCTTTCCGCAAGTGAGAGGCATTCATCATTCTCGTTAACACCTAAAGCATTCCCGAATCCGATCAAGGGAATCCTTCGTCACGATGTAAGTGGCTTTTATAATTATTTACTTTATAATCATCTTATTGATCAATTCTAAAAAGAATATATACACAAAACTATCAAATATTTCAAAATATTGAATTTTTACATATTTTATGTTTCGTTCATTGTAAATAATCCATTTAGGTTAAAGGTAATCTTTCCAACTAATAGGAAAGAGCTGACTGCTTCCTTTCATTGATATGAGGGCATGTCACGCTTTTAGTTTTAAGTTTTCAGCTGAATATTGATCGCAGCTTCTTTATATCGCACCTTTAGAAAATAAAAAAACGAAATTCGAAATTTTAAATTCTTCCATCTGTCAAGTAGCTCGTCTTGTCTTGTTATTTCCCCTGAAATAATAGGAAATTGAGTGAGTTTACGTATAAAGAAGGATTGTAGCTTAATTTTTGAGATAATTGGATGAAGGGTGAGCGTTTACTAGTTGAAAAATGGGCCCAACTTAAACCTACTCCTCTTTCCGCAAGTGAGAGGCATTCATCATTCTCGTTAACACCTAAAGCATTCCCGAATCCGATCAAGGGAATCCTTCGTCACGATGTAAGTGGCTTTTATAATTATTTACTTTATAATCATCTTATATATATATATATATATATATATATATATATATATATATATATATATATATATATATATATATATATATATATATATATATATATATATATATATAATCCTTACTAGAAAGTAAACATTTACTTTTATTAGCTGTTTTGGAATGAACTTATGATATTAGGGTGAAGTTCCCTAATATCAAAAGTACTATTACTGTCCGACGCTAGGTGCCGTCCGGCTTTAGGGGACTTTCCCTTATACTGGTCTTAGTGGACCCGGTAGCGAGTACTTATGCTATAAATTAGGTGGCGACTCCTTAAGTGTTAAAGTGCGGATCGCGAATACACGTCAAATTCGCGATCATAGTATTAGAAACACCCGTCGCTCTTTTATTCATCTCTAATCAGCTGTCCCTTCTCTCTACCCGGGCAACCCGAAGATTATAAAGAGCAGATGACGCGTGCAGAAAGTTATTAGGGCCAGCTAATGAGGCGGAAATAACAACAACAAGCGCTTTGACATAACATCGAGTGACACATGCCGTCGAATGGGACAGAGGCGAATCGGGGCGCGGGATGAAGCGACCGCAAAATCAGGTCATGCATAATTCAAACGCAACATCCGTCGCCAACTTAGCGACGGCTTAATATTGTGATGGAATTCCATCTCGAAAATTATACGAAGCTCGATCCCATCCTGCGTAACCCCCACTCCTTTCCAGCTAGACAAACGGAAAATATTTCAACGGATTATGGAAATCAATATATACCGATTTACATTTTAATCGAATTTAAGTGCGTGGGATATGTTCTTCCTAACCTTAAGCTATTACTAAAGGAATACGTATTTATGTATTTATTATA
>OX155951.1:12486780-12541680 GCA_944548615.1 Micropterix aruncella
ACCAGTTGAATTTGAAGGGGTTTTTCAACGGGATGGATTTTAATGTCTGCTGGATGTATCTAATATTAAAATATTAGATACATTTGATACGAGCTGCCTTTATAAGAGATTTTAACATTAGTTTTATCTTATTCTTACCGATAAACATGTTTTCCCTTTAGGTTGAGGTTAGCTGTAAGATATTGATCCAACGCAATAAGCTCACTGATTTGTTTCAACAAATAAAGAGGTTTATTATTATTATTATATTACAACGCCAGTGTAGTCGCGTTATAGTTGTATTTTAGACTAATCTATGGAAACTCTCTTTAAAATTAAAGTAAAATAATTGTCCAGCTTCATTTAAGACCAATAATGCTATTAATATAGCCTAAAATTATAATCCAATCTAAGAAAACCTTTATTATTGTAAAATTAAATAAATATTATTGCAGAAATATATATTTCGTGGAGATTTGGAAAGGATCGAAACCAGGAAGGACGTGCCAAGGCCAAAATAGATCCCGTGCACAAACACGCCACTAGACGAGATATACACGCAACTTTGCGAATAGCGCTATATAAACATGCATAAATATTTTTAACAACCATTAAGGGCGTTCTATCACACTCTAAGACTACCTTTCAACAACGTTTCATCGAAATCGCTAAAGCCATTTTTATTAAAACATATATTTAATTTTTAGTGCAGCTATCCTACATTTTGTGTCTAAAACAATAATGTGGAAACGATGAACAACTTCTGAAACACCTGAAACAACTTCACATACCAATTTTAACCAAATCGGACCAGTAGCTTTGTCTGCTATTACCTGATCGCTCGTACAACGGAAACCAAACACCCAATTTTTAAAAACCACTATTTTGAGTTTCTAGGACCTCAAAACGTTTAGATCCACTAAAATTACAAAATCGATTTTTCGTACGATCACACACCATATTGGGTCGTAAATAGTAATTTATTTATTTTATTTGAAATAAAAAGTACATAAGCAATAGTCTAACAATTACATTTTTTATTACAAATATTTTCAGATAATTTCTTATTAGAGCATAGTATTCTATGTGCACTCCGCATGCTAAATCAATTATTGCATATGTGCCGTCTAACTGACGATTTATAAAAAACCTTAGAATATTAAAAGCTTTATTTTTAAAATTCTTGAAATCAATTCATTATTAAAAAATATATATGTTATGTACATGAGATAGAAAATTAACTAAAAATAATAGTAACGATTTAGTAGGCCAATAAATTACAGCAATGAGTTATGCACGAAGGGTTCGAATATTTCATTTACTTAGCTAAGTTATAACCAATCGAAATGAAACGTCAATAATAAGGTCTCGAAATATTCATATTACAAATATCTTCCCTTACTTCAAAACTATCAAATTGCAATTGCACGTTTTTGATGTGTCGTGTCCATGCGTTGATAGCTTTATTGCACTAAGTATTTTTTGACGCTAAGCCGTCTTTACTCTTGTTCCAGTTTCTGAAAATTTAGAGATCTGACAAAATAATTTCGCCGCTGTGTTCGTTATATAAACTATAAAGCAAAGCCTAAAAAAGTGTATGTCTGTCTATCTGTGTGATCGCGATAAACTCGAGAACTACTTGAAGGATTTCGATCCTTTCGCTGTTCGTTAGAATGACTTTCGAAGGAAGGTTTATTTGGAATACCATCAATATATTTTAAAAGGCCGAATCAATATATCTTAACCCCTCAAATGAATGGCGATTAGCTCGGGTTGCCTACGGCAAAATGTATATAAATTTATATTTACATTTACATTTACATTTACATAGAGCGGGGTTTACTATAGAGCTATAGCATTACTATAGAGCGGATTACTATAAAGCGGCGCACATTTACATTTATATTTACATTTATATAAATTTATATACATTTTGTATACATTTTGCCAAGGCATCCCTTAAGGGACGCCTCACATTTGAGGGGTTAAAGGAAAATCCGAATAATAGCAAGTTAAATATGAAGTGGATGAAAACATCCTTGTTTGCAGTTTTAAACATTCTTAGATTGCGATAAACCCATGAAACGCGACCTAGATTCTATTTTATTTTTCTCTAATGGTTATCTATCGAGGAGGGTAAAACTTTAAAGACCATCAGTATCATAACGAACACAAAGCACTGACTAGTTAAGTTATTAAAGTCGATAGAAAATGCCACACGTGCGACTTTATAGCTTTTTAACTTACCTATAAAGCGATGACATATATTTTTTCAATTTCTATCTGGAAACCGATATTGGCGAGTCGATTGATGTAGATTTTAAAGTGGTACGTACGGTTGGTATTTCCCGAGATATGAGCAATAATCGGTGCATACAAATGTTGATATTTCGAGCAATCTCTGCGCTGACAAGACCTATGTAAGTCGTATTTGGAAACCACATGAATTTTCAACTCTATGATTGCAATAATAAATAACAGAAAAAGAAATCAACAACTGATTTTTAAAAAGCAATAACAATGCTTTATATTAAAATTTAATTAAATTTGGAATTCCAACTCATACAGAAGTTTTCTAAGTTCAAATTAACAGCTATTATTCAATTAACAGTTCAATTAACAGTTCAAATTAACAGACAGGCGAACGAAGTTATCAAATTCTTCTGATGGTTCTGCGAGGAGTTCAGCCAGCTAATTATTCATAGTTAGCTTGGAAAAACCAGATCGACATTCATTTTTATTACTCGCTTTGATATCCGCACATTGGCCTACACTGACACAAACTTAAGGACTTTCCAACGCGGGGGGATGAGGAAAAAACTTCTGGCTAATATATGTGCCAGCGTGCTGGCCAAAGCATTGGCCAGCACGCCAAAGAATTATTCGCCTGACCAAGCACCGTCAGGTTTCCACCTGTTTTCCAAGCTCAAAACTTTTTAGATGGACAGAAATTTGAGATGAATGACGACGTTGCGGTTGCCGTAGAGAAGTATTTTGTAGTTCCTGCGGAAAGTCATTTTATGGACAGCATAACTGTGGAGCGTGGATTTACTAAAACGAGCTTAAAGATGTCAAAAAATAAAAACATTTTTTTTAATGTTAAACTGAGTATTTTATTGCTAGGCAACTTAGCATACAAATGCCAATACCAAATACTGACCAGGATTTGGTATTGTAAACCAGCAGTGAAGAACTGGGAAGCAAAAGCCTACGCTCGGGCAGAATGAAGGAAGGTTCTCGACGAGGCAGACTCAAAATGAGTGTTATTGATAACTGCCTCATTACGCCGTTATTTCAGAAATTAGGCATTCCTCCCTCACATCGTCGACAGATACGCGCCATTTCGGCTACAAGTGTAATTAATTCTGAACTGTTTCATGTTCGGTAGTAATTTGTGCAAGCGGTAAGTAATGAACGTAGCGATCATGTTATACGCATCGGTTCACATTGTCTATTAATTATATTTTTCACTTCTAAGCGTTCATCTGATTTCATCATGCATGCACTGCAATAGTACCATATTGTTTAACGGCAACACTATTGTAGAACATGTATCTGTTTTGATATATGATTTATTTTAACTAAAGTAAAAGATAGGTACAGGTCCCGCCAAAAGTTGACCACAATTCAAGATTTCAAGATTTTTTTCAATTGTTACAAGCCAATTTAACATGCATACTTTATATTTTTATTCATTCGTATTTAATGGGCAGTACCGTCGAAACCTACAATTTTGCCTACGGTGCGAACGTTTCCTAAAATTTGTCTATTCTTATTCATCATTCAAATTAATTTCCACACTAAACAGGATAAATTCTATTCAAATTGCAACTTCGAAGATTTACAACTGTCAAATTGATTTTTTTTATTCCTTTGCAAAATCCGTGACCCTCTCTGCAGTGAATTGGATATTTTATACAGTCCCATGCATTTTCTCGACAAAAAAATCATATTATTCATGCGCAGACGGGGGAGGCAACTATAGAAGATTACTACCTACCGTGACTGTGAGGATTGAACAATATAGGTATGCCTAGAGTTATACCTCTAGATGTCATACAAGATGAACGAGACAACGTCGTCTAATGTGTGTTTGTGTGTGAGGGTGGGTGTGTGTGTGTGTGTGTGGGTGTATGTGTTTATATATCTCTCTCTCTATTTGTGTGTGTGTGAGTGGGTGTGTGTGTGTCTCTTACTATGTGTGAGGGTGTGTGTGTGTGTGAGAGAGAGAGGATGTATGAGGGTGTGTATGTGTGTGTGTGCGTGTGTGCTCGTGCGTTTTTATGTTGCACACTTACACACAAACACACATACACACACAAACACACCCTCACACACACACCCACACACGCGGTTCAACTGAAAAGCATTATACATAAAAAAGACCCACATTCTATGCGTATCCACGTTTTCTTTATTGTTTTTCCTTTAATTTATTATGTAAATAATTTATTAAAATAATTTTCGTTTGAACCTTGAGTCAATTTTTACAATTTAAAATTTAATTTTATTTATTCTTAATATCTAATCGTTTACGTACCTTTTATTTCAGCTTCAACAAAAATAACCCTATCTTATCGTAAAAAACTTAAAATATCAATAGCTGTGGTATAGTAATACAATTATTTGTATATTTTTAGGTGAATGAATAATACTTATATAATAAACGATCTATATTATGTATTATCATATTTATATTTTTATATTTAAATATTTATTTTTAATAATATTATGCATTTTTTTAAATATAAATGTATTAAAAGTATATATGATTTCCATATCTATTAATGTAATATTCTACTATGTAAGAATATTTATGAATATTTAAACTAAAATAATTTCTGTTTTATTTGGTCTCTTCAAGATTTTAAATTTTAGAATAAAGTAGCTACTTTTCATTCTTGTAATTATTAAATTTAAAATGCCATTGCAATATTCGTTTTAAAAAAACCTAAGAGCGGAGATACCATGCCCTATCGACAGGCAATCATCGATGAATATACAATTTCTGTTGTTACCACCTCGATACATGTTATTGAGCCTAGAGCCTACCTAGAGAGATGGTAATCCATAAGCTATCATATCGGAATCTCTTTCAGAAGTAGGCAGCAAAAATAAAAATGTTTTATTATTAATTATTAGGCGAAGAGGATGTTTATGTTTCGTAAATAAATGTATTTTTATGGGCTTAAATAAATACAATTTAAAAAATTCATTGCATTGTTTTAGAAAAAATATGCTATATTATCATAATATTTACTTTTTATATAATATGGAAATAACATTGATTTTAAAAACGCTATTTAATCTAGCGGCGATAGTAAGTACTTCGTTCAAACGACGCGCTACACTTAATATCCCATACCCCACGTTGAGCAGCGTTTTACTGTACGTCCAGAAGATGGCGTTGCTTAATATAAAATGAAATAAAACGTCAATTTTCGGAAGAAGTAGGTAACCATTTATTTACGCTTTTATATAAACAGGAGCACTGCAACAACATTTTTTTCAATATTATGCTATTATATCCAATCTCATAATTACATAGATTTCTTTAAAATCAAAAAATATCACAATAAAATATATATTATGTAAACTAACAACTAGTACATTGAACTTATGGGTAAGGTAACATTAAAATTACACAACATTTTTAAATTAAAAAGTAGATTACCATCCAGAGATTGTTGTCTCACCTTAAATCATTGATTTTATATTAAACTATAAAATCAATGCCTTAAATGTTTCACTTGGTACGACTTTTATTTTTATCGAACGTAGGTGTATCTACTTATGGACACGAATTACGACAATAGCTTTTATTATTATGATTTTCGTAGTAGAAAAATATTGTTATAATTAATTAAAGTTTCACGATTATTTCGAAATTCAGACCTGTACCGGAAGTTTAATTTCTCAGATCAGCGGATGTGGATGAGGATGTTTAAAAATATACCCACGAATGCGATTGCTGATATTCCTTATATCAAATATTTTACTAATAAAATATACAAATTTGAATACATTAAAAAATATATGAAAAAACTGACGTTTTTGTTTGGCAGAAAGGTGAGTAATTCTTGAAATAATTAGAAAGATAGGAAGCACTGTCAGAGGATGCACTGAAAATGATGATAAATATCGATCACTGATTATAACAGAGAATATACCAGTCAATTATTATAACTGGGAAAAGGGATCGAACCCTCGGGTGATGCCAGTTATGGCGGAGAGAACATAAATTAATCCAACCCCTCATGCGCCAATATTTATTCGCCTCACCCACCACTGTTCCGAGTGACCAACTTTTTACACAACAGCCCGACTAAAAAGGAGTTTAATGTGTTCAGGGTTTCATCTATGTATGTTTTCCTTTTATAACCGGGAAAAGGGATCGAGCCCTCGAATGATGCCAGTTGTGACAGAGAGAATATAAATGAATCCATCCCCTCAAGCGCCAATATTTATTCGCCTCACCAAACGCGGATGTTGTATGGATGCATTCGGACTTCCGGCAAAGGACTGTCTCAATCACTGCACCATAACTTCACAGTAAATATGGTATTGTACGTAATATGAAGGTACCTACATATACCACAGAGATGGTTTAAAAATATTAAAGTCAAATAAGAACGTAACCTAATTTTTTATTTATGTTGTTATTGGCACTACTGAAAATTCACGATTAAAAAATAAAAGTAATGATATTTATTATGTTTTCCATAACGAATTAGTCAGTCTTGAATTGCATATTCACTAGGTATTGTTGTAAATTTGTCAAACGTAGTTTATTTTAGGCACTTGACATTGCACATCCAATTAACCACACCCAGTGATTTAGTAAATACCTGCTTACTCCTGTGTATTATTTATTTTTCTGTCGGTCTAAGGTCGACTATTGCAAAAAGCTCTACATCAAAAAGTTAAGTTTTTCATACATAGTGTTTTTTTCTCCTAAATAAATACTGATTTATAAAACTTATTTTTGGCACGTTTACTTAGGATTCGTATAAAATGTCAGTATATTTGATTTTATATATTTTTTTAATTACATATCTAATCAAACCGAACGCGATTGAGTTAAATTTCATAAAAACATAAAAAGATTAAAATTAATTAGATAGAGGTATTTTCTATATACCGTGAGTTTTTTATTAGCGGCATCTTCGCAGTGAGGGAATCAAAACGAGCAAATAAGCCAGTTTTAATGTAAAAATTTGAAAAAAACGAAACTATATACATATTTTTTTAAATATGGTTTTTGATTTTTGTTTTGGACAAATGTGTAAATCTTATCTATTGCAAATAAAATTGCAGAAATTGCAAAGAAGCATTGAGTGCACTGGGTAATCTAGCAGAAGGTTAAATATCGCAAATAAACAATATTTTACCTACCGCTAGATGGCGTAACACGTTTAACTCTTTATATTATTTTTCGAACAAAAAAATGAGTAGGTAATATAAAAATCATATGTAGGTATTTTTTCTTTTTTTTTTCTAAAAGGTTTTTTAAAGACGCTTATTTGATCCATGCTGGAAATTACTTATATTATCTGTTTCGGTGCGTTCACTAATTGATAATTTTGTTTTTTCCTAAAACCAACATTTTGCACATATACGGGTATAACTAATCGAATGACTCTGTGTGGGATGCTGTTCATCCCGGTTTCCGAAGCCGGGAGCGCCGGAGGATCCGGCAGGGCGTCGAGGTAGACGGGAGCGTCGGGCAGGATGGGCAGCAGGTAGCCGTCGGCGTCCAGCAGCGGCGCCCTGGGCGGCAGCGCCGACGGCGGCGGCACGGGCGGGGCCTGCGCCGCCGCCGCCCTCAGGGCCACAGCCACGTCGCCGAAGGTGGCCCTGTCGCGGGGGTCCGACCTCCAGCAGGCGCGCATCAGCTCGCACACCGCCCGAGGGCATTCCTCCGGCGGCACCAACATGATACCCTGAAAAATACACACGGTGTATACAAGATGGCAATTATATTATACAATACTGGTGGTATTAACCGGGGTTGCCCGTATTAAGGCCGCTCGCAAATACCTATGTACGCCAATTTTCATGGCAATCGGTTGTACGATATAGAATTTGATGTGCCGCAGCGCTATCTGTTGGCGAGTTACAACAAAGTAGTAATCAAATACCTATGTATACAATTTTAATGGCGAATGGTTATATTCGGAAATAACGTCAATTATCAACTTTCCCATGACTGCACCCACGAAATGATTCTGATTCTGAAATGATTTCCATGATTGCATACAGGAGTGAGAGCCATTACTGGCTTAAGGGGGTATTCTGTTCTAGAGGCCTAAAAATTAGGCGTTTTTCAGAGTAGGATCTTGATTAGTGAGAAAAAATCTTGATTAGTGAGAACGTCGCTATGACCCGGACCTATGGAAAGAAAGATATTCTTTTTTTCCGCAAAATGCCTCTGTTTTTATTTTATATATATATATATATATATATATATATATATATATATATATATATATATATATATATATATATATATATATATATATATATATATATATATATATATATATATATATATATATATATATATATATATATATATATATATATATATATATATATATATATATATATATATATATATATATTTTTTAAAGAATTCGTTTAAAGGATGACACTTTGATGAAAAAATAAAAATAATAAAAGCCACTTACATAGCTGGAAGGTTTTCCCGGACTGGACTGGGAAATGCTTATTGTTTAAACGAGATATATTCTTGGATGAGTACCACTTTCGACGGTACACTGTAGGTTTAATGGGATCCCTTTATCGCTAGCGAACGATCACCCTTCATCCACATCTCAAAAACAAAGCGTATCCTTTTGCAAACCAAAATAAAATGTCTTTATTAAAGACAAATTTAAGCAAAAACAATGAAAAAAATCACAATCAATCGTCTCTTAAATGCGGAATGACATTTCGAAAACTCGATTTGAAATTCGAATATATCCACTCTTTAAAGGGACGATATACGATTGCTGGGCTCGCTATCAGCCAGCTATTAAATGAAAATAAAAATAAAATACTTCATTTGCTCGTTCCCATGAAATAAGATATAAATCGTAATTTCTGGTCGAGAAGTTTATACTTAAGGCTATATGATATTTACAAGAGTTCAAAACATAAGATAAAATTGTATAATATTGTTAATATTTGATTGGTTTTTAGTAAAATCTTTTTTTAAAGAATTCGTTTAAAGGATGACACTTTGATGAAAAAATAAAAATAATAAAAGCCACTTACATAGCTGGAAGGTTTTCCCGGACTGGACTGGGAAATGCTTATTGTTTAAACGAGATATATTCTTGGATGAGTACCACTTTCGACGGTACACTGTAGGTTTAATGGGATCCCTTTATCGCTAGCGAACGATCACCCTTCATCCACATCTCAAAAACAAAGCGTATCCTTTTGCAAACCAAAATAAAATGTCTTTATTAAAGACAAATTTAAGCAAAAACAATGAAAAAAATCACAATCAATCGTCTCTTAAATGCGGAATGACATTTCGAAAACTCGATTTGAAATTCGAATATATCCACTCTTTAAAGGGACGATATACGATTGCTGGGCTCGCTATCAGCCAGCTATTAAATGAAAATAAAAATAAAATACTTCATTTGCTCGTTCCCATGAAATAAGATATAAATCGTAATTTCTGGTCGAGAAGTTTATACTTAAGGCTATATGATATTTACAAGAGTTCAAAACATAAGATAAAATTGTATAATATTGTTAATATTTGATTGGTTTTTAGTAAAATCTTTTTTTAAAGAATTCGTTTAAAGGATGACACTTTGATGAAAAAATAAAAATAATAAAAGCCACTTACATAGCTGGAAGGTTTTCCCGGACTGGACTGGGAAATGCTTATTGTTTAAACGAGATATATTCTTGGATGAGTACCACTTTCGACGGTACACTGTAGGTTTAATGGGATCCCTTTATCGCTAGCGAACGATCACCCTTCATCCACATCTCAAAAACAAAGCGTATCCTTTTGCAAACCAAAATAAAATGTCTTTATTAAAGACAAATTTAAGCAAAAACAATGAAAAAAATCACAATCAATCGTCTCTTAAATGCGGAATGACATTTCGAAAACTCGATTTGAAATTCGAATATATCCACTCTTTAAAGGGACGATATACGATTGCTGGGCTCGCTATCAGCCAGCTATTAAATGAAAATAAAAATAAAATACTTCATTTGCTCGTTCCCATGAAATAAGATATAAATCGTAATTTCTGGTCGAGAAGTTTATACTTAAGGCTATATGATATTTACAAGAGTTCAAAACATAAGATAAAATTGTATAATATTGTTAATATTTGATTGGTTTTTAGTAAAATCTTTTTTTAAAGAATTCGTTTAAAGGATGACACTTTGATGAAAAAATAAAAATAATAAAAGCCACTTACATAGCTGGAAGGTTTTCCCGGACTGGACTGGGAAATGCTTATTGTTTAAACGAGATATATTCTTGGATGAGTATCACTTTCGACGGTACACTGTAGGTTTAATGGGATCCCTTTATCGCTAGCGAACGATCACCCTTCATCCACATCTCAAAAACAAAGCGTATCCTTTTGCAAACCAAAATAAAATGTCTTTATTAAAGACAAATTTAAGCAAAAACAATGAAAAAAATCACAATCAATAGTCTCTTAAATGCGGAATGACATTTCGAAAACTCGATTTGAAATTCGAATATATCCACTCTTTAAAGGGACGATATACGATTGCTGGGCTCGCTATCAGCCAGCTATTAAATGAAAATAAAAATAAAATACTTCATTTGCTCGTTCCCATGAAATAAGATATAAATCGTAATTTCTGGTCGAGAAGTTTATACTTAAGGCTATATGATATTTACAAGAGTTCAAAACATAAGATAAAATTGTATAATATTGTTAATATTTGATTGGTTTTTAGTAAAATCTTTTTTTAAAGAATTCGTTTAAAGGATGACACTTTGATGAAAAAATAAAAATAATAAAAGCCACTTACATAGCTGGAAGGTTTTCCCGGACTGGACTGGGAAATGCTTATTGTTTAAACGAGATATATTCTTGGATGAGTACCACTTTCGACGGTACACTGTAGGTTTAATGGGATCCCTTTATCGCTAGCGAACGATCACCCTTCATCCACATCTCAAAAACAAAGCGTATCCTTTTGCAAACCAAAATAAAATGTCTTTATTAAAGACAAATTTAAGCAAAAATATATATATAAAGAATATATATATATATATATATATATATATATATATATATATATATATATATATATATATATATATATATATATATATATATATATATATATATATATATATATATATATATATATATATATATATATATATATATATATATATATATATATATATATATATATATATATATATATATATATATATATATATATATATATATATATATATATATATATATATATATATTTATATTTATAAATATATATATTTATATAAATATAATATAAAATATGTATATATATATATATATATATATATATATATATATATATATATATATATATATATATATATATATATATATATATATATATATATATATATATATATACATATTTTATTTTTATCATATTTTATCATATTTTAAATGTTAGTAGCATTCGAAATTTGAATTATTTCGTAATGTCACTTTCATTTATAAAACGGCCTTGCCGAAATGATCAATAGTTTAATTTTTAATTTTTTCGCTTAATTCGTCTCATTTGAAGGCATTTTGTGTTGCATAAGGATAAGCCCTATTTATGAGATATATTTTTTTTTTTCAATTTTCAATTTATTTTATTTCCAAAAAAATCTTAACAGATTGTAGAAACTTAATATTTAGGTACATTTAAATTACAGTATATTAGTTCGATTTTACAATATTTAAATTTATCACCACGTACATACAGTTACTTCATTATTGCTTTTAGGGCATCCAAATCATTTTTAAGATTTATTTACTAAAACCACAAATTAAAATAATTGATAAAAATAATCAAGAAATTAAAATCAGAAAAAGTCAGAATAATTAAAAAATGCTACTTAAAATTGTCAAAAAAATTATTTAAAATTAACAAACTCATCGATCGAGTAAAAAGCTTTGTCTAATAAGAATTCTTTAAGTAACTTTTTGAATAAGCTTTCCACTTGAATAGTTTTTAAACTTTCTGGTAGCCTGTTAAAGTAATATGGCCCTGAGTATTTTTTGTCTTGCCTTGCTGTGTTTAGTTTAATACATGGTATAAAAATGTTTAATTTATTTCTCGTATTTTTAGTATGTGTATCTGAAAACTTTTTATAATGTGTTTCTTTATTCTTAAAAAACTCAGTTAGTAACTTAAAGAGATAGAGTGAGGTTAAGGTGAGGATTCTTAGCCTTTTAAAAATGGGTCGACATGACTCTTCCCTTTTCACCTTTGCAATTATAACAATTATTATATGGATGAATAGTGATCGTTAGTCGACTGCAAAAGGACCTTTAAACTTACATTGCACCTGTCGAAAGTCGTGCACATCCGTAAGTATATCTCATTCAAACATAAGCATTTCCCAATACAACCTGGGATTTCCTTCGCTACTTTTTAAGTAGCTTTTACTAATTTTATTTTAAATAAAAACATGATCCTATATATATATATATATATATATATATATATATATATATATATATATATATATATATATATATATATATATATATATATATATATATATATATATATATATATATATATATATATATATATATATAAATCATTATTTTATCATTTCATTTATTTAGTAATAAACATAATTTCAAATCGAAGACTATCGCGGTTGTTTGACATTATAAATAGGATAGAAAACGAATTTACCGCGTGAAATTTGTAGGACCCGACGTTTCGGTGACGTTGCAGCCGCCGTTGTCTAGGGTAAACTGAAGAGCTGTCAGTCCGTTGTTTTGCGGGTAGGCCGCAAACCGCTGCCGCCACTGCGTAGGTTATAACGGTGGTGGGGGGCCGGGCTCGGAGCGCGGGAATTTTTAAAATCCGTCTTGCACACAACACTCACTGTATCCTGTTTTACGTCTTTGCGTTCGGCGTTCGGCGGCGGGAACATTTTAAGAAGAGGGTTCCACGTAGAAGAGAGTTTGTAGCCGTCATCTCTATTGAAGTTCGGAGTTCTTCTTATTTCAATGGCTTCCCGGATCATGCGAGGAAAGTAGAATTGTTCCTTGGATAGAACAATGGGATTTTGAAACTGCATCCAGTGGTTACTTCCGCTATCCAATATATGTTCGCAGATCGCCGATTTTTCTCGCTGAACGTTTTTAACATCTTTGATGTGTTCTGTCAGTCGCGTGGCTATGGGCCGTTTCGTTTGTCCAACGTAGGCTAGACCGCAGCTACATTCGACTTTATACACACCCGGGTTCTCTCTCTACGTGGAACCCTCTTCTTAAAATGTTCCCGCCGCCGAACGCCGAACGCAAAGACGTAAAACAGGATACAGTGAGTGTTGTGTGCAAGACGGATTTTAAAAATTCCCGCGCTCCGAGCCCGGCCCCCCACCACCGTTATAACCTACGCAGTGGCGGCAGCGGTTTGCGGCCTACCCGCAAAACAACGGACTGACAGCTCTTCAGTTTACCCTAGACAACGGCGGCTGCAACGTCACCGAAACGTCGGGTCCTACAAATTTCACGCGGTAAATTCGTTTTCTATCCTATTTATAACATAATTTCAATTTGAAAAAATAATAATTTACACATTTACAATCAAATATTAATATATATATATATATATATATATATATATATATATATATATATATATATATATATATATATATATATATATATATATATATATATATATATATATATATATATATATATATATATATATATATATATATATATATATATATATATATATATATATATATATATATATATATATATATATATATATATATATATATATATATATATATATATATATATATATATATATATATATATATATATATATATATATATATATATATTAATTAATACATTTTTTTTCAAAATCCATGCTCCCAGATACAGAGTGATAAGCAAAGACGATTTCCACCAAATTTCAAATAAATCATTTAAGTAGAACTTGAGTTATCATGTCAGGTAGGTCGAAAAAAGTAGTTTCGAAAAAAAAGCGTTTAAAGTTTGAGACACACTTTCGGGAGCGTAACTCAGACTTCAAAATTACTATTTTCTGAACTTCTTACAGCTAAGCAAGCTGTTCTAGCTTAATACTTATGAAGTCGGGGATTACATACCGTCTATTGATCGATTTGCCATGTCACAAAAGTCGCTGTAACTACGAAAATAATTCGAATTCTTAAAAGGTATAAATTTCGAAAATATGTGAAGAAAAAAACGATTTTTTTCAAATTCCTAGACCAGAATACCCCCAGAATAGCAAAGAGAATTGTGCAAATCTTTATTTATAGAGCTACATATTTCAACAATATATGACATTTTTGTTCACGAATGGTATGCGAATTCTACAAGAAATAGCAAGCAGGTTTAACGCAATCGCATATATACACACGTACGACACAAGAAACAAGTCACTTTATATCCATTCATCGCAGGCTGCCACTTCGAGTTCCAACGCACAACGATATATAGAAACGTAAATTATGATAACACGCTACCACAAACCACGAAATATATCAACAATTAAATTGAATTTAGAAAACGAACAAAACGACATTTCTGTTATCCGAATGTTTATATAATTTGAGTGAGTTTTAACTTAGGGATCAATGTTGTTACATTTTATTTCTTTAATTTATGTCTGTATTTTCTACATCCTAAAGGGGTTTTTCGAAAAATAAGTATGATTTGTTTTGTTTTGTAATATCTCAAAAATAACAAACGACCAGAAGGCAAATGAATTACTGATTTTTTAAATAGCTTTCAACTATAATTTATTTGAACTCAAAGTTCCAACACGAACCGAGTTTACCTAAGTTCAAAGTGGCCAGTGTTAAAAAACATTACTTATGACGGATGGATGTAATAATGATAGAAACTGACCTGCAGTATCAACTTGGTAGCTCCCTCGTTATTATGCCCATAGAAGGGCTGCTTTCCTCTGCTGTAGATCTCCCACAGCAGGACTCCAAAGGACCAAATATCCGACTCGAGGGTGAATCGCGCGTACACGATACTCTCCGGAGACATCCATCGCACGGGCATCGGCCTCTCTCCTCCCATCTTGTAGTAGTCGCAAGTATAGACGTCACGGGAAAGACCAAAATCGGCGATTTTGACGCAGAGATCTTCCCCAACCAGACAGTTGCGGCATGCGAGATCGCGGTGGACGAAACGTCTCGATGCTAGGTACTGCATTCCATTGGCCACCTGAATGTAGTCACCAGAAAAACCATTAGCAGATAAAATAACCTATGAAAATAACAGAAGTGGAATCATAGTCACATAATTTTTATCTATGACCAACATAAACTAAACGCTAAAATCGCTATGACCATTCGTTATTATGTAATTTCCATGCGCTACACTATCTAAACAATTATAAAACAATGCCCGAAAAGCGTCTATCTGTCAGTCTTTCTTTCTTTATTATGAACGATTAGATCGATTTTGATGTGGTTTTACTGTGCGAAAGAGCGTTTTTGAAAAGCACATTTTTTTTCGGTTGCACAACGTATTTTTGGAAGGTCGAGAAGCAATGGAAGATGAACCTCGCGCAGGGGGACCTTCGACATCAAAAACTGAAACGAGAGAGGCCTCTCGTGACGCAAGACCGTCGACTAACATTGAGGTTGCTGAGTATGGAGTTAAATTTTAATATTTGGGCATGAGAAAGGTTTATGTCAAAATGGTGCCAAAAAACCACGATTGAACAGATCTGTTTGTCTCTGTGTGCGTATTCCTCCACGATAGCACCCAAAATGCTTTATCCGATTGAGCTGAAATTCGGCATGCATGCATCAATTGGTGATGGCAAGAGTTGAAAAGGTTGCAAATAAAATCGGTCCACTAGTCATATTTAAATCTCGAAATATTGGACTTAGAGACTTGGAATGGCTGGCACACAGATGCTTTGTACGGCCGAAATTACATTGTGAAATTTTGGTTGCCATATCTCATATACAAGCTACATTAATATTTCAATTCCGCCATACATTTTTATCAAATGTTAGAACTATCTGTTGGCGCTTGGCCCAGCCCCGCCCTAAGCGGAAAAACGAACCACGCTCCCCGAGGCGGTTGCAACGGAATCCAATTGGGTTCGTCCGCATGAGAGGGCGCTCAGGCGGACGAACCCAGTTGAGCGCTGGGTGAGAGCGCGCTCATCGGTTGTATTTATGAAATTCACATTCACATAAAAATCAGTTCTTGGCTACTTGCCGGGACAGTATTTTTTATTAAAACGATTTTTTAACACCTACTTGCAGAGCAATATATAGCAAAGCCCGATCATCCAACGGCGGTATATAATCAGGCATGGTCCTAGAAGGCATTGCCACTCCCGACGCAGCTCTCAGCACACCAGCTAAATCCCCATACGGCATAAACTCAAACACCATCCATGGACTGATATTGCGATCTGGAAGTGAAATAAAATCTTTAAAATGCGCCTCTCTCAAAAATCTCAAAAAACTTGACTAAAATCTCTAAAACTTGACTTACGCAACGTGGGTTGCATTGTATACCTTGTTCTTATTGTGAATATTTATTAGCATTTACATAGATAAAGGACCCAATAGATAGGTAATTAACATTTTAATATATAATAATAATATAGTATAATAATAATAATAATGAGAAAATTAAATCAATTCAAATTGCAATATATCTGAAATTTTATTAGTAAATAATAAAAAATATATAAATAAATATGCTCACACAAATTGTCTAGAAAAGATCTATAGATATTTTAATACGCTAATTATGTAATTACCGTCATATATTCGATATAACTCATATGTATGAGTTTATGCACTTCTCTATGACAAGAAGATTATTTACAATTGGAAAATTACCTCGTTGAAATGTCCGTATCTACATTAAATTTCAAAACAGATTCTAATTTCAAATTTGATATTTTCGAATTTGATTAGTACTTATTGCAATGTTTTTTTCCCACCCCTAATTATAAATTATTTTTTATCACTTCTTATTGAAATTCTTTTAACTATTGATATTACTTTTTTTTAAGATGAATATGTTTTTATATTTTTGGTAGACTGAAAAATGCATTGATATATTAATGACTTAGATTCTAGGTTGATAATTAATTTGTACCTACCTTGTTTGCCATTATTAGTTATGTTTTAATATTATTAGATTTAAAGAAGGATAAAATTACTAAACTTATTCTTACAATTATGTAATTTGAAGTACGTACAAGACATTTGTTACTTGGTACGCTTGCCTTAGTACGATCCTAGACCTAATTAGGCAGCGTTGATTTGCAAATTAATAGAAGCTAAGCTTCGGTTGATTTTACTCCGCATAATTAAATTTATATAATAAAGAAAAATTAGGCAAATTGGTTTTTTGGAGGAGAATATAATCGACATACTTGGTCGAGAGCATGGCCGAATCAACCTTTTAAGGAGACAGTTCCTGTCTCCTAATGAGGTTTCTGGAATTTTATTCAAATTTTCGTTTCACATAAAATATGCATTTAATTTTTTATTAAATAGCAAACTAAACAAAAGTGAGGAAAAATTACTTGATTATATTTTAAAAAAACAACGTTGTTAAATAGACCTGAAAAGGGAAGACAAAATTTGTTTAAAGTATAGAAGTTCCTGCAAAATAATTAATTGGAGTAAAAGACTGAAATCCTCAAATAGCCTTTTTTGCAGTACAAAGAAGTTTTAAACATCAGCAGCCCTACTCCATATAAAAATGCAACAGTACATAAAAGCTATGAAAGCAGCTGAAATCAACTAAGCGCCCATTTTTAACCTTCGGCATACAAGGTGGGGTTATTTTAACCCCAATCCATTTAAAATACACAGATTTCTTTTTAAAATGCAACTTAGTAAGTTGCTTTTCTCAGTAGCTGGAGTTTGAACATTGCCGCATGGCGTGACAACGTTGATTCAGTGCCGCGCGCGCCGCCGTCGTGTCTGCACGTGCGCAAAGTGGTCTCGGGCGTTTTTAACCCCACGTTGTATAGGACGTCGTTAAAAAAGTAAGTGCCCTCCCTTGTATTTTCTTGTTGTTTATAGTTACATTTCATATTTTTTTATATGGTTTTATTTTTATTTTAGGTACTTCGATTATAACGTTCTATTATACGTCTAAAACCTTCGATTATAACGTTTTACAATGCGACAAAAAGCGGGGTTGATGTTGTAGACAAACTTGCAAGAACATACGATGTCTCCCGCAATTCTAGACGCTGGCCTCTTACAGTATTTTTTTCTATTCTGAACCATGCTGGCATAAATGCTTTTGTTATATATATGTTGAATAACGGAATCGAAAGAAAAAAAACGAATCTCAGAAAAAACTTCCTCAAAAAATTGGGACTTTCATTGCTCGAAGACCATCTCAGAAAAAGAAAAGACAATCCACGAATTCCACGAGACATGAGAGGACGTATACATGAAATTTTGTATGAAGAAATCCCTGGACCACCACAAAAGCAAGCAAGAAGGTCTCAGAGATGTTCGTTTTGTCCAAGGAATAAAGACAGAAAGACTATAAATGGTTGTTTCAAAGGTGATGTCGCAATTTGCAGGGAACATGCAATTTTCATGTGCCAGAATTGCACTGATTTATATAACGAATAATTTCAGTAAAACATGTATAACTATAGTCATTTGTGATTTTTCTATAACCTCCTATTAGTGTAGTTCACAGTAGCGAGTTTTTTTTTGTTTCCATTTAAAAAAGTATTATTATTATTACTTTATGTTACTCACAGTAAATTGTTAATTTGAATTCTTACGTAATGTAATTTTTAGTTTGTTTTAATAAAAAAAACGTATTTTTATATACTGTTGTATTTTTTCTTTTAGTTTAGTATTCATTTAATAAAAATAACTCATTAAAACATATTGTCTTCGATGCAGGTATGACATAGATGCAATTCGTTGTGGGGTTATTTTAACCCCACGTTGTATACGTGAGGAGTTATTTTCACCTTGTATGCCGAAGGTTAAAATTGCTCAACGAAAAGATAACTTAGACACATAAACGCAGCGTTGTCTCTTGTCTTAGATTGGTTTATTGTTAACAATTTATTTTAGCAATTTTAAAAATAAAAGAGGTAGGATTTTGTATTGTATACCTATGGCAGATTTTATATATAATTTAATCTCCATTGCCCGGCGGCTGAGCACCAACTGGGCGCGTCTCCATGTGGCGGATAGGAGAACGCCCGAAGAGGGACCCCGGTTCGAGGGATGACACCGGAGGCCGGGTGCTCTTCGGGTAGTGGTGGCTAATACACTGTGTGTGGAAGGCCCCACCGCGGACCAACTCTCCAAGCCGAGGTGTAAGCTACCGTGCTAATGGCTGCATGGCGCAGGGAGTGTTGCGTCTCTTACGGTGCCTCCCGGATACCGGGCGTCCTCCGGGTAGTATAAGCCAAGCCCCGGTCATACGCGGCTCTGTCCGGGTGATATCGCACTACCGCGGTACTCGTGGGAACAAAAATGGAACCTACAAACAATAAAATTAACCTAATTGAAGCACTCCAGGGGGTGGCTTTGTCACAAAGCGAACAACAGGAGGCACCCAACGCGGGGGCGGGCCCATCAAAAAGCCCACCCAAAACCCGTATTAGATATAACGGCGCCGCAAGGCGTCGCTACAAAAAAATGATGAGAGAGGGGTTAACTGCTAACACCCGAGCCTCCAGTGCTAACTCTAAGCCGGAGGACGGGACTGCAGAGGCCCCTGGGGCTCCTAAACGCCCCAGACAAGGGCCAAACACCCCAAGCCCCTCCCATCAGGCGATAGGGAAAAGACCGAAAGTCTCCGACCAAGATTCTTACGCCCAGGCCACAAAATGACCCCTCAGGCTAGCCCTCATAATAAGGAGCTACCCTGACAAAAAACTTGAAGCCGGCGACATAGAAGCCATCCGGGACAAGATTGTTGAAGCCATCATGGTAATTCCTGTTGGCACTAAAACACCATCCTTTACCGGCAGCTGGGAGAGGGACGGTGCAATCGTCTTCTCGTGCGCAGATGAGGAGACGGGGAACTGGCTCAGAAGCTTTTCCACGGACTTACTCGTCCAAGGGAATCCGTGTGTGTATTGCCGGTCGATGAGCTGCCCAAACGCCATCGAGTGGTGCTCCACGTGGAGGAGCCCAATTACACTGCCGAGAAAGTACTTCTACTCCTCGACAAGCAAAACCCAGGTCTGAAGACCGATGGGTGGGCCGTCGCTAGTGGGAGCACGAAGAAGGATGCCTCGAGCGTCCACTTCGCCTGTCTGGTGGCGACTCCTCATTGGCCACTCTCAGGGCCTGCAACTTCCGACCCTACTGTGGGCTAGCACGGGCGTCCGTAAGGCTGGTCGATAATAAGCCTAGGAAGGAGTCGGACGCAGTGGAGGGAACGGAGGGAGGTACATCAAAATGAACCACCTAAAAGTCCCCATAATCCAGATCAACTTGCACCACAGCAAAAGCACCTCGGCGATATTAACCAGGAGCATGGCTGTGGCGCAGACAAGTATATCACTAATCCAAGAACCTTGGATTGTTAGGGATACTATAAGTGGATTAGGAGGTTGCGGAACCACTCATAAGGCCCAACCGACTCGGAAACTCAGGACCTGCGTGGTCACTAAGGGCGTCACAGCCACTTTTCTGCCACAACTCAGCGGCGATAACCTAACGGTCGTTTTAACAAAAATCAACTTGACAGGAGACAGGACGGTGGATCTATTCATTGGGTCAGCATACATGCCTCATGACTCCACTGACCTGCCACCGCAAGAAGATATAACCAACCTAGTGACATATGCGAAACAACGCGGGCTGCAACTCCTTCTGGGTTGCGATGCGAACTCCCACCACGTGTGCTGGGGTAGTTCCAACATAAACCCGAGGGGGGTAAGCCTGCATGACTTTATTGCATGGGAGCTAACGGGCCCATGATGAGTTGGCCACGATGACCCATGTGTTCAGGGTCGGTCACACTCATGGGTCAACACCCATCCGACGGCCTCCACGCACGGGGTGCGAACCTGAGTAGGACTCTGGAATCAATTTCCCCTGGGAATCAAATCTCTGGCGCTCCTGGACGGTCTGCGCACCGCGCGGCGCAAGCCAATCGATTGTGCACTCCGACTAACAGTCGGGGGAGTCTGGAAACTGTATTGTTTCCTATAGAGCGGGGGTGGTTGCGTACCTTACGGCGACTGCCCTTGAAATGACCATTGGCCATCCGATCCCGGTTCAGAGCTGGGCAAAGGACGCCTTGGTCCGCGACAGATTCGGTATACACCGTTTTACCGCTTCGTAAAGGAGAGGACCGCGCAAGCGACCTCGAACTCGGAACCAATCGAGAGACCGGAGAAATCTGGTCACAATTGGAAGTAAGGGCGCGAGTGTCTCGAGCCGCCGGGTGTATTCCTGGCTATCTCGCGGTAAGGCGTTGGACTCTTACGGGTTGTGGCGTAGCTAGACGTCGGATTGTTATGTCCAAAGTCTTCTACGCTCACTGCAGGTCGATAGAACGACTAATCGTTAAAACGTCCTGTGGTGACGGGCTCGCCCGTTGTAGTTGACAACTCAATATGCATGACTTTATCCTAGGCAATGAACTCACCATCCTCAACAGAGGAACAGAACCTACCTTCATAGACTCAAGAAGACAGGAGGTATTGGACATAACAATCTGCACAAAAGAAGTGGCCGACCTGGTTCAAGACTGGAGGGTCTCAGATGAACCCTCAGGCTCGGACCATAAGCAGATCCATCTAACGCTTCGGCACTCATTGGAAATTCAGTGGGCTCGCAACCCTAGAAATACCAACTGGGAAGGATTCGATAGGGACTTGGCTATCAAGCTCACCATGGTTACGAATCGATTCCACACCAAAGAGCAACTAGAAACAGCAGCACAATCACTGTCTGATGCCGTTATAGACTCCTACGAGCAGAATTGCCCTTTGAAACAAAAAAACCTCTTAAAAAAGGTCCCATGGTGGAACCCAGAGCTGACCAAGCTCAGGCTTACGCTGAGAAGGTGTTTTAATAGGGCAAGAAATCACAAACTCGCAACATCTTTGGGAGGAATACAAAAAAGCCCGAAACGAATACAACAAGACCATTGTTAAAGCCAAACGAAGAAGCTGGAGGGACTTTTGTGAGAGCGTGGAAACAGCTTCCGAAGCTTCCAGGTTCAACAAGATCCTCAGCTCTAACAACCGCCCCCAGCTGGGATGCCTTAAACGACCAGAGGGGGGGCACACAAGCGACACCAAGGAAACCTTGAAGCTCCTAATGGAAACACACTTTCCGGGCTTCCAGGAATCCTCACACCCAATGGCCGCAGGGGAGAACTCCAAGAGGCTCCACAAGCCCAGGGAGTGGGCCCTTGCAGCCAAGATAGTTAATCCAAAAGCAGCAGAATAGGCCGTGAGCACCTTCGACCCCTACAAATCACCTGGACCGGATGGAATATACCCAGTCCTACTACAAAAAGGGCTAAGCCAGCTGCTGGGCCCTCTAACAAAGGTACTCAGAGCGAGCATAGCCCTCAGACACGTCCCTCATGCCTGGAGCAGCGCAAGAGTCACGTTCATTCCAAAGGCAGGCAGGAACGGCCACATCTTTGCCAAAGACTACAGACCCATTAGCCTCACCTCCTTTCTCCTGAAATCACTGGAGAGACTAGTTGACGGCTACCTGAAAACCAACCACCTAGCTCTTCAACCGCTTGCTGATGCTCAGTATGCCTATAGGGAGGGCAGATCTACGGACACTGCCCTACATCACCTGGTGAGCACAATAGAGACACAGTTAGCGGCGAAAGGTTACGCTCTGGGAGTATTCCTGGACATTGAAGGAGCATTTGATACCACATCATATGCAACTATAAAAAACGCTATGCACAGACGAGGAATACCAGAGACCATCATTGACTGGACATTGAGTATGCTATCAAATAGGAATCTGACCGTCTATCAAGGCGACACCTCCATCACGGGAATCCCTGCCAAGGGCTGTCCACAGGGTGGAGTCATCTCCCCCCTCTTGTGGAGCATCGTTGTAGACGAACTTCTAACAGATCTACAAAACCTAGGCTTCTCTGTCTACGGCTACGCTGATGACGTGGCCATAGTAGTAAGAGGAAACTTCCTATCAATACTTAAGGAGCTCATGGACAAAGCACTTAAGACCACCCAAGACTGGTGCCAGGCCAGAGGTCTGTCCGCTAATCCAAGCAAGACTATGGCCATGATTTTCACCAGAAAATACAAACCCGAACCCGCTGAGTGTCTCAAGCTCTGGGATAAGGAGATAGAATACGCTACAGTAGTCAAATACCTTGGAGTCTATCTAGACCCAAAGCTCAAATGGAAGCACCACCTCGAGCGCAAGAGAACAACCTTCTATGCCTCTTTGTGGACGTGCAAAAGAGTCATGGGAAAAACCTGGGGGTTCAAACCCAGGGTCGCCTTATGGCTCTACAGGGCAGTACTGCTGCCTAGACTGACCTGTGCTGCAATAGTCTGGTGGTCCAGGGTGAAAAAGCTTGAGACATTAAAAATGCTTAAAAGCCTTCAAGGTAACTACCTGAGGGCTGCAACTGGCGTCATGAAGACCACCCCAACAGCGGGATTAGAGGTGGCACTCTGCTGCCCGCCTCTGGACAAGCTCATCATCCACTCCGCCAGACTTACAGCATACAGACTGAAGTGTTTGGGCGAGTGGAAGCGAGGAGGGCACAATCATCCTGAGCTAAACCTCCTCCACAAAAGCCCATTCACTCTGACCCAGGATCGACTACAGAAAAAAATTTCGGTAGAGAAATCCTATAAAATCCTAATCCCCACCAGGGAAGAATGGAAAAATCCACAGTGGCTTCAAAGCCACAACGCAGACGCCTGGTTCACCGACGGCTCAGGAACAAATGGACGTTTTGGGGCGGGCGTGTATGGACCCAAAACCAACCACAGAATTAGCATCCACCTTGGACAATACGCCACGGTTTTCCAAGCCAAGGTATTTGCCATATTGGAATGCATAAAACTACAAAGTCGACTTGAGGTAAAAAACAGACAAATCCTCATCTGCTCTGACAGCAGAGCAGCACTGGACGCTCTGGCTAAAGCCACCACAGAATCTTCTGTGGTCTGGGACTGCATGCAGGAGCTCAACAAATTGGGAAAATCCAACAAAATCACCCTAATATGGATACCGCGTCACCAAGGCATACCCGGAAACGAAGAGGCCGACAGACTTGCAAAACTGGGCACACTGGAATGCCCAGTGGAGCCAGCTGTAGGGGTCCCCTTCGCTACAGGTAAGAAAATCATCAGGGACTGCTTGGAGCAGGGACATCGGGCTTCCTGGAAACAGAGTCAGGGATATCGCCAGGCAAAAGCCATGGTGGAGCAGCCACTACAGAAGAAAACCAAGGCCCTACTTGACATGAGCACAAAGAACCTTAGAACCACTATCGGTCTCCTCACCGGATACACGACCCTTCGAGCTCATCTATTCAACCTTGGCTTGACTGAGAGCAAGGATTGCCGAATATGTGGCGAGGAACCTGAAGACAGCATACACATTGTTGGTCGCTGTCCAGGGCTCGCCGCCAAAAGACACAGTTTACTGGGACGAGCCTTTCTCGAACCCATCGATCTGCCCAACTTGAAGGTCAGTGACCTACTTGGACTGGTAAGAAGTACCGGGCTACTAGCTGACCACTGACCTAACCACACAGTGGGTAGTTACAAAAGACCTTACAGATCTAGGTGACATCAAGGGCTGGAAACAAGCCCCCCACTCTATCTACTACTACTACTACTACTAATCTCGATTGCCTAATTTAGGTAATAGCTTGACTTGGCACTGCAGCTTCTAATGTAAAGAAATCAGGCAACTGACTGAGTTGGCAACGGCTCGGTTAGTTTACTTAAGCTACTTTCATAACATTATGTCTTCTGGTATTCTGTTATGGGATAGGGCTGCTTATGTTGCAGCCATCTTCGTGTTGCAGAAAAGGTCATATATCTATATGACCTAGATTCACAGCGGAAACTAGGAAATTATTATCCTCACTCTAGCTTGTCAGGTTATTTTTGCAAATATAATGTACGACTGTCTGTAAAAATCAAAAGCTGATCAATAAAGTCATGAACCGCCATAATATAAATACCTACTAGAATAAATAAATAAAATACAAATGGAGCTGCCATGGAATTCACCGACCGAAGTCGGGCCAATCATAATTTATAGTGTTATTACACTTCTGGGGGGTGAGCAGTGGATTCCGGACTAACGACCGGATGTGGTAGATTTAGGACAGCTGTCTTGCCACATGTGAGCGCTCACCTTACCACCCATTCACTCCCCCTTCGAAGCCATAGAATTTGAGATGCGAGAAATAAGCTTTCAGTTACCGAATTCCGATTAGCAAAAGGTCGGAACTCCTTTATGGAACAAAGTATACGTGTCTACAACAGAACTACTCAGCAAATTTTAGAGATACTAAAAAAACAATTTAAGCACCGTAGTAAAGACTTACTTTGTCAAGAAATATACTATAAATCCTAAAGACTACTTGACTGAGGAAGATGCACGGTAATGATAAGGATTACTTTCAGATTCGCTCGTTAAATATATAATTCTAAGGAAATAAACGATTTTTTTCAATTGTCTATTTTCTGTTCCTTCCTTAATCTATTATTTCTGTTTTATGCGTCATCTACCCTAGTGGTCCATCCAATGGAAATGAAATAAATGATGTATGTCTTGACAGTAAGTACCAAAAAATCGGCTTCTTGTTTTCTTTGGCGATCCTTTCAAGAAGAAAAGTCACAGAATCCGTGGAAAAAACTACTATTATGATCTATTGAAGTTCAGCATGTTTACGTAATGCATTAAAAAAACATTTAATTTCATAAGAGACTGGGTTTTTTGCTTGTGATATTAAGAAGTTCTCGTATTACTGGATAATCGAACCCACCGCCTCTATTATTTTCTGGCTACGGCTTTGTTTGAGATAGTTAGGTACGTATACTTTTATATCATTGTGAATAAATACGGAAAAAAACCTAGACTTCTTCCACGCTGCTGGCATTAGTTGGGCATTAATTTGGGGAGTTAATAGGCCTTTGCTGAGTTGGCCACGAAAACCCATTCTGTTCAGGGTTTGTCACACTCACGGGTCAACACCTATCCGACGGCCTCCACGCATGAAGTGCGAGCCTGGGTAGGACTCTAACCCTATGGTTAGTTTCCCCTGGGAATCAACCTTCTGGCGCTCCTGGACGGTATGCGCACCGTGTGGCGTAAGCCAATCGACTGTGTACTCTGACTAACAGTCGGGGGAGTCTGGAAGCAGTACTGTTTCCTATAGAGCGGGGGTGGTTGCGGACCTTACGGCAACTGCTCTTGAAACGACCATCGGCTATCCGATCCTGGGTGAACAGCCGGGCAAAGGACGCTGTGGTCCGCGATAGATTCGCGGCGGTAAACACCGTTTCACCGCTTCGTAAGGGAGAGGACCGCGCAAGCGACCTCGAACTCGTAACCAATCGAGAGACTGGAGTAATCTGGTCACAATTGGAAGTAAGGGCGTGAGTGTAAGCCCGCCGGGTAACACTCCTGGCTATCTCGCGGTTAAGGCGTTGGCCTCTTACGGGTTTGTGGCGGAGCTAGACTGTGGACTGTTTTGTCCAAGTCTTCTGCGCTCACTCCAGGGAGATAGAACGACTAATCGTTAAAACTTCCTGAGGTGACGGGCTCGCCCGCTGTAGTCGACAAACCTAGTTGCTGGCATGTGGAAGTGGAAGCTAATGCGCTCTGTTGCAGTTAGGCCACTGAGACTCATGTGTAAGGGTCGGCCAAATTCACGTGCCAATACCCATCCGGCACCCTCCACGCAGAAGTGCGAGCCCGGGTAAGACCCTGGCCTGGGGGTCAGTTCCCCTAGAAATCGGGCCAGTTCCCAATTGCGTAACGTGGCGGGGCCAGCCAATCGACTGTGCGTCCGGACTGATAGTCGGGAGATGATGGAAACGGCGTTGTTTCCTATAGAGCGAGGGCGGTTGTTTACCTTGTGGCGGTCGCTCTTAAAACGACCATTCGGCTACTCGATACCGGGTGAACAGCAGGGCAAAGGATGCCGTGGTTAGCGATAGATTCGGTAGACACCGAATCACCGCTACACAAGGGGACTTCGAACCTGTAACCAGTCGGGAAGCCAAAGAAATCTGGCCATAACTAGTGGCGAGGGCGCTTGGTCTGCCCGCTGGGTTAACTACCCGTTAGGCGATAAGGGTTGGTCTCTCGCGGGCTAGTTGGATAAGCCTTTTACGCTCATCCCACGGCTAAAAGAACGATCACGTATCGTTATATAATACCAGCCTGGAGTGACGGGTTCGCCCGTTGTAGTTGACATCGCCCAGCTGCTGGAATTAGTTAAGTAGCATACGGCATATCCATTACGTTGTTTGTTGACATCGCCGATCTTTGTTCCTCTTTATTATAGACAAAACATAGAGGTAGATGAAAGTCAAGGCAACCATATTAATAGCTTGTTGATTGTTGACCCTAGAGGATTGCCAAGGAGATTTGTTAGTATTCTGCTTGTTTCTTACCGCTTAATACGACGCCCATCAGCTCCAGTATATTGGGATGCCTGAAGGAACTCATCACGTTGACCTCGCGCATGAAGTCTTCTTCTGCATTTCGACCAGCACTGTCCTTCAGCACTTTCACGGCGACTATCGTGGTCATGTTTCCTCGGCGTAGAGACCCTTTAAAGAAAAAAACAACCAGTTTGAGCAAAAAGTGAAAAAAAAATAGTCCGAAAATTTTAATAAAAAAAGATCAAACAGTTAGAAAAAAGTCGAGACTTGGCACAGTCGTCCAGTAAACCCTAAAGTCAAAAATAGTTCTCATAAATCTCGACGGCCGAGCCGCCATCTCGAAAAATTCTTAAAATTCGTGTACTACAAACAAACACAGAGCTATAAATACATATATAGCGTATCCGTCAATGTGCCGATATAATTCGGCCGCTTCCGGGACTGTCACTTTTTAGGAGTGGGAAGGGGTTTGGGGGTATCCACTTGAGGGTCATTGATATACATTCTAATATAATATTATGACCGTTACGTTAACAATTATCGCATTTTTGATTTTTTTGTATCCCTTTCTTTTACTTTCCTTACATACTTGCATGCATGCATACATACATAAATACATGCACGCACGCACACACGTCCTAAAAACCCGTAATTTTAAAATAATTTAAACCAAAGTTTCGAGTTTTCTCTTAACTTACGTAAACGCTACATCTCACGTGATCCAAAGTTCTGTACGTACTTCTATTCATTTATTGTTTTCATAGCCACATAATGATTTATTTTTCATTGTTTTGTAGTTTCAACTTATACATAACTTATAGACTTTAGACTTGTCACGTGGCATGAAATTATATCACCTAGTTTAGGCACGCGCTTGTTAAATATGTCTTGTTAATATGAGAATGATATTTATGACATTTGCCCAATTTGATTACACATTAATCCCGAGGCAACGGGATATACGCGAACATAGAGCACTCCTATGAAGTGACGTCATGCATGAGTAAAAAGTCGAAATTCGCAGCAAATGACGTTAATGACGTCAAATGACGTCAAACAGTCGAGAAAAAGGCCAGTTATGTACGAAAGGCGGCTTTATGCGGGCTATTTTTATGAGGCATCTACCCGTAGTTCTTCCCTGCGACAGGTAAAATATATACGTTATAATAATATGAATATCATCAGCTTAGTGACAACAACATTTTTTAGTAAGATCCTCCTCAGAACCAGAGACAGAATTTCTGGGTAAAAACATTGGTTATACAGGGTATTTAAATTGCTCAATGCCATACTACGTTTTGGCATCTAGGATTTTGCTATGAAACACAACGTGTACACAACTAATCCAAATATTGATTAATATTCTCCTAAGTTTAATATGACGGCGTTCGTGGTATAGCAACAAGGCGGAAAACAATAGACGGCGCTATATCTATACTAATATTATAAAGAGGTAAAGTTTGTGACGTTGTAGGAAGTAATCTCTGGATCTACTGGACCGATTTTGAAAATTCTATTACCAATAGAAAAGCACGGTATTTGTGAGTGTCATAGGCTATATATTAATCCGAAAAATTAAATGTCTTTTTCGTGGTAGTCGGATTTGTAAAGTAAGTCGGAGAATAAGCGGTCGAACGAAAACGTTTCTAACTAACGCTGCCTTAACGACGAGACATATATGATTAACGTCTAGAGAAAAGTTGTAGAGCTTGAAAATGCCTACAAAAAAGTCAGCGAAAGCATATGTCTAACTTTTATATTTAAGTCACAAAAGTAGTATTTTATATTAAAAAAATAATTTAAATCGTTAGGTCATGTTTATTGGTCATATTATCAACATTTATGAATTCTTATCAAATAAGTAAATTTATCATCTTGTGCTTAAAACAAAAGACTTTTCCCTTTTACTGCATATAATTTCCCTTTTACTGCATAAATGGTTAAAGTGATAAGACACTCACAAATAAGACACTCACAAGAATACACTCACAAATAACGGTAATATAGTCGAATTGGCATGCAATTGGCATGTAATTGGCAATGCAAATTGGCATTACATACATACATATGCAGTAAAAATGTAACCCTTCTTTTGATAGTCAGGAAATAAATCATAGCACTCAGCACTAACCGAACCATACTCATAATTTCATCACAAGTAAAAAGTTTTACCGCCCAACGAAGTGGGCACGGATCAGCTAGTAACGAATATAACGCCGGTATCCTATAACGAAATAAAATAATATAATGACAAAAACGTTTTTTTTAAACGTTTGCATTATATTATTATTATCTATTATTCTTCTATTAGGTCTTATTATTTTTTAATATTATTTACGTAGTGATGTAATTTTTTTATTTGGTATACAGTTTTCAGTAAGTACTAATTACGCACTATAGTTCAGATAGACTAATAGATGGCATTCTATATCTCCGTGTTATTTCTGCGATGTGATCAGCTTATAAAAATGCGATATGGGGCACTAATAATTGAATGTTGTTATTGATATCATTGGCTTTTTACCCTAAGGACGTCATTGACATGTTCCATCTCCTGCAGGAAACGCTCAGCTATGCTCAGGAGATGCGAACGCTGGTCGATTCACGAGCGAAGTTTGCGGTGAACTTGAATGGTAGGGATGATGGTGTGAGCTGGCATGCAAATATCTAACCGTGTGTGGGCTTCCGATATTATGTATATCCGAAGTATTGTTACTTCTCATCACCGTGAGAATGCTCTCATCAAAAAACCTTCCTTTTCTGCTTCATAGTTGAATCTAATTTTTGGGTGTATGGAGTATGGATTTAAATCATTTATTTAAGATAATATATACGAAATATTAAAACAATGCTTCTTCGTCACTCCTAACTAGGCAACGCCTGTTCCAAGGAAGACACCAGTTACATAGCAATTTAAATGTAATTTTATGGAAAAGATGTTTTCTAATTCATTAGTTTCATAAGCAACGATGAAAATGGTTAAAAATTTGTTACAGTAAAATAACAAAAAAACAAACAAAATAATCATTAAATAATCAAAATAAATAAATCTAAATGAGCCAGGATTTCTTGCACCGATTGTACATTGAGTACCCTTTAGGATGCAGAAGGTGTCATCCAATCAGGGAAGCCAGAGAATGAGTTTATTTTTGGAGGTTTGGATGGCGGTAAATTGGTACGTTTGTAAATTGCGGTATGTCCAAGAGTATTGACACTGCTTATCGTTACATCACAGCTACAATCTGCGTGGTAATAGGAGCGGTTTGCCGCTTACCCACATAACTAGGGATGACGATCGACAGCTTTTCAGTCTAGCCTGAACAACGGCGGTTGCTACATCATCGAAACGTCAGCTGCTACACACTACAATCGGTAAATTCGTTTATCTTGTTTACAATGGTAAACAACTGCCATAGTCTTCGATTTCATTTTTTGTTTATAAATCTCCTTCTATTAAATAATACTGAAATAATAATAATAATAATGTAATAATAATAATAATATGCTTTATGTTCGCTCACCTTTGTAGACTTTTCCGAAGCAGCCCTCCCCGGTCTCCTCGATAAAGGAGAGAGATTCGCGGTCGATGGTGGACACCTGCGACGATGCATCCCGAATGGGCAGTCTGCTGGACGCGGAGTTGACGATCGTCTCCCCGCGATCGCCCCCCTCCCCCTGGGGGATGTACTGCGGGTTTAATATGTACCTCTCCGCAAGAAGTGGCTCGCCAGTCTGAGGCTAATTAAAATTAATATTCCATTAATGGACAAAAGGACTTGGCGTCAAGAGGACCTGAAGCCCAACAGTCAGTTAGTACTAGTAGTAAAAAGAGTGGGGGGCTTGTATCCAGACCTTGATGTCACCTGGATCTATAAGATCTTTTGTAACTGCCCACTTTGTTGTTGGGTCAGTGTTCTCCTAGAAGACCGGTACTGTTTACCAGTCCATACAAATCACTGATCTTCAGGTTGGGCAGTTCGCTGGGTTCGAGAAGGGCTCGTCCCAGTAAACTGTGTCTTTTTGCGGCTAGGTCTGGGCAGCGATTAACCATATGTATGCTGTCTTCAGGTTCTTCGACAGTCCTTGCTCTCGGTCAAGCCAAGGTTAAACAGATGTGCTCTAAGGGTCGTGTGTCCGGTTAGGAGACCGATGGTGGTTCCAAGGCTCTTCTTGCTCATGTCAAGTAGGGCCTTAATTTTATTAGGAAGTGGATGCTCCATTATGGCCTTAGCCTTGAGACATCCTTGGCTCTGTTTTCAGGGTACCCGATGTTCCTGCTCCAAGCAGTCCCTGATAATTCTCTTACCTATGGCGGAGGGGACCCAACAACTGGCTCCACCGGGCAATACAGTATGCTCAGTATTGCCAGTCTATCGGCCTCTTCATTGCCGGGTATGCCTTGATAGCCCGGTGTCCATATTAAGGTGATTTTATTGGTTTTTCCCAATTTGTTGAGCTCTTTCGTACAGTTCCAAACCGCCAGTTAAGTCAGTTAAGGAGCGAAAAGACTTTCTAACGCAAACGTTCTATCACGAAATGGGTCTGGTTGTTGATCTACCTAAATAAGGAGGTAGCGACGGCAGCCCCTGTTTCCCGAGCTGCGGCTAAAACTTGACATTGACGCCCCCCACCTTCAGCATTTAAAAAACTCACGAAATAAATATTATAGTGGGTGGAATTTATTGTGACCAGCGAATAAGAACCCTTAAATAAATTTCCAGTCTTTATTACCAATTTGCTAATAACTTTTCCTTGTGAGGAATTACTCTATACTAATATTATAAAGAGGTAATGGGTGTAAGTTTGTAAGTTTGTATGTAGGGGGTAATCTCCAAAACTACTAAACTGATTTTAAAATTTCTTTCACCAATTTAAAGCTAAATTATCGAGTAGTGCTATAGGCTATATTTTATTGTGATAAATGTTAGTTTTCAATATGAAATCACGGTTTTTGTAAATCTAGTCGAAAAAAATGTGCTGGTGATGTGCTTTATTAGCGTTCGCTGACAAAACGGTTTGGTATTTTTGAAACCTACGTAAAGCAAAAACGTCGGCCTCAGATATATCTAAAAAAAATTCTGCGACAGCATATATCGAACTTTTATATTTAAGCTACAATAACTTATTTTATGACTCAAAAAAAAAAAAAAAAAGTATGTTTTTTATTTGGTTTTTATAATCTGTTTCAAAATGTTTAATCATTTGCATGGTCAAAAAAAAATCTTTAAAAACCCCGAAGTTAATACTTTAGTCTCTCTAAAGCGTTACAGATTATATAATGGCTGATTTTAAAGCTAATATCGTATACATATATGTACATAAAGTATTATGCATATAATATTAATATATTGTATGGTATTTCTTATTTTTCCCAATATTTTTATAATCGTATTTATATAATTGTATTCTAATACAAATATGTTTATACCATAATATATTTATTATTTATTATAACCGAATTTAGGTATCTATATACTACCCATATTATTACATAAATATGATTAGGTATATACATTGTAATATTTATACAGAATATTATATTATATTATATATAAAATTTTAATTAGGTACATTTACTATTTCTAAAAATAAAATGTTAGTCAATTTAGTTCTTTATAAATTAAATCGCTAATTTTAATTGTTTACTCTGACCCGCCTAGATACAGGACATTACAGTCCTAGTTAGGTGGGCACTGACCATTTGCTACATTTGCGTGTTAAATTTTTCCGAGTTACTTTAAAACATTGGTAATAATGTGGCTATATGTATAAAAAATGAATAAAGTACTAAATAAATAAAAATAAAAATAAATAAAATAGATTACAATTGAGTGGTGGCCGGGTGAATATTATGTGACATTTGTGTTATTGGCGATGAAGTCTTGAATTAGTTTTTTTTAATTTGTAAATACGCAGCGTTATAAATAAGTATCACAAAATTATATATATAATATTCAGTTTTCGTAATATGATAAATAGTATCCGGTATCACTAAGATACTAAATGTTATATAATATTCGGTATTACTAAGATACTAAATGTTATAAAACACTGTTCTCTGGATGATAATAATACATGGAATATGCAATATGTATAAGTAGATAAGTTTAAAGTTTTATCAGATGTCTACAGCATTAATTCTGTACCATTTGGTCAGACTATGATAACTGATATTTCGTAAATTTTACGGGAGAATCAAAAACAGTTATTTCTAAACCTAATGTTCATGCTGCAAGTTACACTTATTATATATCTTCATCATTGTTGCATAAATAGTGACGAAATATAATAAGGTTAACTTGCAGCATGAAATTTAAGTAAAAAATGACTGTTTTGCCTCTCCTGTAAAATTTACGAAATAACAGTTATCATAGCCTGACCAAATTGTACAATACAATACAATCAACTACTCCAGTAGATAGGCATTCCTACACTTGGATGCGTCACAAAATTAAATGCTAAAAATGTTATTATTAAAAACATAACTATCGTGTAAGTTGTCATGGCTGTAATATTATATTCAATATTACCTACACACAAATAACCAAAATATACTAATATGATTTAAGAGTCAGGGAGAATAATATATTACAATAGAAATGCAAATTCTATGTAGAATAATCAAAAAATATATATTTTATTGTCAATCCAGCAATATGCCTTCGTATTTTTTTTAAAAGTGAATAGATAATAATAATAAATAATAGATAATAAATTATATGAAAATTAGAATGTCAGCTATCATAATACCATTATGTTTAAAACTTTACGCATTTCATTAATCATCAACATGGAAAATAAACTCAGAATTTTCAAACTCCCTTATACCATAAATTGGGTTTCTTACCAAATTATGCATAATTATCTTTTTAAATTGGTCCTCTCCAAGGCTTTTCATTTGCTCTGGAATCTTATTATAGAAGGACAAATTTTGGTGAATAAAACTGTATCGCACTTTGCTAAGTCGCTGTCGGTTTATGTGGAGATTGTATTTATTCCTCGTATCTTGATAATGAAAATCACAATTCACCGGAGCTTCTGTTAGGTGCCTACGAGCGTTCATAATATTTTGGTAGATGTAAGAAGAAAATAGAGTCATTATTCGTGATTCTACAAATAGCGGCTTACAAGAAATTCTTGGTGAGACATTTATTAACTAGAACTTTATTAACTAGTTTGAGACAGTCTCTGACCAAATTCTTTTCAGCGAGTCTAAATATATCGATTCCGGTAAATATGTAGTTGTATATTTCAATTATCCTGAAAAAGGTGAAGCGGTATAGTAAATTTTAGGGTAGTTGTTGTTTGCACGGGTACATGAAATAGAAGGGGCGGCCAGTGGTTCTCAAAGAGACTAACAGTGGTGTGTTTTGAACAAGAAACGGACTGTCAAGTTGTCCATGAATTAGGTGTATCATGTAGTTATAGTTTTGGGAGCTAAGGGGCCCTTGCTGAGTTGGGCACGAAGACCCATTCTGTTCAGGGTTGGTCACACTCACGGGTCAATACCCATCCGACGGCCTCCACGCATGAAGTGCGAGCCTGGGTAGGACTCTGGCCTTATGGTTAGTTTCCCCTAGGAATCAATATTCTGGCGCTCCTTGACGGTCTGCGCTCCGTGCGGCATTGCCAATCGATTGCGCACTCTGACTAACATATTGAGTTGTCAACTACAACGGGCGAGCCCATCACCACAGGACGTTTTAACGATTAGTCGTTCTATCGACCTGCAGTGAGCGTAGAAGACTTTGGACAAAACAATCCGACGTCTAGCTACGCCACAACCCGTAAGAGTCCGACGCCTTACCGCGAGATAGCCAGGAATAAACCCGGCGGCTCGAGACACTCGCGCCCTTACTTCCATTTGTGACCAGATTTCGCCGGTCTCTCGATTAGTTCCGAGTTCGAGGTCGCTTGCGCGGTCCTCTCCCTTACGAAGCGGTGAAACGGTGTATACCGAATCTATCGCGGACCAAGGCGTCCTTTGTCCGGCTCTGAACCGGGATCGGATGGCCAATGGTCATTTCAAGAGCAGTCGCCGTAAGGTACGCAACCACCCCCGCTCTATAGGAAACAATACAGTTTCCAGACTCCCCCGACTGTTAGTCGGAGTGAGTACATTGCAGCCATTGGTTGATATCACGGATACTCAATCGGTAATTGATTTCATCACGAGAAATCCGAAGTCGCCCGTACTGTATCGTCCCTAATCGCCCCTGTGGGTGCGTGCCCTTTCACAGGATCCCGGTCGTCGACGTCTCCGACGGCGCCCCTGCCGTTTGCTGCCCGTGTTTATTTATTTTATTAATTTTTTTTTCCCGACACGCCGCATGGAGCATACCTTCCACCGCCTCATCATTTAAATAAAAAAAAATATATATTATACTAAATAAATAATAAAATATGTTACCGCTTAGTCGCCTAGTTTAGTTTAGTAATTAAGTAATAATTGTAAACATTTTGAAGTATAAATAAACGGTTTACGGGGTGCCGGCGGGGGCTGAAGCCCGGAGAATCTTTCCTAAGGTCTCCGTTCGCTCACCCCTCACGCGCTACCCTTCCGGCACGCGTGAGGTTGTCGTTGCATGACATCCTTGGCAGATAAAACGACCCACGTTGTTAGAACTGCCCGGGTGGTGGGCGGGGTTTTCAACCCTCGCCTGTCGCCGCGTAAATATTAAATGTTAGTCGGAGTGCACAATCGATTGGCTTGCGCCGCACGGTGCGCAGACCGTCCAGGAGCGCCAGAGGTTTGATTCCCAGGGGAAACTGGTTCGCTGGCCAGAGTCCTACCCAGGTTCGCACCCGGTGTTGACCCGTGAGTGTGACGTGTGGGCCATGGGCCCGTTAGCTCCCTGACTAACAGTCGGGGAGTCTGGAAGCAGTACTGTTTCATATAGAGCGGGGGTGGTTGCGGACCTTACGGCGACTGCTCTTGAAACGACCATCGGCTACCCGATCCTGGGTGAACAGCCGGGCAAAGGATGCCGTGGTCGGTGACAGATTCGGTATACACCGTTTCACCGCTTTGTAAGGGAGAGGACCGCGCAAGCGACCTCGAACTCGTAATCAATCGAGAGACTGGAGAAATCTGGTCGCAATTGGAAGTAAGGGCGTGAGTGTAAGCCCGATGGGTAGTACTCCTGGCTGTCTCGCGGTTAAGGCGTTGGCATCTTACGGGCTTGTGGCGGAGCTTGATGGTGGACTGTTTTTGTCCAAGTCTCCTGCGCTCACTTCAAGGAGACAGAACGACTAATCGTTAAAACTTCCTGAGGTGACGGCACGCCCGCTGTAGTTGGCAACTTTAGTTGTAGTTATATCATGTTCCAAATGATAAGTTCATACTCTTGTCGTAGTGTGGAGTTGCAAGAAGTCGTCCTATACCAAATATTCCGCCGTCTTTGAATTTGTTCTGCAAATTGTCAAACAGCTCAGTTTGGAAATACACACCCTTAAAATCCCGTTCTTTGTAGAACCCAAATCCACTGGAATCCCAAAATCGGGCAATACCTTCCCTTATTACCCCGTAAGCAAATTAAATCGATACAAAATTAAACGGTGTATACTTACAACAGGCTGTGGTTTTCTGTCCCCACATACAGTACTGGCAATAGACCGACGACTAACGAAGCACAGTATTGCCAATATCAACGCCGCTAGAGCAGCAACAGCAATTCCCCCTATTGCGGCATAACCGCCACTGCCAAGAATCACAGTATCTGTAGCTCCAACGGGAATCGGCGCCAGACCATTCTAAAGGAAACAAAAAAGAAATATGATAGCAAGAGCCTTTGCGAATATTTACTTCGTGTTATCATTGTATATTCGATTGCTCAACTCCAAAGAACGATTTAGCATCCTTTCCGAATCGCCGAAATGCTGGTGGCGCTGATAGCGTTGACGGCCAAACTAATGGAATTTTATTTTTCCATTTATGTATAATAAATAACATTGATAATGAATGTTTTTTTAATGAACTACGAAATGATTACGAACACCCATTAATTTAACCTACGATAACAATAATAACATTTAATTATTAGTGTCATCTGCCGCATATTTTATATAGTCTGATTACCTCACAGAAATAATATGGAGAGATAGAATACCATTATTATACGTTGAAACCTGTATACAAAATAAACATTTACTTCTTTATGTAAATAATTATACGGCTTCGTAAGGGGGGATAAATGGATGGTAAGGTGTACTCTCACATGTGGCAAGACAGCTGTCTTAAACCTACCACAGCCGGTCGTTAGCCCAGAATCCACCGCTCACCCCACAGAAGTGTAATAATAGTATTATGATGGGGTCCGACTCCGTTTGGTGAATCCCATGGCAGCTCCGTTTGTATTCTATTTTATTTATAATAAGAGCGATGGTTTAAATAATAGTTTGCTTTAAAATCGTAAAGTATCGCTTTAAAATGGTTTTAAAAATCGTAAAGTATCGCTATGGCGATAAGTCCGTCATGTATGAATAAATTGTATTTTTCTATATTATATATATATATATATATATATATATATATATATATATATATATATATATATATATATATATATATATATATATATATATATATATATATATATATATATATATATATATATATATATATATATATATATATATATATATATATATATATATATATATATATATATATATATATATATATATAATATTTGATTGGTTTTTTGTAAAATCTTTTTTTAAAGAATTCGTTTAAAGGATGACACTTTGATGAAAAAATAAAAATAATAAAAGCCACTTACATAGCTGGAAGGTTTTCCCGGACTGGAATGGGAAATGCTTATTGTTTAAACGAGATGTATTTTTGGATGAGTACCACTTTCGACGGTACACTGTAGGTTTAATGGGATCCCTTTATCGCTAGCGAACGATCACCCTTCATCCACATCTCAAAAACAAAGCGTATCCTTTTGCAAACCAAAATAAAATGTCTTTATTAAAGACAAATTTAAGCAAATTTTGATTTTTTTCATTGTTTTTGCTTAAATTTGTCTTTAATAAAGACATTTTATTTTGGTTTGCAAAAGGATACGCTTTGTTTTTGAGATGTGGATGAAGGGTGATCGTTCGCTAGCGATAAAGGGATCCCATTAAACCTACAGTGTACCGTCGAAAGTGGTACTCATCCAAAAATACATCTCGTTTAAACAATAAGCATTTCCCATTCCAGTCCGGGAAAACCTTCCAGCTATGTAAGTGGCTTTTATTATTTTTATTTTTTCATCAAAGTGTCATCCTTTAAACGAATTCTATATATATATATATATATATATATATATATATATATATATATATATATATATATATATATATATATATATATATATATATATATATATATATATATATATATATATATATATATATATATATATATATATATATATATATATATATATATATATATATATATATATATATATATATATATATATATATATATATATATATATATATATATATATATATATATATATATATATATATATATATATATATATATATATATATATATATATATATATATATATATATATATATATATATATATATATATATATATATATATATAGTTAATTTTTTATATTATTTGATACCTAGCATATCTTTTAAATTAAGTATTCTAAAGTATGCACAAGCCACTCTACTTGGTACGCTTGCCTTAGTACGGGCCTAGGCCTAGTTAGGCGGCGTTGATTTTAAAAAATTGGTCTGCGGTGCTTTCTATTTTGCTATTATTTACATTTAAGCCTATATTGTTAAACTTACAATGTACTGCCATAAAAAATGTGCTTTTATTTAATAAATAAATAAATAAATAAAAAAAATATATATATATATATATATATATATATATATATATATATATATATATATATATATATATATATATATATATATATATATATATATATATATATATATATATATATATATATATATATATATATATATATATATATATATATATATATATATATATATATATATATATATATATATATATATATATATATATATATATATATATATATATATATATATCATTCAAAAAAACTACCGCCGGATCTTACCGCCTAATGTTAACCTCTCATTGTTTATTTATTTTTTCTATATATTTCAAAGTTTAATTTGTGAAAAAAGTGTAAATTCCGTGATATTAATCATCAGTGTGTATGGGGAAACATTATAAACTGTTTTATTGTGAGCTATTATCGCTGAGGACCGAATATAAGTTTCGTCACTGACACTTGTCAAATGAATATTGATATTTCACATAATATAATAACTTTATTGTGAACCTGGTCATTTTGAAATCTGTCGCAGTAAGTAGAGTGCTCAAGAGAATCCTCATCTCTTTAGAGAAATAAATAAATAAAATTTTTAGTATTACTAAAGGAAGACATTGCTATCTATCGGCTTAAACTGAACTTCTCAGGACAAAGCAAAGACACGAACCATCTGTGAGCACCCAGTTTTTGTACCTACAAAGCGCGACATTCATTTCATCAACTGTAGATGGCATAATTATTAGCGTAACTCAATACTATATTATTAAAATATCAGTTTTCTGCAAAATATTTAATAACTGGGTCATTAATCTATAAGAAGATGCCAGTTTGTGGAGGTTGCGACACGCCGGTGGCGAATAAGGATGTTTTAAGCTGTTCCTCATGTCATAAAGATTATCATTATTCCTGCGTCGGAATTTCCAAAGTAAATTTTAAGAAAATGGGTGAAAATAAAGCTCTCTGGAAATGCTGCAAAACGAAGAAAAACGATGATGACCTCGATCCTCAGCTACGTCAAATTAAAGCAGAACTATACGAAGAAGTGAAATTTTCACATCAAGAGTTGATGCAAAAAATTGAGACTCTTATTATATCCGTCAACAAGGCCCAAAATGAAAATGCTGAACTAATTACCTCGCTTAAATTTCTGTCGGAAAAATACGATGACCTTCAAATAAAAGTCTCGGAGCTCCAACCGCTGAAACCTCGGATTGAAAGCCTTGAAAAAGCTAACAAAGACTTGTACTACAAAATTGACACGTTGGAACGCCAAATAGACGATAGTAAACAGCAGAACAATCAAAACAAACTGGAAATTGACGGCGTCCCTACATCCGATAATGAAAACCTTACGAATATTGTCAAAATCATTGGATCGAAAATCGGTGTCACTATTAATGAAAATGAGATCACTACTCGGCGATCCCCTGGCAGATATAACAACCTCTTAGATTCTGCTACGGTGAGCGGGCCACTGCGATCGTCAGCTCGTACTCGACCTCCAACTATTACAGTTGCTTTTTCTACTGTTGATCGGCGTAATGCGTACATAACAGCTGTGAAAAAGTACAATCGCAAAGGAGACAAACTGAACACTAGTGATATTGGTACCGCTTCTAAAACACCAATCTTTGTACAAGAATCGCTTACGCCGCGTCTGAGATACATATTTTTACAGGCGAAGAAAGCTGCTAAAGAAAAGGCTTATCGATTTTTGTGTCTGAAAGATGGCATCATTCGAGCTAAAAAGGAGGAGAATGGCCGCACCTTAACCATTAATAGCTTACTATCATTAAACAAAATGTGACGCATGAGCGTCAGCATTATTTGTAGGCTCAGAACGGTTTCTTTATACTCATATTTTATGTTATTTCAATATTCTTTGCTATTTCAATATTTTATCCTATTCCAATACAATTGCACTCAATCACTGATGTATTGGTTTGACGCTGTAAGGATATTATTAACTTTTTATTTAAAATTTTCGATTGCAGTGATTATTTCTATTTCAGTATTTTTTATTTTTATGGCTTCTGTTATTCACCATTATGGAAATCTGACTGTTATTTTTAATTTATATTACAGTCTTACTATCGAAATTGTACTTTTTACATTAATTGCTATATTGAATCAGTATTGTGACAATTTATTCCTGATTTCTAATTTCCTTTGTATTTTAATGAGTAGAGCTAGTTGTATTGCTATTTTTATTGGCTATTCTGATATAATAACCTTGACTTTCGATCTATATCGCAGATTTATGACTGGAAGTATGGTTATTGTTCTAATTAATAATTTTCTTCGCTATCGACACATCATATTGCTGCTTTCGGATTTATATAGTATTTATATGTTAGAAGTTGATATTGCCACTTTTTTTGTTTTTTATTATGACATTCTAACCCTACAATTCAAGGTATATTTAAATTTTTTAACCGTAGTTCTGATTATTGCAATGATTACAAATCGTAGTCTATACTGTAACAATTTATTTTTGCATTTTAATTTATATTATGGACTATTTATGGGAATTATGATCAGTATAATAACTGCCAATTATATATTTTTTCATAACCTTATTTTTTGGATTACTAACTTACTTTTTATCTTTATGATGGGTACTATGACTATATTGTTATTTGTTAAAGTCTTTAAAGTTATTATTGTACCTGCTAAAAAAACAATTATTACAGCAAAAGCTATAGGATGTAAGCTTAACATCAGATTTTTATTTGGATATCATACCTATTTGAGTTATCGGAAAACAATTTCTAAAACCAGATTGAGTCATTTATGCTTCTCACTACAGATGTTTTTTGTTAACAGGCGCGGCTAATGTAGATGATTTACTAACCTTCCAAACCATTACGACGTTGCAACTTCCGGCATCGAAATGTAAGTCTATAATGTATGATGGATTAAATAGCCTGAACATATTTAGCTGTAACATTAGGAGTCTCAACAAAAACTTTGATAACCTGCTGATTTTACTCTCTACGATAGATGTTGAGTTTGATTTGATAATACTTAGCGAATGCTGGCTGAAGGACAATGAACCCTATCATACAATAAATGGCTATGATGTCATTTATACGTGTAATAACAGAAAGCAAAATGACGGTGTTTCAATATTTATTAAGCAGTCGTTATCCTACACTTCTATTGAACCTAGGTTAATAGATGCCAACTGTCTTCAAGTTATTATAAACAACAGCATAGCAATCTTAGGAATATATAGGTCGCCTTCAAGCCGAAATATCAAGCCATTCCTTACTTCCCTCATCGAACTACTGGATAAATACAAGAATCAGGACTATAGGTACATAATGGGAGGTGATCTAAATATTAATATTCTTGATAATACCGACAGTCAGGTGAATGAGTATATATGCCATCTAGCTGAATACAATTTGGAATCGGCCATCAATAAGGTCACCAGATGTAACTCTTGTTTAGACCATATTTTTACATCAATTCATAAAAATGTCATAGGGATCGTCTGCGATAGTCAATTAACAGATCACTACCCAACAATCTTATCTGCCAGTTTAAGTAGTCATTTACATAAAACAATTCCACTTAAAACCATAACCTCCTTAGATAACAAGAGTCTGTCGACTGATATTGATCAGATTGAATGGAAGGACATGTACGCAATGAATGATGTGAATGTGGCTACTGACTTTTTTGTTCAAACTCTTGAGTCATTAATTAAGAAAAACACTAAAACGATAAGCATCTCCCATAATAAAAAGAAATTAAAACCATGGATTACCAATGGCTTACTTATAAGCATTAGAAAGAGGGACAAACTACATCGAAAGTTTAAATCTGATCCTGGAAATAGTCTCTTGCAACATGAGTATATCCGGTACAGAAATGTATTGAAAATAATCATTAATAGAACAAAAAATACGTACTATCGAGTTAAACTAAAGGAAGTATCATCTGACGCGAGGAAGACTTGGCAGATTGTTAAGGACATTGCTTACGGTAAAAATATTAACTCCACGGATATAAGACAATTAAAGGTCCATGGACTCACAATAACCGCCAACGATCTCAACAGACGGACTTTAGCTGATTATTTTAATGATTATTTTTCGGGAATAGGTGAAACTTTGGCAAATAGAATACTAACTGACAATAAAGTCAGTGAATCGGACCTGTCAGATTTTTTGTTAAACACAAATTCAACTTTAACACGACAGTTATCCCTATCAATCGCTACTGTAGATGAAATTACTAAAATAATAATGATCATGAAATCCACTAAATCTAGAGGTACCGACTGTATTACCTCCCAGATTATAAAGGCCAACAAGAGAGTTTTAGTTATACCAATCTGTCACTTAGTTAACCTAAGCCTCTCAACTGGATGTTTTCCTGCACATTTGAAACAAGCTGTTATCTGTCCAATATTCAAAGGTGGTGCCAGGGATGATTGTGGTTGCTATCGTCCTATTAGTCTTCTAAATTGCCTATCTAAAATCTTTGAAAACGTAGTCAAGCAACGTCTGTTAGCATTCCTTGAGGACAACGACGTCCTTACGCCTATGCAGTTTGGATTCCGATCAGCGAGAGGCACCCAAGACGCGATTGCAGCCGTCACTGGAGAAATAGTTAAGGCATTAGACGATGGAGAAAAATGTGTAACAGTATTCTTAGATCTGGCTAAAGCATTTGATACTGTCTCCCATCGTCTTTTGCTTACAAAACTTCAATTAATAGGCATTCACGGTACGTCTTTGCGATGGTTTGAGGATTACCTCTGTGGTAGATCTCAAGTCACTCAACTAAGGGATACGTCTAGTTCGAGATCAGGAATCAAATTTGGAGTACCTCAAGGTAGTGTACTAGGTCCAATTCTATTCCTTATTTATATAAATGGACTATCATCGATTCCTCTGTGTAAGGGGAAAGCCATCTTGTTTGCAGATGACACTGCCCTAGTTTTCAGAGACAGATCCTGGCAGGGAGTGTTTGAAAACTGTCAAATGGGTCTCAAACGGGTAAAAGAATGGCTTGACTGTAACCTTTTATCTCTAAATGTAGAAAAAACAAAATATATGACGTTTTCCAAAACAAGCAAGGGAATGCAACAAACAGCTGGACTATCCCTCATAGTACACTCATGTAAGGACAGTCCATCAACTATATGTGCTTGTTCTAATCTAGACAAGGTGAGCACGATTAAATACCTAGGCTTGACTTTGGACGATAGATTGACATGGTCTTACCATATCTACAACACAGCGGCTAAAATTCGCAAACTCATTCATCCATTTAAACTTCTACGTAACGTAATGTCGAAACCATTACTAAAAGTTGTCTATTACGCACTTGCTCACAGCATTATATCATATGGGATTCTTGGTTGGGGCGGTGCAGCACTATCACACCTCGATCCACTTGTTAAAGCTCAGAAGGCGCTGTTAAGAGTTGTCAACAAAAAACCGTTGAGATACCCGTCTGAGCAACTTTTTCGTGAGTTCTCTGTTCTTGACGTACGGCAAACATTTGCTAAAACGATAATACTCTATTATCATAAACATAAAGAATTGCACCAGCACACAACCCATAAAATTATTACACGAGCGATAACTAATAGTAACCACATAGTGCCCAAACTGAATAGTTCCCATGCACAAAGACATTTTCTTTACTTGGCACCGTCGTTGTTCAATAAAACTAAGAATATACCCGGCATTTATACTCAAGGTATTAATATAAAAACAAATATAAACAAAAAAAGACTAACCCACTGGTTGATCACCCAGGGAAGGAAAGAAACCGAAAAATTAATTTGCTTTATTCCTATCTAACTTAACATTCCTAACACAATATTATTAACCTACCATATATTTATGATTATTATTATTTATGATTATTATATATTATTATTATTATTATCACATACCTTTTTAGATAATTTGAAATTTTATTTTTTACTAAAATTTTACTTTACTTGATTTTATTTTTCACGGCATTCTTCAACGAATTTTTTTATTTAGCATTAGGCAGTACTTAATTATACGATTCTGAGCCTACCTAAGTGCGGACGTCTCGTGCGATCCAGTTAGGTTAGGTTTAATTCATTTGTAACTAATACTATGATTTTTTGTAAATAAAGAATTTGAATTTGAATTTGAATTTTTTGAGAAAAATAAATATTTTTTGTTTTAAAAATTTCAAGAATTTGACTGTTACATAAAAGATTGACAAGCGTTTGAGCGCATTGCGTCATCTGTCAACTCTCATCACAATATTGGCGATATTTTACCTACCTCTAGATGGCGCATCGTGCTCAGCGCTTATAATACTATTTTTCAGAAAAAAACGTATATTAAAAAAAAACTTTTTGATTAATAAAAAAAACACATTTTTTTAATCAAAATTCACCCTTTTCGGATACCGGTTCCAAGATACCGGTACCGAAGATTCATCCCCTTCGAATACAGGTTAACTAAAACTCAACCGGTATAATACAATATTTTTTGTAATCAATGCCATATATGTATAAGATAAACTTTTTATATATCCGGGCACCTCAAATAGACGACGACGGCCATGTCACAATGTAAATTAATTACGCCTTACGAATAGTTGGGTTACTTTAAAAATATTTTTATAACATTACTAGCTGTACCCGGCCACGAGTTGCTGTGGCTCAGTCTGGTAAAATAAAGAAATAGAAAAGAGAAAGCAAACGTTTCTAATCTAGATAACATAGGTATATGAAAACATGCGCGTTTTTTAATGTAACGTTGTGCCAAAACTTTAGTGCAATCGGTGAAGAACTTTCGGAGAGTTAAGGTTTTGAAGAAACGATCATTTACATTGTTATTTATATATAAATTATTTCCAAATCAGTAATAATTACTAATTAATCAACATTCAACTCACAAGTACTGAAAGGAAAGTCATTTTATCAAAATTTAACGTATTGCAAAATTTTACGTATAACGAACGCAACTACTTTTATCAGTCCGGATTATGTAGTTTATGGCTACTAATACTCTAAAATAACAAGAGAATAGTCCATATATTTCACTACGTTTCGATAGCGATAGCAAGAATGTTCAGAATGCCTTATAAAGGGGCCATTACTGGGACTCGATGGGGTTTTCGCAATTTTTAATTTAAAAAAACCTAGTTTACGCTGAAGATATGTATCATATAATTCATGAAGAGTGGCTTCCAGGTTAATAATAATCGCCGATAAAACTGTTAAGTAGTACATTCATAGAAAAAAACGATATTGCTAATGTCCAAAAAATTATTCATTCAACCGAATGAAATCTCTGATTGGTTTTACACTTTGTTTTTTAGCATTTGATGGGTTACGGGGGAAACGAACAATATCATATTTTTTCGAAATGAGACACTGAAGCCATTTTGAGGATTGTTCCTAAGCGAATCAAAGAATGAATCGATTTTCAAAAGAAAGATCGTAGTCTGCCCTCAGTGACGGTTCCTTCATACAAGCCGAAAAGCCCGGCTTGCCTTAAAAAGTTCGGTAAACTAATGAATGAACTTGCGAGCGCCTATTGCCATCTAGCGGGCACAGATCGCTCCACACGACAAAAGAGCTTATCGACAGTGCGACTATTCGCTGCAATCTTACCGAGTTCAGTTCAGATAATCATCTCGCTCGCACACATGGGCTTGCAACGGGGCTTTCAAAATCAGTGGTCCTCTCATTCTGACCTGTGGCAAATTATTGAAAACAATATATGTATCAAACAATATATCCGTCAATACAACTTTTGTATTGACGAATAAGCCAGGCTTGCGTTATGGAAGTAGAATGCGAGCGTGTTCCGTATTTAGTTCGATTGTTTTGAACAAGTGACAGGGCAGAATTTTTATTGCATAATTTTAATTGATTTGTAGTTTTTATTGCTTGATAAATAATGAATTGTCCCTTGTGGTGAGTTCTGCCCTAACTTGATTTCACTCGCTCAAGCAAACAAAACGACATTTCTTAAAGCCACCGTAGGTATGGCGACTGCTGATAAGTGCCTATATGTTAAATTCTGTTTAGCACTAGCATGCCTTCAGTGTGCTTTATTGAATCTACAACACAATCAGTAAATTTCAAACTGAAGATTGAAGAGTATAGAGGTACCACTTGTTTTTCTATAAAAAGCGAAAAAACAAAAAGATATGTCGGGCTTGCCCCATTCACCAGCTCTGGGCATGCCACTGTCTGCCCTTAACCCTTCGAGGACCATAAGCTGTGCGGTAGAGTATGGAAAGTTTTAATACATGTCCCTGTGGCCCATTAAGATGGAAAGTTACAAGTTATTTCAACATTTGATTATTTTATTATTTAACTCAGAAATCATACGTAATAAAAAACGTAATTAAAGAAAAAAAAACAAATTGAAAAAGTCGCTATAAATATTTTATCATTAAGTTCGTTGATCATTTGCGACATTTAAAAAAAAACATATTACGGTATATTTTTAAACAATATTTTTTTGCCAATACAAAGATTCTGACGTCTTAATAACATTGAAAAAATATAATTTATGAATTATTTGTATTCCATAATTTATAAAATGATTTTGAAGTTATGGGAACTCTTACATATGTCGCATGGTTCTTAAAGGGTTAATTTTTTAAATGAAGGAAAAAAAGAAACGTGTGACAGCATCAAAGTCCACGGTCTACGCGGTGAGGTTGTACTTTGACCATTTATTCCCTTCAGGTGGTGTATCATTTGCGATATTTTCAAAAAAATATTAAGGTATATTTTTAAACAATAGTTTTTCCCCAATACTAAGATTCTGATGTCTCAATAACATGGGAAAAATATAATTTATAAATTATTCGTTTTCGATAATCCATAAAATGATTTTGAATTTATGGGACACTTATGTCGCATGGTCCCTAAAGGGTTAAATGAAGGGAGAAAAAGATTGACGGGAAAAAGTAATCAAGGTCCACTGACGTTGGATTTTGATCATTCTTTCCCGTCAGTTAGGGGGGGGGGGGTACCTTGATGACCCTCCGGTTGAAGCTGAGAATACTTTTTTTTCTGAGGTATAATTTAAGTAACAAATATTTTTTTATAGAAAATCACATAGTCTTATTATTATATTATTCTTATATTATAGTTTACGTTTTTTACTGATGTTTAAGTAATATGTAATTTTTTTTCAGAAATTAAGTCAAATAATTGCTTTTTTGTTTGTTTGGTTGTTAGTTTTTACTCTTTATTGTGACATTTCACAATGGGCGGGTTTATTGTCACACAACAATCTCTTACAACCAACCCTACTATGAAGTATTTATATGAATGTGTGCTTGTAATATGTGTGTAAGTGTGAGTCTTGTTATTGCATTCGATCGACTGATTTCAAATGCAATTCCGTTAATTTTATCCCATTGGTAACCCAGCCAGGAACCGAACCCGGAACCTTAAAATGTAAAATCAGGCGACCGATCCACTGTGCCACCACTGCACTGGGCCGTGTTTACAGATCAAAGTATTTTCTTTAGAAAGTCGAATAGTTGTTTAATGGATCATATATATTTTTTCTCACTCGAAACCTTGTTAAAATGTAGTTTTTTAAGTAAGTAAATTTTAAAAAGGAATCACGAAAAATGTCTAAAAGTTGATATTGGTCATTAATACTCGTAACCCTTTCTTTAGTATTGATGAATCCCATCTTGACGATTCAGCGACGAGAAATTCGTGGCTGCATTTCCATTTGTTTCTGGAAATCTAGACAGATTAACGTATGATACGAGATAGATTTGGTATGCACTTTACGCTGCACGCATTCACCTTTACTCGGTAACTCACTTAACTACCAAACCGCTAGTAAATCATAATAAAATGCTCACCGATATAGCTTGCCTGCTATCATTTCTGAATGTAGGTCTCGCTGTTGCTAATGTTCCTAAAATTGGCATGCTAAGATTTCCACCGCTCGGAGGTATAATGTTGTGTATCGGTTTTGGTGTCAATGGCACTGGAAAGACAAATAAAAATAGGATTTTAATCACTTCATTCTTTAAAACAGTTTGGAAAGAAGATTAAACAGTGTGATATATTAGATATATAGATACATTTTAGATATATAGATCTATTTTAATTTTAACAATTAGGAATTAGCTTTTTCAGGATTTCTACGATGAAATCGCACAGCAGACTAAAAAGTCGTGGATGCCTATCTGTTTTAACACATTTCAGGATTTTTTAAATAAAATAAAATAGAACGTAACTAATTTTGTACGATGCGGGATCAGATTGGTAGATCTTCATATCGTACATCTTACAACTGCTACAATAATTGTATACGCAAGATTTAAGTTGTACATATATGGCAACGCTGGCGCAAGCTCGCTGGCTCACTATTCCTTTGGTGGAAGAAATTAACAGCGGCCAAAGCGGCCTAACCTATAATTTATATGAAAAAAAACTGAAATTTTACTTTTGCTCGTTGTATGTTAAGGACTGTATCACCTTAAGGCGACATACTACCCGAGTAAAATATCTGAAATGGGCGGACCCGCAAAGAAATAGGAGGGGTCACTGCTGTAGGGATAGATCAATAAAAACCAGCGTTGATGAAGCGTCAGGCAGATACCTCGTGCGTATGCGCCGGCGAGCGGGCGGACACCAAACCTTCGATCGCAGCGCTGTCAAAGTAAAAATATATTTTCGCAGTGATGTTATAAGGGTGTTAATGGTAAAGAATATATAGCTATACTCTCAGAGCGCTCTCACGTTTTAATTAATTGTAATTAATTTAGGGCCTAAAAAATGTAGCTAAGCGCGACGCTAAAGAATTAACCAGTCAATATGATTAAATTAAAATAAAACACCCCACTTACATTGTAGGAGTAATCGCTTGACTGTCCTGAGCCTGAATGTCCAAGGCAATGCGAAACATTTTTGAGTCTCAATTATAAATTGGTTCCTTATCGAGGGATTCGCTTAAAAACTTTATTTTAAATTACTGCTTATATTTTTCAAAAAAACATAAAACAAAAGTTCTTCAGATATGGTCGTTCCCAGGTAACATGTCACCTTAACAATACACCATGCATACGGAAGCATTTCGGCACCGTGCACACGGCTCAATTGACGTTTCAAACTAGGCGCAATTCGCCGGCGTGGAGGCGTCGATTGTGTTCGAAAATATCGAGTCTTAAGAAAGCAACGAAAAATTGAATAAATTAAAGAAAGAGATAAAAAAATAAATAAATGAAACACAATAAGGCGCGGGCTAACCGTTAAAGACCATATCGAGTCGTTTTGCAGTTAACCTTTTTTTGTTAACCTTCAGAATAAGTCCTAATAGCTTCTGAGATCCAGGTTAATACAGACGGACAGACGGCAACCTCGTCTTTAAAGCCTTTTTTTGAAATCTAAAATCAGTTTTTTTTTAATGTGCGTGTCAGCTCCGACGCGCGACTGTAGTATGATTCTCTCGGATTGCAATCTGCTGATTTGATATCTGTCTCATATCATCATTAGACAAATGTATGGTCAGTATGGGTTATCTCGGAAGCTGGCAAATTTCATCAAAGTTATGGTCTTCTGTTGCGTATTGATGCACTCTTTTCAATTTTCGAACTTTACTGACATTAGACGTAACGCTTTTTGTTAACGTTCGAGTTTACTATCCACCAAATTCTCATAACGGGGGCTTTAAATAAATTCGATTCTAAAGAAGTAAACTCCAATAAACTCCAAAAAATCAATACCAATGAGTCTGATGGGGCACTTGAGGTCTTCCGTCGGTGGCGAAGAGTCGTGTGGACATAGGCATAAGTGAGCGGCCCCACCACGAAGTCTTTTACAAGCGGCCTCTTCCCCGCAAGCGCCAGGACGGCAGTCTCCATCTAGCTCCCGATCTGAAATGTTACTAAACATGAATCGCCTAGTCTACGCCAAAAAAAACGTGACCAACTTGCGTGAAACTGAGGATCACCACCACCTGCACAAAATTTGCTACCGCAATAATATTACGCAGCCCACTAGGGGAGGGGTGAAATTTTGTTACGAATTGTTACTGTGTAGAAGGAACGTTCTTTTCATGAGTTACGTAATGCAAAAAAAAAAATACGAATCAGAAAAACATAATTTAGATTAAATAAAGTGCCCCCCTACATAAGTATAAACGATAGTATAAACGATGCCTTTATACTTCTGATGCGCCATAGAATATTTCTATAGCACATTTATGTCAAATTTGTTTCTTCGCTATTCACCGGAATGTCTGGCCGTATCTGGGCGGACATAATGTTTTGACAAAAGATGATACGTCGCCATGGTTTCTCATTCGATGAATCGCGGCCATTGATGTTGTCCTGCTTGCGAAGTAGCTTAAGTATTGAGCAAGTGGTCGAGACCCCCTCCCCCTCCCCCATCCTACGTCGACATTTTGCTTTCCTTAAATATCTTAGTAATCTCTTATCAGGCGAAGAAAATTGTACGCAACCGCGCTGCGAACTGCTTTGATGTAAGTATGGATGGTATCCATAATGCTTGAAGTACAGGGAAGTATTTTTTAATCATATATATATATATATATATATATATATATATATATATATATATATATATATATATATATATATATATATATATATATATATATATATATATATATATATATATATATATATATATATATATATATATATATATATATATATATATATATATATATATATATATATATATATATATATATATATATATATATATATATATTATTTTATTTTATTTAGGAAACAAACAGTTACAATAGGTACTTATACTAAATTTCTTATAAAGCATGTGACAATAACCAAAATCATGTTTCCGAAAGTTAAACAAGTCAACAAAAGTTTTATATATAAATTTATAAATTTTATAATTAAAGAAAGAGAATAAAAAAAAAGAAAAATATTTAACTATGTTAATCGAGTGAAGGGAGATGTGGGAGTAAAAAAATAATATATATATATATAAACATACATATATATACATATATATATATATATATATATATATATATATATATATATATATATATATATATATATATATATATATATATATATATATATATATATATATATATATATATATATATATATATATATATATATATATATATATATATATATATATATATATATATATATATATATATATATATATATATATATATATATATATATATATATATATATATATATATATATATATATATATATATATATATATACATATATATACATATACACACACACATACATATATACATATATAAATTAAATGCATGGTTTACCGGCGATGAAAGTTATATTTATAAAAATATAATAGATTTTACTCAAAATTAATCAGAAGTTTTTAGTATTTCAACAATAGCTGATTTAAATGCACCAATAGAGGTTGCAAAGACATCTACGACGGAAAATTTGGTGTTATAAGAGTGCCAGGTCCTATATAAGAAGCTATTGCGTGCTGAATTAGTTTTTACGGCGGGAAGGTGGAATAATCTATGTGATCGCGTTTGACGTGAGGGAACACTTAATTTGATCTTCTCTACGATCGATATTGAGTCAACTGAATTATTTAATATTTTATGAAGATAGGAGAGGTCTATCAGGGATCTACGATTTTGCAGTGACAGCATGTTGTGTATTGTAAGGGATTCGGCATACGAGGAAGGTTGTACATATGATATATAGTTTAAGCGTTTCAAAAATTTCCGTTGTACTGCTTCTATTCTAGAGATATATGTAACATACTGAGGATTCTAAACGACGGAAGCAAATTCTAAATGGCTTCTGACGTAACAATTAAATAACAATTTCAGAGTGTCAGTGGATTTGAAAACTGTCGAGACTCTAAGAATGAATCCTAGTAGTTTGTTCGCTTTCATGATTGCATAATCTATATGATCAGCAAAGATCATTTTGCTATCGAGCATCACTCCAAGGTCTCGAACAGATGTCACTGATTCTAATCGGTTACCATTTAGATGATAAGTATGAGGAATAGTAGAGGATTTTCGGGAGAACGTCATGACATGGCATTTGCTAACATTGATGAAGATACAGTTGTTTATGCAGTACTGACTAACGCGATCAATGTCTTCTTGGAGCAAAGCACAGTCGTCCAAGGTATGTATCTCTCGGTAAATTTTTGTATCATCGGCATAAATCAAAATATCCGAGTGATCAACGCAAACGGTTATGTCATTGATATATAAGAGAAATAAAAGCGGACCTAAGTGGGAACCCTGAGGCACACCCGAGTGAATGTAGGAGAATCTAGATCGATGACTGTCGATGACCACTGACTGAGATCTGTTACTAATATATGAAGATATCCACCGGAATAAATCGCCTCTTATACCCAGAGCCCAAATTTTGTCAAGAAGAATATTATGATTGATCTTGTCGAAAGCTTTTGAAAAATCTGTATATAAAACATCGATTTGTGCATGACTATCCATGGAATTTTGAATAGAACCAGTAAATTTAATCAGATTGCTTTCAACAGATATATAAATATATATATATATATATATATATATATATATATATATATATATATATATATATATATATATATATATATATATATATATATATATATATATATATATATATATATATATATATATATATATATATATATATATATATATATATATATATATATATATATATATATATATATATGTGTCAAAAATCATCTCAGAAATATATGAGATATTGAGATATATATATATATATATATATATATATATATATATATATATATATATATATATATATATATATATATATATATATATATATATATATATATATATATATATATATATATATATATATATATATATATATATATATATATATATATATATATATATATATATATATATATATATATATATATATATATATATATATATATATATATATATATATATATTATTATATATATATATATATATATATATATATATATATATATATATATATATATATATATATATATATATATATATATATATATATATATATATATATTATTATATATATATATATATATATATATATATATATATATATATATATATATATATATATATATATATATATATATATATATATATATATATATATATATATATATATATATATATATATATATATATATATATATATATATATATATATATAT